>VZSV01000018.1:2463698-2523965 GCA_013398735.1 Nothocercus julius
AGAGAGAAAGAGAGAAAAACAGGATTAAGTAACAAGCAAATATCACATGAAGCTTATTTTTACTTAATGCCAACGTTACACCCGTGCACGGCTAGAGACCACAGGGCACACGTTGGCAGTGCAAACCTCATGCATCAAAGACCCCATTTAGCTTCACTCTCACTCACTTCCTGGCACAGACAGGGCAGGAGCAGCTCACAGCTCTGAACACCACAGCAAGGTGCAGAAAATGTACTAAGTCTATGAGCCAGCTCTCTCCTACTGCCCTAACAAATACCCAGGTACTACTGCGGAGTCCATCTGGCCCACAGCGAGCAGCTTGTCTCAAGCTTGCACTTGTTTCCATGGCAAAGAAATCTTCATAAGTCTCAGATGACTGAGAAATTAGGATGTAAAAACACTAGTTCTAGTGAAAAATCAACCAAAACTGCATAGTAATACAGCCTGTACTTTCAAGAGCCTGGAAAATGGACACAGTCAGAAGAATGAAGATGGACACAGTCAGAAAGTCCACCGCCAGGCGCATTAGCCATTTTGGCACTTCCAAAAGTCACGGTGTGCTCCTTCACATCTTTGGTATGTGCACTTGCAGCCTGAATTTATCCTCAGCCACAATCAGGAAAAACAGAGCTCTTTGCAGAATCTATTCAGAAAACAACTTGCAAGACCATTTCCACCATGTCCCAAAAACTCCAGAATTCAGCTTTCTGTCATAGTCGTGCAATATAGTAGCCCTGTCTAGGGCTGGTCATGAATTCCCAGCTGAAACACTTGCTCAAAGAAAGAAGCTGTGGGTTTTTCATCAAAATCAACATTTCATTTTCTACCAAGCAAATCTCCTATGATCTCTTGTGCTGCGTCCTGGTAGCTTAGCTAGAGAGATTTCACTTTGGTTAGACATATTGAAAGAAAACTCTTCAAAATATATTACTAGAAATCTTACTATTAAGTGTTATCTGTCTTAAAATCGTAAATATTGCAGCTTTCTCTCTAATTTGGGAAAAAGAAAAATGAAAATTATAACAGATAATTTAGAATTTTGTTCAGCATTACAGTGAAATAAAAAAAAGTATCACAGAAAAAGCTGGCATACCTAGCACACCAACCTAACCAAGGAATTACAACAAAAATAAGTCAGGATTAGAATTTTTATGTGGCAATGATTTCACAAAAGAACATATTAATGTAACTTAAAATAATTAACATAAAATAGAGTAATAATTCCTGGAATGTCACAGGGGAAAATATTTGCAAACTGGAACCCATTGATGATTAAATATGCATGCTGTTTATAAACAGCCATTGAATTTGTCTGTTCTAATTAGAAGTAAAGAAAAATTCTGCTTCTGTGTTTGTGACAAGGTCTTCCACCATCACTTAGGTATTGACTACACTACTTCATGTTTTCATGCTTTTTTTTCTAACTTAAGTTTATTCAGCAGTGTTCTAGAATTACTTCTTACATCACTCACCCGGCAGCAACATTATAACTTAACTCTTCAATAACTCTTAAAATGATTACATTACTACAAAATGATTCTGTTCTATTTTGTGATTTTAATAATGAAACTATCAAAGGAGTACTAAAATGCTCTGGGAAGATTTATGCCCTAACTTTCTTGCAGGAAATCCTGAACTCTGTAAATTTAGACCTGCTTAATTCTTAATTTCTTCATTTTAGACACTTCTTAATATTCTAGGCTCTATGAAAAGGGAAACGTGTGTAATAATTATTTATGCTACTATTCATACTATGTTATAAAGATATTAGCCATAGGAAAGCAAGAGAGATGATAGTCCATTATCGCTGTTACTAATTTTGGAATTATATTTATACTTCTTTTCCTGGACCCAACAGTTGAAGAGAATGAGAGCAGAGGTATCTGCTAGGAGAAATAAAATTTTTGACCTACAGAAGCAGCAGAGCATGGACCATCTGTTATGAATACTAAAGCTCCAACATCATAACTTGAGGTGTCAAAGCCTCTAAGCAATTACTAGAATGGCCTAAAGGCTAACTTTAAATGTTGTGTCCACTTCTCTTTTAGGGAGTAAAAATATATCTGAGGGTAAATAAAAGCCACAACCAGTAAGTGACGTTTATAAGAATAGCATATGTTCTTTCTCTTTGCCAACAGAAGACCTCAAAATTTGATTTTCCCATATGCTGGAATAATCTGAAAGAGCACAAGTTTTTACCGTGGGTCATTAATAAGAGATATATGAATAGCACTTTAACTTAAGACAGCTTTCTAAATCTTAGAAAAAGTTTCTTTTTACTGAATTGTAGTGAAAGGTGAAATTATATACGATATCCATGGAAAATGTGTTCTAAGACCATCATAGCATGCCGCAAGAATACACGTTTAATATAGTCAGTAAAATGGTAAGTTTGGCCTCCTCAGAGACTAAATCCACTTCAGAAAAAAAAAAAAAAAAAAGTTACTAGTTTTTGGAAAGATTTTTGCTCCTAAATACACTTAGTTTACCAAATGTTAATTACCTTGAGCTTTAAACAAACGGATATAGTGCCATGGTGGCCCTCTCCCAAGGAGAAGAATCGCAAGGCATTTACATTGCTGTTTTTATATTTGGTGTCTTCCTCAGTTCCTCAGCTATGAAGTCACAAAGATTTATAAATGAACTTAATTTTGTGTGTAATTTCACACTTAACGGGAACTTCTTTGACTACCATTAATAACAGTGGTAATTCTTGAAGGGGTAGGACTAAATGTACTTTACCTGTAAACAGTTACATCACCAAGGTACACTAGTTTTCCTATGTCATTTAAAATATTGGAAAGTTAAAAAAACAACCAAAACCTCTCACACTGTCACCATCAAATACCAAACAGCCTTTAAATATCTGATCTGATTAAAAAAAAAATCATAATACTCAGCTTCATCCAACAAGGACATGCCCATCTCGGCACTCTAAGGCAGTCTCTTGATTTTGGCAAGGGTCTCCCTCATGCTGCTTATTATTAATTCTTTGAGCTGGCAACAGGGGACTTAAGCTGATAAGAATGCTGAATGCAGAAACCCTCAACTCCCTGTAAGAAGGAATAAGAGCAGCAACAGCCTTATCAGTTATTCCACTCTTCCGTGTTCAGTTCTTGCTAACTTCATTTCAGCTCTCCAGAGCAAAATGTTTATTTGTGCATTGTGGGGGGTAAGTATATTCGTTTACTTTTTAAGAGTGCAATATAGAACTTGAAGTCTTATAAATCTAAACTTTAAAAGCCTTGATTTGTACTAATGGCAATACAGTTTTAAAAAAGATGTTTTAAATGGGTGCCCACGGAAAATGAATTTTTTTTTTCAGATAATGTAAAATTGCCTCAGCTTTCAAGAAAAGAACAAAAAATCATGGAAAATACATTATTTCATTCAAAGACAAGCCATTTAAGAATCAGAACTACCGTTAAGGTCATTCCTTGTTACACTAATAGATGTTTGCATTTATAGATTATCAGAGCACTCAACATTTTCAACTATTAGTCCTGTTGAATAAAAATAAAAAAAAAGTGTACATAATATACAACATACTTTTACTGCCCCAAATTCAAAGCTAAAGTGAGTGCAAGTGGAGACCTTTAACTAAGACTACTGTATTTATTAACTAAATCCAAGAGGTCTCTACACTGCCATGACAAAAGCCAAAAATATATGCACATACAAATCACAGTTAATGCAAACAAACCAGATGCAACTAACAAGAAGTTTTTATTTTTCTAAAATGTATGTATTTCTTCTCGTTCCCAAATAATTTTCGCTTTGCAAGCCAACTACAACAATCTTCATGCTTTTTACTGTAATTAGTTATTAGCTTTCCAAATCTAAACGTACTTACTGTCCAGATCAAAAAGTAAAGCTTGAAAAACAGTTAATTTATGCTAAGCATATGATAGAGTTCCAATATACCGCAGCAGTAACCCTCCTCTGTAGGCTGAACTGTCTATGTACTTTTTGGCCTCTTGCTGTGTTATGTTTGCAATCAGTGGAAGGTTGTTGTCACTCCCATTGTACCTGCATAACTGCAAGCAGAATTTGGTGCTCTCCAGTGATACACATCAAAGATGATACAGAGGAGGTCAATTTACCACCTTCTCTAATGCTAGGCTTGAATCTCAAACATAATCACGTGAAGTCATGCAGTCTTAACTAAAATGCAGTAATTTGCAATATTACAAATAGATGCGAGAAAATGGATTTATAAAGAAATGGCATCAAATATCACTTTTTTTTTTCCCAAAAAATGACATTATAACATACAAATGTGCCACAGTTGCTGACAAGGGTCTGAGATATTTTTCAATTGCTATAGCAAGAAGGTGCATGCTACCAAGAAACTGAGATGAAGATACGGGTGTACATTTGAAATGATCTGAAGCCCAAGCAAGAATAGGTATTTATACTACCTCTGAACCTTCAGGGAGTTTACAGAACCCAAAGGATAGGAGATGAGGAAGATACAGAGATGAGATGAGCCTGTTAGAGACAGACACAACAAAGAGCAAAATAAAGAAATACAAAGATGAATGATACAGTTGTATACATATAGATTATACATTTTATTATGGGTACAAGGAAATGTGGAGAAAGAAAGTATAAATATTAGATGCAGATGCTTTAAATACAAATTACATTTCAGTAATATAAAAACCCCTGGATAATACATTTTCATTAAAATTAATATGTTTGAAAGGAATCCAAAACAAGAAATATAGCACCAGCTTATTTAAACTGGAATTAACTATCACTGGGTTTGGCTTCACTGCAAGGAAACCGGCAGCAATCCTCTCAATACAAAATCACCTCTAGTAGGAAACTTGAGTACACATATGACATTCACTGTGACCTATCTCCAAGAGGAAGGAACACCATCACTTACCCAGGAATGTCTGCCTTCCCCCTTGTATGGGTCCCAGCAATACCTGTCTCTCCATGTGCTAGTATTGACATCACTTGAGTTTCACATGCTGCAAGCTAGCACTGAGTTACAGCATAAATGCTTGAACTGATGACAAAAGATTAGGGGACTGAGATAAAAATAATAAACACCCATCACAGAAATAGTAATTTATTATGATAGACTTAGTATTTATTATAATTAACTTTCTGGGGTACAAAAACTTACTTTCCTAAATTATTCCTACTCTCTTCTGCTTGTGCTTACTGTCATAAAATGCGGAAGAAGCCTGAACTGCCAAATCACGCTAATTGAAATAACTGGAGAAAATCTTGAAAAAGCACACATCAAATTAAGCTGCTACAGCAGTTCATGATATTAACTCCGAAGAGCCCTGATTTAAAGTACGTAACATGCCATTGCTCTCTTCAACATGTGTAGCATACCCTACACCCTTGAGATTTTTAAAATCTCAAAATCTCTCAAAATCAGCCACTATGTGTAAGGTAATGCAATTTCTACTGTAACAAAGTGTGTATTGTGGAAGTGAGGAAGAAGCAGATAAAAATGGCACAACGTGGAACAGAAAACATGCATAGGATCCTGTCAAAATGGACAAAGAACATTACCTGTAAAGCACATTTCCATGCATCTTGATAGAAATACCCATATCCTGCTATGCTCTTCTCCCCTACTTCCTCATTCTACAGCTTTTTCAATAAAAGATTTACTAGTCTCATTTTATACACACATACACACGTACTCTGAAGTTTAGACTAAATGTGAAATAGTTAGTCAAAAAAAGAAAGTTTACATTATGAAAGCTTTCCCTAATATTTTCACTGAATCAGCTACATTGCTACATATGCTTAAATTCTGAATTGTAGACTGTTTATAAGCAGAGAGGATTACAAAGTGACTTTAGCATCCTGGCAATAATAGAAAAATGTTGCACATTTTGTAATTGGATTTGGCTTTTTAGACCATGCCATAGATACAGTTCTCAAGTAGCTGAGTGAAGAACCTATTAATCTCCCTAAAAATCAACCAAACTCTTCTCCAAGCCAAAGCTTCTAAAGATTACTTCCTAATGACAAAGATTCATATCTACCTGTCTTTTACAGTTGCTATGTTAAACTTATCTGCCATCCTCCATTCCAGGTATTTGATGTCAAACTAGATTTAAAAAAAAAAAAAAAAAAATTCTTTTTTTTTGCTGCTCTTATACCAAATATGAATGTCACTTTTTGCTGGAACATCAAAAGCAGGCTTTTAATCTCAGTTTTGATGCTTAATGAAAAATGAAAGTTGAACACAGCATGGCAGCATTAAAAATGCATGGTAAATCCATAGCACCCTGACGTCTTAGCCCTGTGGAGGATGTGAAGAAAAGCCATTGGAAACAAAAGATAGTACAACTAAATATAAAGCAAATTAATTAGGTGGTCTGAGAGACTTAAACAAAGGAAATAAGGAGGGAGAGCGTACATGCAACCCTCTTCCAACAATGATATCACAGTGGTCTGCCAGTATCACAGCCTCATAAGGAAGTTTGTATCTTTGTTTTCAGCCTCTGATCCCAACATGTGGATTTGGATATTTTGATAAACCAACATAGTCAAGAACTTGCAGAAGGAAGGGCATCTGCGTTCTCACTGGTACCACATAACCTGGAGGGCCACATAACCTTGGAGCTCCAAGCCATCTACTTCACAAATTACAGGCCGCTAAGGGTTGTATCAGTTACGCTGTCGGCACTAAACCCTCTTCAAACAGGAATAAAGCTCCCAGCACTTACAGCTTCCAAACAACTCTGCGCCCTGAGATAAGGCTGGATTCACCTCCGGCTGTACGTTCCTCACTAGCACCTGAGATGAGCTGTTTGTTCCCCCTGAGGATGGGTCAGTCTTTTGTGAATTCAGCTTTTCATCCAGGAAGCAAAAGTAGTAATAAAATATGTTACTATTTTAATATACTTTTTATAACTGAGCAAGAAGTATAATTGGGACTGCTGGCAGTATCTGGAACATTTTGCATTCATCCATACCTTATAGCCTGGGCATATAAATGGGAATAAGCAGGCTAAGGTAAAGCCCTGGCTGGATTTTACTGGTCTGTCCTCAGGAAACAAAGATGGGACTCACAGCCCCTTCTTGACAGTAACAGAAAATATTTTTATCTCTTAATTTTACTAGCTTTTACATATATGTAGCTCATTTCATTTTAGACTCAAAATAACATTTTTACAGTTCATTGTTGTCGTATTAAGAGAAGCTTGTACAATATTTGTATTTTTAAATGGCAATCTAAAAAGAAACATAAAGCTGCAGTCAGCACAGTCTGTAGCTGGACTGCAGCAGGTGGAACACAAGACAATAGCAAGAGCGTGTGCTTGGAAAGCTCCCTCCTTCCCAGGATCCAGCTTTTAAGGGCAGCAGGATTCCCAAGGGCTGTGAAACTCAGTATAGCTTTCTGTATAATTTACACCCTGTGTAGCATAGCAAACACCCGGGCAGGGAAATACCCAGAAGTATGTCAGAGGAAGCAGCAGTCAGCGTGCCTGAAATCAGGCAGCTCTACAGAATAATCTCTCTTTCCGCTCTGCTTTAATCTTGCAGGACTGGGGCAACTATTGCCACTCAAGCACATGACCTGGCTAATGACTTCAGTTGATTTGAGAGGAAAAAAAAAGAGGTTCCTTTGAAAACCAAAGACTCAGACTGAATTATCCTTTTGAAGGTAGGTATCCTTTTGATTTTAGTACAGGGAAGGTAATGAAAGCATCATACTATTTAATATAACATAGTAGAGATAAATTTGAAATACTCTGCTTCTATCATTAGACAAACATCTATTCTGAAGAGATCCATAAAGAAAATTGCCAAATGTCCATTAGCACTTATGGGCACAAGTAGAAGAGCATTGCTTCAAAATGAGTAAGCGATGGCCATGACTCTTGTTGGAAAATGTTACAACAATTTAAATACAAAACTGATTTACATTCTCTATAAAGTATCCTAGATTTAGTTTTATATATATATATGTTTATAGTGAATTTAACTTAATTCAAATAACATAGTCAAGTAACTGACTGCTTTTTAACAGGGCTAAAAGGCTGAGAAGCCTCTGTAAAGGCATAAAACTGGAATTCAGTAACTTTTCATCTTGTAGAAAAAGCATAAACAAAATATATGTAGAGACTGTGTCTCCCTACATAGAGATTCACATAGAGTGTATGAAACTAGTGTGTTCAATAGGCACTTAGACGCTGACCAGAATTTATTTCTCTGAGAATTAGATAAAAGATATTAAGGTGCCCACAAGAAACTGTGGCAAAAGTGAGATGTTACTGAAGCTGATGTTACTATACCAATTCCACTGACAGAAGGGGAAGGCTACTGAAATATGGCTTGTGGCATTTCCACAGCTTGCCCCAAGCAAACTTTTTAAGAAGACCTATTACTTATTTGTTAGGTAAGACCTAAATATCCCTCTGTTATATAATGCAAAAGGGATTAGGGAATGCAAGCTTCCATCTTTCCTTCTCTGGAATATAAGGAATAGGAGCTTTATTGCATTAACTTTTTAAAAACATTCATATTTCCATCCTCCTTAATATGTGTTTAAAGCTACCAGCAAAGTCATATGAATTAACAGCAAAGTTACCTGAAAAAGGACAGACAATTTAAATGGCTCTAGTTATCTTTACCTTTGTACATTCATAAACAAAATCATACACATCTTAATAACCATGAGGACTTTTTTTTTTTTTTTTTGCCTTACTCTTAAAATGATTTACTGGCATAATGAAAATGTTTCTATTTAATATCCTCTACAGATGAAATTATATGCTGTCTTCTAGGTTGGAGAGTCTTCCCCAGGGAAGTTGCTATATTTAGAAGTACCTGTTAAACCTGTATTCAGCAATGGATGGAACTGAAATGGAAGGAACAAAAATTCATCTCTGTACATCCAGTTCCACCTTTCTTGACCAAACCTCCCCACCACACTCTCATTCTCCACACTCCTTGTCTGCTGCACTGCTGTTTCCTTGCTCCCCACATCCTTTGGGAAAGGGGAATTCAACAGGGCCCTGAGCAGAGAAGGAGCAGAAGGAACTGAGATTTTGCTACAGCTAAGGTGGCTCCTAGGAGAAGAGTCAGTTCAGTGATGTTCGGACAGAAAGGTTGTGAGTACTGTGTGTGTACTCAATGCACAGGCTAAAGAAATCTATAATGGAAAATTCCAGTAAATGAGTTATTTCAACCACTTGCAAAGTTTGACTGCAAATTTAATTAAATGGGTATGTGTTTTTGTAAAGAAGCAGTAAGAAAAGATCCTTCACCATGGTTAACATATAACAATAATAAAGCTTGTAAGGACTTCTACAAAAACAAGAAAATGAAGTTAAGGTGATGCTTTATTGTAGAAACACTCTGCAGACTTGCTCTCTCATTTCACAAAATATAATTTTCCTAAAAGTGATTTTCTGCAAGAACAATGTATAGTCTTTTTGTTGTTTCTCCAACAGTATCATCTTGAGAATGTTTTTCTCCTTTTCCAACCCCACAAAGTCAGTATGGAATCTGAAATAACCAGTTGAATGCTATCTAATGTATACACTGTTTTCATTCAGTTACAAAAACACAAATCCAAGAACAGCAACTAGTGTGTTGAGAAATTGCTATAACAATTCATTAGACTTTAATAGGCTTTGTATGGTCAACAGGAGTCAAAAGTAGTAAAATCACATTCCTGGCACCAACGGAGTACACCCATAGTTCAGGGCGACGCTAAACACAAAGATGCTCAAGCTCAGTCTGAAGGAGCTCACGGAGTGCCAAAAGCACAGCAAATGCCCCAGAGCGGTGCTCCACCCGGGACAACACACAGGGACAATTACTCGGGACAGGGTGTCACACTGATGTAGGTAACCTGCTCCCAGTACCTGAGCTAGTTCACTTATATCTCTGCACAGCCTTAAACTGCGGCATAGATCTCATTCCAAATTAGACAGGTGTGTTTCTCAATGTGGAAGAGGAAGTACTCTTTCGCAGAGTATCATTAAAAGATACTATTTTGACACAACAATTTTTCAGAGAAGAATCACTCTCAGTTCAAGCTGTATATCGAGCAGGTGGATGCTACAGCAAATTCCAAAATGTAAAATAAAGCAACGCATTACCATTTTTATCCATGGAATGGGGCTCAGATTGCTTCTTCCCAATATCTGCGAAGGATCTCACAATTGGAATCCTGTTGCTCAGCTTCTTCTGATTCTGATGGTGATGCTGTTTAAGCAATGCCTCGTGCACCCTGTGACGAACATCCTCGCTGAGCTGCCCAGAGCCCACCTGCTGGTCCAGAATCATATCTGAAAAAATAAATAAACAAAATAAAGAAGAGAGAAAGGAAAGATTTTATTTAAGAATTTAGAGTAATAAGAATTTTTATCCTATGAGATTGCAAATAAAGGGTCTCAATTCCTTTTTTTCATTTAAATGCAAAGAATTCATCAGTAAAAAAGGTACTTAGAAGTGCTTCACTCTCAAAAAACATTTTTTTAAGAGGATGTTACTAATGTTCAGAACAAATTCAGTATCTCAAAAGGTCATCTATGCAACTCTGAAATCAGTCCATAAACACTCCCATACATAATGCATACAAAACCCAGCATCGTGATGTGTTTCTTTATCTTTCCCCTCACATAACCCCTACCTCATTTGCCACGCGGCACTGGCTCACTGCAAGGAGAAACAGCTTTTTCATTCCCTTTATACTTACAATGGAAGATCACAGTCTAGCTCTTTATTCCTTAGAATTATAACAATACTTCCAGCACAGTAGTAAGAAATACAGTGATACAGGAAAATGTGCAGCATTTTGGAAATACCTACTGGGGTCTCCTTCTACTGCCTGGTGTATGTGTCCATGCAAGAAAATCCCTACATGGATGTGTGAGTGAAACTCACCCCCTGCTAGAAAATGATAACTATTTTTTTCAGTCATTGGAATAAAAACATTCAGCATGAAATCCACCAGCAGAAAATACTTTTCTATATCTCTATTCAAAATATTAATAAATATATATATATATTTCAAGTGGGAAAGAAACTGTTGAGGGTTTGGTAGCTTTTTTTTTTAATAACTATTTCAGAGAATCCTGCTAGCAACAGTAGTTATACTTAAAAGGAAAAGAAAAAAAAAAATGTATCAGAGTAAATAACATATCATTTAAATGCACAATGTCCTTGCCCATCCATTAGGAGAAACTGTGCTGCATAGAAACAATGATATAATAAGCTGAGTCAGAAACTTCTGTACTGAAGATTCAGACAGTACATGATTCTGTGGTGCAGACAGGTTCATTTCTACCAGAAAACTCAGTGGCAGAACAAGCAGAGCAGAAAAAATAAAAAGCAGGCACCCTAATAAGTAGAGACATAATTTCTCAGGTCTCTGATAACTGCCAAAAGCAAGAAGAAAAACTGAAGAGAACAAGAGGCACTACAAACATACTAGTTAAAAGTAAAGTTTAATTGCTAATCAACCATGCACATATATAAGCACGTATGCACCCACACACACAGAGTAGTTTTTCTGAATATCCACATCAACTGATGTGTCACACGTAGACACATGCTTTCAGATTTCACTATGAAGATGTAATCAAATAATTTATAGCTCTTATTAATGACACATATACCAAAAGACCAGTCCATAGATATATGCATCTGTGGACAGATGCAAAGGTAGTAGTTGTATTTTCATCTGACAACAAAACACAGTGCAAAGGTTGTCAATGCAGCATTCAATCTCAGCCAGCAATTGTTCTCTGGCAGTGTTAACAACTGAGCCGACCTTACAGCTCCTGCCTGCAGGTAATACTGCCCGGTGCCTAAGCTAAAAACCTAAACTGTCTTTAAAGGGCAGTTTTAACTCCAGGGTTATCTCAAACCCAAGCAGTCAGTTATCTCTGCACATCAGCGCCCAGCCTAGACACACATTGCCTCTAGTATTCCCAACTCTAAGGGAAGAGACAGAGAGGCAGGGTCAGCAAGACAAATGACAGAAGGCAAGCAAGAAGATAACACAAGTTCAAAAGAAAGTCTTCTGTAAGATTTTTTTTCAGTACAAGTCAAGAAAAAGGACCCATGTGGAACACAGGACAAAAGCAAAGCACCAGCTCCACAAAAAATGTCAATTCTTCTGCTCAGTTCTGCTGCCTCTCGAGGAACTGCCTCCGCCCTGAGCATAAGAACAGCTTCCCTTTAGACAGGCCTTGTACATGAGCTTGCATATCATGGTTCCCAAAATAGGCTAATAGTTTACTCCACTATAACAAGAGGTGCTCTTCAGAAGAAAATATAAACAATAAATATACAACTTAGGGCATCTGTGCTACAGCACAACTGAAAACATCCCCCTCCTTTATAACTTTTCTGGCCAAAAGACAAATTGCAGAAGATGCAAAAACAGGGATTACCTTCTTTGAGTTGCCCTAAGAAAGAAATGACAAGGAAGAGCTCAAAAAAAAAAAAAGGATTCCTCTACGACAAGCACATTTAGTGTTGTGGTCATCACCTTGCTTACAGATCAGTGGAGCTCCACCTGTTTGGTGTCATTCCTGGAATTACGGTGTTTTCCATGCACCGTATTAAAATACATTAACTGCTGAGAATGATGCCAATATTTAAGACCTTCTACTTGAGGAGAGAAAATGCCAGGAAAAAAAGAAAATCATATCTCTGTCTTTTTCCTTGCCTGGCCTGGGTGCTGTGCCAGACGAACTGCCACACACGCGTGCAGGGAGGTGGCTGCAGCACAGTGGCTAACAACTTCTGTTCCTTGCCGAAGTGGCTTGAGTCTTCTCTCACAACAATTTTCCCCTTACTGTATGGTTTCTGCCACACACGTACCATGCACAAAAAGGAAGAGCCACATATTTTGGAAGAATAAAGATATGTTTGCTTGCCTCAGCACCAAACCCCAGGTTATCTTTGCTTTGATACAAACCCACTTGCAGAAGCAGCGGTAGGACTGTAATTAGGTTATCATCAGACTCCTGTATTTCACTATCTTCCCCAAACCCATTCTGGACAGATTTGTGTAGCACAGAAGCATGAAAAAAACATATCCATCAGCAGCTGCCATTATTGGATTCCACTTCAGTTTCCTCCCACATCTCTCAGTAACTCTTTTAGAAGAGTTTCCCAGCCCCTGGAACACCAATGTTTACGCTCCTGACAGCAAAGACAAACTTGAAAACAAAGACAACAGGGCTTATGTTCTGACAGTAAATGGCAAACAGAAGCATTTTAAATATTTCATTTTCAAAACCAGGCTGTACTTCCATCACTGAGAGATGAGGATCCTGCGTGGTCTGCTTCCACCAGCCGAAGCTTCACCTATGAAAGCGCAAAACCAAGACTTTCCAAAGTATCCAGACTGCAGAACCATTCTCCAGCTTCTATAAAATAGAGGAAAGGATACCGCACCGTATCTCAGCTATACTCTTACATAACAGAGATTCTCCAGGGTTTCTATGATCAGTGACATTACAAAGTCTAAGTGAATGACAGCATCATGGGAACACACAAGGGTGGCCCCAGTGTGGGCACCAATGCTTCAGGTTCACAGTGTACACAACACCTCAAATAAAATACTATGGGAAAGCTTCAGAACACACAGAATAAATTTATTGAAGTTGCACTGCATTTGCACCAAAATACCCATGAAAGTTACCTGACAAGATGTTCATCCTTTCCAGAAAAGGGCTCTAATAGGTATTCAGACTAAACTAGGCCTGTCTTCTGTCCTGGTTAGTAAAGAAACAAGATCCAGAGTTTTTTGGTTTTTTTTTTTTTTCTCTGTGCTGTACAACATAAAACATATTTTGAATGGCTGGACTCATATTTGCTGCAGATACGTTAACATTGACAGTTTATACCAGAACAAACTGAACCCAGCATGATTGATGATATTTATATCTCTCAAATTTCCCAATGTGTAACTGTGTGATTGCAAGAAAAAGCAAGAGATTAATAAAAGAAAAAATAAACACAGAGGCTTTTTTTTTTTTTTTTTTTTTTTTTTTTTTTTTTTTTTTTACAAAATCTAACTTAAAAGCCAGGGTTTGTTTTGTTTGGATTCCTCCTCCCTGCTTAAAGAAAGGGCAAGAAGGAAACACAAGCAAATATGGAGCAGTTCTCTAAGCAGGATATTCAGCTGAAACGCTGTCCTTTATGTCAGCCTGTCACTAAGAAGGGCACTTAATGCACCTCCCCAGTTAATTAGTGGCTAGGAGCAATAGGAGATTAATGACTGCGATTCTCGGGCTGTGCTTTTGAACCAAGACCCACTTCTGGTGTTTAAAACAGTGATTATAAACCAGCTATTGAAGGCTACCTATCTGGTTTACCTTGTTCATCCAAAGAGTTAACACACTCAGGTGAACTGAGAGCTGGATTTTATTTCCAACTCTACTGGAAATTATGTTGTTCAACTTTTCAGCTAAATTACTCGAAAAGAAAGGAGGTAGCTTTCTAAAGTCAGAGTCTCCAATTTCACTGAAGAACAAGAGTTAGCATGTACACAAAATATATGAACATTAAAAAAAGTGTCATGCACTAAATAGTAGAGACAAGGTTAAAATTTCTAGTGTGCAGCTTGTAGGGTCAGCAGTGTTATAATTCAGAGCTCTGCTAGTGTGCCAAAGTGGTGGCTACCCAAACAAAAATGGAGAGGTGGGAAAGCAAGGTATTCTGTGACTCTAAACAGGAGTGCAACGCATGCCATTACATACAAAAAAAAAAGGAAGACTGACTTCCTGTGAAATCTAAAAAATTCCAAATTTGTGGATAGCTTGAGAAAAACAAGACAAGGGAGGAAAAAAAAGAAAAAAGGTACTATTCAAAGTAGAAGTTGGTAAGAGGCATAACAGAGTCTACAAAGACAACGCAGCAACACCTGATGAAGGTTCCCCTGCAGCGGTAATCACTGCAAGCTCTGAAGTGAGCAAAGCCAAAAACCTGGGCAGGTGACAAGGTGGAGGCCGAACAAAAGACGGGAGGAGGGTCAAAGGGAGAAGCAGATTGCTCACAGGCAGCCCCATGCCCTGCTACACTCTTCGTAATAAATGTCAAATTTATCACAAAAGCGCTGTCAGAAACATAACACCACATAGGCACCACAGCTGAACAAAGGACTCCGGTGAAACAATGAACTGGAACAAGTTTAAGTATGTCGTTATTATGTAGTAATATCGCTGAAAGCAAACAAAGGCAAAACAAGGCTTGTTCAGATTGAAAGCTTAACATGATATTACTGAAATCAACAAAATAGCACACTTGGGATGTAATATCCTGAGTTGTTGCACTGAGTCCAGTGACCTCAATCACAAGATTAAGCTGTTAAACAGATTGAAAATTCAATCGTGAGGAACATTTGAAAGACTGCTTGGGAAAAAAAGAGTCAGAATTCTGCAGTGGAAAGCATAGGATGATATAAATTATATAAATGTTGTTCTTAAAAAAATATATATATATTTAGAATGAATGTGACTATTTAATATTTCAAATTTTGCAAGTCAACAAAGAACAACTGTGCAACTTAGGCCAGAGTTTACATTTGACAAGGTTTGACATTTGCTCATAGTACACTCGGCACAACTACAAGAAAATGTGACATCTGTGATTCCTATCATAAAGAAAGTATTGCCATTAAAGGCTGGACGGAACAGTTCTAGAACCAAATGATAGAAAATGGCATCATATGTTAAGTGGAAGAACCTTTTGGGTTCATTCAGTGGTTACAATCAAAAAAAAAAAAAAAAAAAAAAAAAACAGATGGTAATTTGAGAGTCTGCATGGTTTCGAAGGAACTAAATGAAAATATCAAAAGAGAACATTTTCATCTGCCAACTTGAACAACACAGTGAAGCAGTTCTCTAATGGTGCAGCTAGCTTCTGGCAAATATCTCCTGAAGAGACAAGTTCCAAAATAAATTGTTTTGATTACATAGATTTTTCAGACTTCCTTTTAGCATATGTTCTATACCAGAAGTGATCGATAAAATATTACCACATCAAATGTTCAAAGGATTTCCTCGTGCATGCAATGCTAGTCTACTGATATAGGAGTCATTGCACAGACATATGAAAAAAGAATCTTAAGTACTAAAAACAGCAGTGAAAAACCTTACAAGGTGTTTAATAAAAATGCATTTTTAAACAGGAAAAAGTTCAACAAAGGAGACAAGTTCTTTTCAAGAAAGAAATAAAATCCATCATATGAATTTCAAAAACAATTTGAGAAATGTCAGGAATTAACATGCAATTGAGCTGTATGATGACGAAGACAGAAATTCATCTCAGAAGTCTACTAAAACAAGATATTGTCTGTTAAATCATAATCATAGGTATGAATAATCTCTTTGTTGATAAAGAAAACTGGGTGCTTGTCCAAAGAAATTTACAGTCCTTTATATCAAATGATTTTCAATAATACAGAGTTGGAATGAAAAATAAGCTAATAAACAATGGACATGCTGGAAGACAGGATGATTTAAAATTTTTCGTAACAGCCCGGTGCCAAAATATTTTTATGCAGAAATAACAGTTTCCAGGGATGAAATACAAAATGTTCTGAAAGCCATACAAATAGAATAAAAGATGTTTTTCTTCTGTAGATTTTACCTCAAGCCCATTAAAGTCTTAAAACATAGACTTTAATAAAAGACATTTTCAAGGGCTAAGTGCTGGGGGCTTAATGCTTTAGTGAATACGTGTTTACAGATTAAAAGCCTTGACTAAAACAAATAGGAATTCTTTGTCTCAATTTAGCAATGCAGATTAAGTATAACTCTTTCAAGGATACAAAGACTGGCATTGCATTTACAGAAATATAATTTGAAACTGGAATGCAGCCCAGATAGCAAAACATTAACAGCAAGTACATTGTACACATTTCTCCCTAACTGTGTTAAGGTAAGTAAAATGAAAGTGAATGTGCAAAACTAGTTTATTCGTTCTCACAAAACAAATATGTCTAAATATAGTAATGCAGAAAATTATCAGTTGATTACATAAAAAAAAAAAAAAAAAAAGAAAAAAGAAAAGAAAATCGGGTCCAGTAAAAGGCCGCTAAGATGATTAAGGCAATGCAGCATCTCTCCTATGGGAAAAGGTTGAGGCAGCCGGGGCTGTTAGGCCCAGAGGAGAGAGAACTGAGGGGAGAGCTTATCAATGAAGGGAGGGTGTAGGGAGGATGGGGCCAGACTCTTCCCAGTGATGCCCAGCAATAGGGTAAGAGGCAACAGGCACAAACTATAACATAGGAAGCTCTGTCGGAACGTAAAGAAAAACTTCTTTACTGTGGGGGTGACTGAGCGCTACAGCAGGTTTCCAGGAGAGCCTACGGAGTCTCCTTCCTTCCTGGAGCCTATCCAATAGGCACAATTCGGGGCAACATGCTCTAGGTGACCGTGCACGAGTGTGGGGCTTGGACTGGGTGATCTCCAGAGGCCTCTTCCAACCTCAAACATTCTGCGATTCTGTGATGGTAATAAACTATTCCTCAGAAAAATAAAAACTAAAGTTAATTCAGGAATGCTACATAAAACAAAACAACAGGGTATACTTGATTTAGCAAATCCTGTCACACAAGGTATACAGAGCACTGACAAAAAAACACAAAAACGGAGCATCATTGAATTAGCCGAACAGGAAAGTAGCTAACAAGCAAAGTTACAAGAGTGAAACATTGAATAAAGCCACCCATTTCTTTAAATTCTGAGGAGTCCTGGCTGTCAGGTACAACAGGAAGGCAGATGAACTCTGTGATGACTGTATAGCATGCAACAAATACGACTATATGCATTAACAGTAAGTAACAAGTGAGTAGGAAAGACAGGACAGAATCTCCTGAGCAATACTAGTCTTTTCTCATCTTTAGGTCCAGCAGTCATTTATATGGAGCAGGAGCAGCCTATTACATTACGTGGGATTATTACATTTCTAATATGCGTAGCAGAGACATCTTGAAGGTGTGTATGTCAGCGCTACTATCAAAGCCTTTTTTCCTTCCAGTGCTAACGTGTGCTAACGCACTCTTTGTAACATTTGGCAAACACTTGAGAGCAAAAGTTACATATGCAGCTTTATAGTAATAAATTGCACAGGATCTGCACTGAGGAAGAGAAAAACAGCAAGACCACAATGCAAGTAATAGTAGAAGACATGCAGAGAGCAAACAGAATAGCAACTTTATTTATAGGAAATAAAAGCCTCTTTTTGAAGAAGCCTGATGCATAACACCAAAAATTTTCAAAATGACTCGCTTGCAAAAAGGACCTGCTGCAAAGTTGTTAAGAAAAATTGCCATCGCTGCTTATGAAAGCTGCAATGGGAAAGTCCTTTCCTAAAGATGAAGCAATACCCGTGCAAAGCCTGTCATGCAGCAGCTCACGCTTTTACACAGAAGACCACTATCCAGATCAGATAAAACAATAAACATCACCCACAAGAGCCTATATTTTAAAGCGAAAATAGTGCACTCTTATTCAAAAATATCATTCTAAAGTTTTTTTTCTCAGAAGAAATAAGATTTCCTAACCAACAAATCCACATATTCCAGAAGCAGCACTGGTTTAAAATAGCATTACAGCAGTTCCTCAAACTGCACAGTAACAGACAACCTATACCTGGAAGGGTTTCGAAACTGAATTAAGATCACGAATTCCGGAGTTCTTCGACATGTTAAGTCAACAAAAGAACATCAAAAACAGGACTGCAGATAACATCCAGGTATTAAGAAATTATATAAATGAGTTAATTATGGTCTCATATATGTTCAAAAAAACAGTAAAAATGAAGTTTGCTGGAGTTCTTTTTATTATGTTAATACTTATTAACCCACTTAAATAAACAGACCAATTTTAAACAGGCTCTCTTAACTTACCACTCATGAAATGAATGATTTCTTGTTTAAAAAAACATGACATTCAAACTTGACCCTAGTATACTATGTAAGTAAACAGCAATAAAAGAACCAAAAGCAGCTGATCTGTGTGGTTATGAATTTAAAAAATAGATAAATATTAAATGACATATTGATAAACACCTTTGCTTTTGCAAATCAGCTGCTTTTTACCCTTCATGTTTATCTTTTATCACAATCAGGACAAATTCTGAAGCTGTGATTCAGTCCATGATTCATCAGAGAATCGGATCTCAGCACAGTAGAAACCCACACAAGTTTCTGCTGATTTGGATTAATAATATCTTGCATCACTTGGACATAAACAGTTTGAGAAAGCTGAATGCAGAAAGCAGCCACCACCAGCTTATCCAATTTTAATTCCTCTGTCAGATACAGTATACTGGATAGTATCTGCCTTACCTGATAATTTAAATAACTAATATAAATTTTATCTGGCCCTACATTTTCATACAGCCAGTAAAGCCATTTTCATTACAATTTCTTCTCAAGTGCTGGACTCTTACCTAAAAGAAAAGGTTTCTATCTTTGCTGAGATATTGTACATTTACTGAAAACCCATTAATTTGTGACTCAGACAAGGCCCAAACAACAGCTCATGCACTCTTTCTCCAGCACAAGTGCTCTTTTAGAGTAGATAATTTTATTATCTACTCTTTCATGTTTGGTCTTTAAGCAAAATCTGTAGTACACAGAACACTATAAATCTACAAGGTATTTGTATAAAAGCAAACCCTTGATTGTATGATTCAGAAAGTATCAGAACTGCTGTAACATCCATGAAAGTGAAGGCAAGCTAAAACTTTTTAGTAGATGTAAATCAAGATATCCTAGGAAGAGGAAGCAAATAATCCTCTATACTGGAACCAGACTCTAGTAACCATAACGAACATAAGAGCTCTTTGCTCTGTGTCTTCAGGGAGATTCTAGGAAATATGCATATCAAATGCATATCAAACTGTACTGGCTCCTTCTAGTTTCTGTTTCTGTACTGGCAGGGCCACAACACCTTGAGGCTCTAAATTACACCTCTGTACTGTGCTAACAACGTGCTCTGTTATTGCAACAAATACACAACCAAAAAGTCTCCTGTTTTAACTAGTTATATGTAACCTCTGGGGAAATAGCAGGAATACAGGAACATAGTCTCAATCTCACTTTTATTTTGGAGAGATTAGGCTCATCCATTACATTCTCTTGCTCTCTGCTGTGGCCGTCAATAGCTATAGAATTTTACCTGCTGAGTATATCAGCACTGCAAAAAAATGCACGCACCACGGAAGCTAACGCTTTTTCAAAAACGTTTTTTTGTTTTCCTACTCAATTCAGAGATTTTTTTAAAATGTAAAGATTCCATCTGTATGCTTTCATGTTACAAAATTATGATGAAAACCCCTCATTGATTTAAACTTTTTTAAGATAAATTATCCACAATTAGCTTAACAATAACTTCAGCCCATGGAAGTTAGTACGTGCAACACTCAGTACGTGAAGCGGCACAACTGGAACCGAGCACCTATCAGCTCTAGTGAAACGTATCTTCAGTGTGCTCTCTTCTCTATTTTTATTCTCTGCTCCACATAAAGATCAATTTCTAAAATAGCAAAATCTATGTAAACAAGCACTGATAAAGTGTTTACCAGTTGTATTAAATGTTAAGATTTTTTTCCAATATGTCCTAAACTGAACTGACACTTCCACTTTCTTGTAAGCAACTTAAAACTTGATTTTTATAATTCATTTTAATAAGTAATAAGCACAACATCATTACATACCTGCAATTTCTTCTAAGGAGTTAGCTCTCATGTCCAACAGAACTGTGCCATTCAGAATACAGCTCCTCAGCTCAAACAAGCTATGAAGTGACAGTGTGGCAACATATGGTTTGCTCCATCTCTCTCCACCATCCTCCACATCTTCTTCAAATTTTAACCACCTGTGCAAATAAGCAGTTTTAGAACTCCCTTATGGATAAAATATAAAAAGTACATTACTTGCATGGATATCAAAATAACACTGGTAAATGTTTTTGGATTTCCATTTATTGTTTGCAGGAAATAAGCAAAAATCCCCCTGCTTCTTTCCACATAACACTGTATTATATCTTTTCTTTTGAGGATGAATTCTGACCACAGAGGTGGAGAGAGATGTACATTAAGAAAGAATTACTGTATAGTACAAAAACTTTAGATAATTCTTTGGCATACAATGCCACCTCTGTGACAGAGCAACTGGAAAGGATACAGAATTTGTGAGTGAGAATTTGTGTCAGAGAAAAAAATTATAAACAGGAAGAACACAGGAGATTTCCATTCAGTTTTCATATTGGAGTAAGACAAAAGAAGAGTTTAATTTAATCACAACAGAGTAAAGAAACATTGTTCAGTTAATTAGGCAGGCATATTCCTACTTTTTAGAACTTCAATCCATTATCCCCACCGTGATTTTTTCACAAAAGACATTTTTATGAACTTAAGAGCACAAAGTTTTTCATAAAGGCACTGAAATATTATGCAAATTTTACATTAAGTTTAAGAGTTCAGTTAATTAAAATAAAGAGAAAAACTCACAGAAATAAGCACATACGTACACACATAAACTGTGTGTTAACACTTGGGCACAGTATTTCAAGACCTTACTGTGTTTCAGGCCAACGCAGCCATATCAATGACATGAACTAGCACTCCAGAATTGTGTCTGACTATTTGAGTCTTGTTCTCCTCGTCTCAGGTGTGGTGTAAATTCCAAATCAAAGAAGTTCAAAGACACAACAAAGTGGCATAGGAAAAGTCTTCTGCTACTAGCCAGCTGGACAACTTTTCTGACATGACTTTTTAAAGTATTTAGTGATATGAACTACATTAAAATGTTAAACAAACAAACTAAAAATATCCAGAAATTTTGCTTGCGTATGCAAAAACTGTTTTGAATTAAATTATTAAGTCTTCCAAGCACAGATGTTACTGTGTGGGACCACACAGCCTGCCCACCTGGCAAGGTCTGAACAGCTGTGGCCACAGAACAAACATCTACCCCTGGATTCAGTGGCAACAGCACCCTGCTATTCCCTGTAGAGACTGGGACGCAGGGAAGTGGAGCAGTCCCACACTTCAAGAGCCCCTTCACAGCTCTTCCATGGCAGCGGGCAAATGTAGAGCCTTAAGATCTCTACAGCCAAGAGATTTCCAGTGTTCCAGCCCCTCGCAGTAGACTACCACCTTAAACATAGCTGCCCACCTCCCTCATCCTGCTGCTATCCATAAAATATGCATGTGTGTTCAAACTTTCCTAACTGCAACCCCTCCCTCCCCACCTCCAAATTTAGCTAGGTTATCCCCTTTGGCTTTCCCATTTCTCCATAACCCTACCCCCATCACTTTCAAAGCCACAGTTTGAAAGGGATGAGCTCCAGCAACTCAGCAAAGTTACAAAGTAGTATGTGAGGAAGGAAAAGAAAAAAGGTTTCTTCATTTTTTGATTTTGCAGTTGCACCTGAGCTCACAGGGAAAAGGCTGCTGCTAACTTATTCATGGCACTCGTGTTTCCAAGCTAAAAATATGCTAAACCTACCTGCAGCTGTAATGTCCCCGATGTGTTGCATTAATTGTCCTACTTAAACTATTGCTTCCTAGGAGTCTAGGAACTATCTACACTTTTGACTTTTTATCCTTTTCCTCTCTCATGTTTTATCTTATATTTAACATACATAGTCCTGGCTTATTACTTTTTGTCCATGTCTCTGATCCCTTTAGGAGTTTTGTAAGATTATTGTCTCTGCTTGGGAATTTCAATGTGTTTCTAATGTACCCTCATGTCTGTGTTATGCTGATTCAAAAAGATACTGAAAATTATGCTAAATAAGTTTAGAAGAATGATCTAATCATAGGATCTCAAGGAACCCCATACATGGATCCTTCACTGTACACTCAATTACAATATTTTGGTGCAAAACATTAAGTTTGCGATGGTTAAGGTGATTATAGTCCACTATGTCTGCAGTACAGACAGCTGCCAAGACATGTTATTAATATAATCTCTAAGGATCTTTATCTGTTTCTACACAAGCTTTTGCCTATGCTGATTAGAAAATAAACCAAAGTAAACAAGCTTGTAAGAAAGAAAACAGAAGAGACAAGCCTAAAGTTTTTTGTAACCTAATATGTTTGGAAGAAAGCTTAGTTCCAGGAGGAAAGATATCTTTGAACTTACTGCTGATTTTTCCACAGTACATCTATTTTCTCACTGCTCGATCTTAACAATTTACTTTCTAAGCTACAAACAGAAAATGATTTTCATAACTTTTTAATTTTATTAAAATTCAAGTCTAAACCCTCTACCGAAGGTTCTAAAGTGCCTTCCTATTTTCTTCCTTATTACATATTCTCTTTAGTTCTGGAAAGGGAGCGATGTTCTCCTGAAACTTCCATTTGAAATTAGCAGATAACAGAGGCCAGGCAGTTTGGGTAAAACTTGCCACAAATCAACCACTACTTTCCAAGCATGACTGCAAAAGGCTATGAGGATAGAACTGAGCAGGAAGCTAACAGCTAATTTCTAACAGCCGCAAATTGCAACTGCACTACTGTGTGTGTAATATAAGCCCATCTACTATGCCTTGGTGCATTTCGTTACAAATTTACTGGAAATACTTTTTCAGGAAACAAACTATACATCACGCATCTCTACACATTTGTACAGCTGATACATGTACAGAAACTACTCTATTAACAAGACTGACTATTGATTTTAAAAGGCATATACTTCTTTTGGCTTGAAGTCAATTAATGGAGAAAATATGATTAATTTTACCACCTTTTTATCAACAGAGCCAATTCAGTCTATCTGAGTAATTCCATGGATAGGACAGCTTAAATCAGATCCTTAAGTGGCTATAATACCAGCGCACTTTGGGGGGCTTACTAGTTCATCTGCACGAATGCTTTTGACCACTACATTATATTAATCAAGAATTGAAAGCAGGAGATGAGCACACCTTGGAGTCTCCTGACCGTGGTGTGGAGGGGAAAAAAAAATAGTTCTAGGCAAGAATTTATTCTCCCAAACAAATGATAAGAGACTAGAACAGATTTACCTAAGGACTACTGAGCTCCAGTCAAATCTCATCCATGGCTTCCTTTGATTCTGTTTGGACCAGATAAGAAGAAAATGTCTCAAATAATTGTATGCAGTTTGCTCAATATAGTTGATAAAATTTTCAAGGCCTAACTGTGTATGCAGCTTCAGTCAATCAGAAAACAGGAAGAGACAGGCCTGCTGCCTTAAAGATTCAACCTACTCCTCATTCCAGGGCTGCTTGGCAAAATTAATGTAGAACCACTTGTTGCCCCTGCAATTAATGATGGAGCCTTCCCCTGCACTGCTTCCATGTGAATTCATTTACCTAGGCCTATGTTCCAAACAAGACAATAAGCCATACAAATACTGCCAGCGGGACCTTCCTCACAGACTAAAGCAGCCACAAACTCAGAGTTTATCCTTCCCATACCATGCTTTTAATCAAATCCGTATGTCTGGAGTCATGGGCCAATGACCAATATTGAACACAGTCCACTCAAAAGTGCCCACAGAACTCCAGGAGTGTTCTCATCCATTTCCTATAGGGATATGAGTACTTCCTGACCTCTTTTCCATCCCAGAAGATCATTTGCCTTTTCTCTATTAGCACCTCACCCCTATTCTGTTATGTACTCTGAACACCACTTCTCCTTCTCTGTCATTTCTGATTTATTACATTTAAAATGATCCTGCCTATTAAATATCATCCCATTTCTACTACTCTATTCAAAACCACACTGCTCTTTATGTATGATATCCTTAGCAATTGCCAGTGTAACAGTACTTACTAATTTCTTATCACCAAGTTTTATCAGCCTAATTTCGTTTTGTGTGTGTCATTCAGTAGCAAAGCTATTTAAATAAGGATAATTCTTGAGAAAAGCTGTTTGTCACTCCCTTTAGCACTATTTATTTCAGCTTTCTGCACAACTTGCTGCATCTCTTCAATAACTAGTCATACCTATTTCTTATCTACTTCTTCAATAACTTATCTACAAACATAATTAACTTATCTACTAACATAATTCTTGCACTAAAACACAGTTTAAATAGTAAATTCTCGTATCATATCAAATGCTTTACTAAAACAAATGAATTGGATGTACTGTTTTTCCTTTGTCAAAAAAAAAAAAAATCTGATTAAAGGACATTATTAAGTTAGTCTGACATGATACACCATTGTGTTGTTGTGTTGCATTTTCTCCAATTTTCCATTTAGCTCCAAGTCTATAATTACCCTTTCCTTCAAATACTGTTCCAAGCGTTGCATATCTCCGAGATTCAGCTCACAGGTCTTAACTTGTTCATACCATTTTTCTCTAAATAGTGGTGCTGTACTTGCCATAGTATAACATCCCACCTGATATATTCATGGAAAGACATGAGTTACAAGACCCATGAATTTGACTTTCTTTGTGCTTTTTAGGATGGACTTTTTTCTCCCTCTCATTTGCACAGATAAAGCACTCTGAATTTTCCTTTCATCTCGGATATGGTTATTTCATTGCCATATCCTTTCTTAACAGCCAGCCAACTCATGTCCAATGTTGTCTGGAATTCTGAAACCAAACTAAAAACAATCTTTTATCTTCACCATTTTTTTTCTGTATAGCAGTCTCATTCTTTCCTTACTTTCTTCTCACATAAATAGTAGTAATTACTTAGTCTATTTCAAGGTCTACTAGACTTTCTCCTGTACATACCTCATTCTTGTATTTTCTTAGCTCCAAGAAGTAGTTTTCTTGGTTGTTTTTCTTTTCCTCCCCTTTTTCAACTGTCTCTGTTTCTATTTTACTTTTTGATCCTTTACTTTGTAAATGAGAATAGGAAGAGTACTACATAGAATTTGAAAGGAGTAGGTGAAATTAAAAAAAAAAAAAATCTATTTAGACTGACCTATCTTGATTAGCTATTTATGTTAAAAAATACGTTTTAATCTTTCAGACAAAAAATTCTTTCATGATTCTCAAGCATTTTTTGCGGTTTTTGAGCTAAAGAAGCTGCTATTTCTCTGCTTGAAAAATAACACAGGCTGATTAATAGTGATTTTTTTAGTTGAAACTGATATCTTTCTGATAGAAGCTGATAGAAAAAGCCCTATTTATCCCTAATTAGTATGAGAATACTGTAGATGATTATCTTGATTAGATCTTCTCTCTCTGAATATTAATAAGATTGTTTAGGAACACTGCTACACTCATTTTGGAGTACAATCCCCATCTGGGAATTTTCTACATGTAAAAATCTATACTTAGCTTCTGTCTGTCCCTCCTATGAGCACATAAGGCAAGTGAAGGTCACAGAAAATTCTGCAGCTCTCTGGGAAAGGATAAACTTGCAATAAAATTAAAGGGAAAGATAACCACCATTCTCCTGAAGACCATCTCATACAAGTAGTTCCTCACAAAAACCTTTTAGAAATTCCAAATTTTTTCTACTACCTAAACCAAAGAAGTCATTCAAGGACATTTTTCACCTTTGAAGATCACTCTCAGCAAATAATGGCAAGAGAAGTTGGAATTAAGGTTCTAAGGAGAAAAGCAAGTCAAGAATTTCAGAAAAAATGTAAAATTTAATGACACTAGCAAGTGATTCTCTCAGGTGCTCAAGGAATGAAAAAAGCACAAAAAAAAAACTTTTCCTTTTTTTTTGCAGTAGAATTGCAATCTATTTTTGCAGTAGAATTGCAGTAGAAGTGCAATCTTATAATTCTTTCTGTACGATATTTGAGGAAACAATATAATCTAATACTGAATATTCAAAGTCCCAAAAGTTCCTGTTCATTGGAATTTAAAATACGTAAATGTTCAAGTGTTCATAGTCATCCATTCCTTGCTTTAGTGTTTTCATATGGGAAATATTACCACTTTCTTGAAAAGTCAAACATAACACAATGTTTCAAAGTTCTGAAAATAATGAGCCAATGTATGAATAAAAAAGTATGAATAAAACCAACTACTGTAATATATATGCTTACTTTTATTGTTTCCCTTATATTCATTCTGAGCTACATATCCAAAATCTAGATGAAAACACATGGCTCTGAGAAATGACAAATACTGTAGTAATACTAGCAGCCTGAAGATCAATATTACGGTTTTAACTGTTGCATCCAGAATCTGTTCCTGTGCTTGTCATATGTTTGAAAACTCTCTTCAATATACAAACAAGCAATATCTACATATAGCTTAAAAAAAGAAAAAAAGAAGAAAAAAAAAGAAACACTCACCTTGCTGTCTCCCTCCACTCAGCGTCTTCTCCTTCACGCCAACAAATTTCATCAAGCTCAGTGAAGAGATCATGAGGAATGTGTTCCTCATCATCATCTTCAGTTCCAAGAATAAACTGTACCCTTTGTGATGGGGTATCTAGGGCAAAAATAAAAATATCAGGTCCAGCATGCTAATTTTACTGCCTTGAGTAAGCAAATAACTAAAATTTCATGAGAGTATTCAGATTCTTTCACCCACATCACTTATTGCTACACATAAAACATGATTATACTTTTGTTCTAAGAGCATTTGCGCACAAACACTTTTAGATTGAGAGTTGTTTATTCACTGTAGTTGTCTAGTCTGATAATGAAAAAATGCATCTAAAGATAGAATGCAATGTACAGAAGTATCTACTAATGGAAGCAAAAACAATCATTGTCAGTAAAAAAAAAAAAAAAAAAAAANAAAAAAAAAAAAAAAAAGTAAGCTAGCAGCATAGGTCCAGCTGATAAGTTATTTACTTCATTGCTATAAAAATATTCTGTCACATCATAAGCCTAAATATATAGATCAACCCACAAAGCTGGTATATTAAATTTGCATGCTCTGTTTTCCCTAGAAAGAATAAACAGCTAACTCCCTAAAGAAACCTCTCTAAAAGTTCAGTATTTTACTAGGAACTTAAAAAATAACACGTCATCAGATGCATCTACCATGGCTTCACCTTTTGTAAAGACTTTCACGTGATTAGGCCATTGCAGATGAACAAGCTATTTCTCTGTCCTCATTTTACTATTCCTGTCTGCCTTCCCTTTAAATTCATATCACCATTTCATAATCTTTTCACTATAGATCACTCAAAAGATTTCAGAGACACCCTACTCCTCTTTCATATTACTCAGAAAATTTCCATAAGTCAAAAACCACCTTCATGTACTTGTATATTCATTTTTAATTGCTCAAACGCTACAACTCTAAAAAAATAAAAAATAATAATAAAAAAAACACTATTTGTTTATTAGATGCAATCCTTAAATTAACAAAGTCTGGATGGAAACCAGACTGTCCAGAAAAACTGATTATCCAGCAAAACAACTCAGCAATTCCTTGAATGCTGTATAAATGAAGTTCTGTTTTACAAACATACTTCTAAGATAAGCTACACTATTTCCCATACAACAGTGAAGAGCAATACTGAATAAGATCCTTGAGCTCTTTGAATTTTTGGAATCTCTGAAAGATGGCACTAAGTGAAGGTTAAAGAGCAAATACAGTGTCAATGAAAAATAACAAAATGAGTAACTGATACAGTATGTTGAATTTTTGACAATAAAGGTGCCTTTTCCTTTCTGTGCTAATCTTTTAAAGCAATCAAACAGCAAAAATAAATGATAGCTTTCACTGTCACAAAATACTCGACAATTTTTGAGGTCTAGTTTGTCAAATGTCTAACGACACAATATGATAAAGTTTACCTACTCTTTCAGAAAGCTTGGAAAAGAAAGCCAGGATGAAACATGAGGCGCTTCAGGTAATACTAGGAGCTCTGGAGTGCTGTCCCTAATGGGGACAGAAATTGCCTTTGGAGAATATTAAACAATAGAGGTAACTTCCTCCACTATAACCTTGCTTTTATTATTCTTCTTACTCTTCTCCCACTGTTCAAGTGTCTTTTTTCTTTAAGACCATCCCTAACTTCCCACTACTCTAGAACCACCATCTCCTCCAGCTTCTCTTTGCCTTTCTTTTTTCCCCTTAGTTGCATATGCTAGTACATTGTAGAGCACGATAACATAAATAGAAGTATCAAGATTTAATTTGAGACTAGAGAGTGCATTTTGGTCAAAAAGAAGCAGGCAACTTATTAATGCTAATTCCCAGAAGAACTGAATTAAACGAAAGATCTTCTCACAAAGGACAGGAGTATATTATTAGTAACAGAACATGGAAAACAAGCTACATCTGAAAAGAGCTGGACTGCAGAGAGTCTGAGAATAGGCATTGCCAGGAACATGCAGTACTCTGGGTAAAGTCAGCACTAGGAACTAATTCACAGCAACAGCTACTGTCAAGCAATATTGAGTAGCGCTGCACAGCAGAGCTCCAGCTTTATGACAATTATTGTATTCATACAAATGCACATTTTCAATGCGGGAAGGAAAGCAGACGCTCAGAAATGCCTCAAAATCCCTTGAAGTCAGATAAGTGGCAACACAGAAACACCTTATTGCTGTGATGTGATCTTTCTGGGTCTTCTGTGTAACATGCAACTAGTTTACTAACAGCAGTGTGAAATCTATAAAAGTGATAAAAAATGCACATAACCCTCTCCTTTCCTGTTAGCAAACCAGGAAAACTGCTTGCTAGGTTCTGGATATCTTTTTATTGCTGGTAACTTGTATTTGTGCTTGAAATATGCGAAGTACACCTTGATTTTCAGACATCAAGAAGGAAACTGAAAGAAAGTGTCATCCAATTTAGAATTTGATGTTTTTTCTTCCAAGGACAAATTAAACAGCAGCAGCAAAATACAAAGAAAAAAAAACTTGGTTTTATTTCTTGGTTTTATTTACAAAACTGAGTTAACAGGATTACTCTTGTGAGCAATACCAGATGAATCTGGCTTTTATTCTTAGGAGAGAAATACCAAATATGTCATAAGTGTTTTATAGGTAAAATGAATAATATGTGATTCAAAATCACAATGAAAGGATATTTCAGTTGCTCACTGTCAAACTGTCACAACTTAAAGCCCATTGTTAAGGACATAATATTTGCAAAATAGGAAACTCAATTTCTTCAAGGCTAGGAAAACAGAAATTGGCCTGAGTATTTTTATCAGTCCTCCATCCCTACTTCAAGTAGAACAGCCAGGGTTTAAAAAAAAAAGAAAGATTAAAAAAAAATTTATACTGCTATTTTTGAAAAAAGAAAAAAAAGAATAATTTAGAATAAGCTAAAAAATAAAGGGGGACCAATGTGTTGGTCTTGTTACATTTCTATCACAGCCACTGCTTTGCATCAGAACGCAAAGAAAGGGGAAGCAACATGGAACTAAACTGCACAAAAAGCAGCTGATGATTCTCCCAAGTAACTGGCTCATGACCAGCTCAGGAAGCCCTCGCGGACCAGCGGGAGCCGGGAAGCAAGCAGTCTGGCAAGGGCAGGAGCACTGTGCACGGCACCAGTGCTTCCTAAGGAATGCCCCAGCGAGGAGGAAGGCTGCAGCAGTTTGCTGTTTGCTGTGGCTCTGCCAGCCCACCGGAGCCTCCCAGGCTCAGCACCACACCTGGCTTTCCTTGGGCTCGCAGCACTCGCACAGCGCAGCCAAAGGATCTCTGGCATCTCAGGATCACCGTGGGCGCTACACAGCCCTGCGTGCACTACTCGTGCTGTGAAAGTGAAGCCTGCTGAGGGCTTCTGAGCAAAACCTCCAAACCGTGGCTGTAGAAACGCAGCACCTTCACTGCACCATCAAAAGGGTAAAAATTAAGAGGGCGCCGTGATTCGGTGCTGCAGAGAGAACCTGACTGGCACACTGCTATGATTCATGTCACCATGAAGTCACTGACATCCCTAAACTAAAAGCAAGGTATGGACACAGACATGTGAAAACAACAGTGCTGAAGGCCAGAACAGCTAGTAACCTAACCCGGGAAAAGCTGCTCCCATTCTGCGCTCCATCACCAAATGTTGGCAGGGAAGAACAACATCACATGCCACCATCCTGCCTTGCAAACTGCATGTCACACTTCTACCACCTAACCTCCCCTCCAAGCACAACAGTACTTCTGGGTCAGGGCTGCAGGAACACGGTGAACACAAAGACTCAGGGTGCAGTGGTGGACGCAGGATCACCTCAGTCCCTCCACCTAATTTCGGTGCAGGAAACACCCTGCTGCGCTCCACCTTTCTGTGTGAAATTCTCCACGTGCCACGATCTCTCCTGAGAAAGTGCCCTGCCCTCAGGCAGAACGACAAGCAGTCTGCCCAATCCACACCACGAGCAGAAACACAGCCTTGAGTATGTATTAAATGTATCCCAAAATTTGTCCTCTGCACTTGATAAAGTCCATAAAATATATTTAAATGTACTTCTGGCAACAGCTGCTCCATCAGGTCAATCATTAGAACAGGATTTTGCGTTTTGAAGTCTGCTGAGAACCTGCTTCTAAGGTAAGTATTAGTAGGTCAATGTTTCTCAGGGGCCAGTAAAGTTATTTGTAAAGAGTGCGCACAGGGTAGCGTGTAGTGAACTAGTTTAGCAGCTTGAAGGGAAGAATTAAACGAGCTCCTTTTCAGGACAGCTGTATTTCATAATCCCCTTAACAAAATCAGCATGCTATTGAGAGCACACAGAAGATACATTAAGCAACGCAAGATAAGACCCTGAAAGAGGAGCCAGCAAACAGCAGCGATGGTGCCCGGGCCAGACTAGGCAGAAGACAGGGGACAGGGGAGCTGCTGCTGAGCTGAGGGGCAAAAGTCCAGACTGCCGTGGATGGAGCTGGGGGCAGCCCCCGATCTCTACCGGGAGGATTCAGTCAATCTCTGGGTGAGATTAGCAAAGGGTTGTCCTGACCAGGAAAGTTTCCCAGCTTCTGGGGCACAGCCACCAGAGTTCCCACGTTATCCTGGGGCATGACTAGGCACACAGGCTTCCTCACTCCCTAGCTCCCAAGGGCTGGGCAGCTGGTGTTTTAGGGCTAGGATGTAGATTCTTGCACTTCACAGATTCTCGTGGTTGAAGCCTGTTAGAGTGGCCTCCATGGGAAACACGAACTGTTCTTAGGGTAACTTAGTAGTAGTTACCAGGTTTTCTCTTACTGGTTAAGTTCTGTGCAGAGAATATAAAATACTAATTTTTAGAATTCACATATTAACATAACTTAAAGTCTTCTTATGATGAAGTTTTAGTTGGAAAAATGTATAAATGTGGCCATTTAAATGTTGGAGCTTTGTTGGGCATACAGAAAAGAGAACAATGAGCAGAGCACAGACACAGGGCACATTTCTGAAAAGCCCTTGAAAGTCAAGTGTTAAGGCTGGAGGAAAAGTATTCCTTTCCTTTATCCTAATAGATTTAACCTTGTTTTTTAAGCAACTCTGTCTGCATTTTCTAAATAATAATTGCTTCCATTTATTCCTCTTTATACCTCAAGTCTAGGACAAATTGTTTGGATCTGACAATATGAACAACTTCCAAGCTTCTATTTCTCCTTCTATTTTGCTAGATTTGCATACCTGCAGCTATGATGCACTGTTTTAAGCCAGATCTGGTGCAATCTATTCCACAACTACCTAGAAATTCAAACTTCTCTCTGATTTCATCCTCCAGCAAAAAAAAAAAAAGGCTTACATTTAAGGGTGAATGAATTCTCCCAACAACCACACTATTTACAAATAACTACATTTTTTTTTTCATTAATAAACAACCACAGTTTGAGACTAGGTACCGAATTATAGTAAGCTGGGTTCTTTGGTTATAGTTTCTTCTAGCCCCTATGGCTCTTGTTCTCTGCCACGGGAGAGAAGTCTCCCACTGCAAATTTACCTTTTTGTTCACAGTATCTTCGGACAGCCTTTCCTGAAACACTGCCTAAAGTCCCCTGTTAGACTCACCTTGGACAGGAGATTCCAGGCCTACTCGGTCTCCTTTGCCACATCCGGTATCATGAGTTGCACATTAAAGCCTCTTTAGAAATCTTTTTAGAAAATTATTAAAGCCAGATTTTTGTAGAAAAACAAATCAAACCTTGCACAGGTCCCTTCACTTTCCAGTTCTAGAAGGCACCACAGGAGACTGGAAACAACCCCCCCAGTCCCACAGCTGTGGTCACTTTACCAACACAAAAGCTGTCCTTAAAGACACACTGCGGAAAGGTCAAACTCTCCAATTCCACATTGTTTTAAACAGAAACATAAGTATATTTCCGTGCCAAAGTGCTAGTACAAGAGACTTGTTTCACTGGTTACAGGCAAAACCAGACATTGACAACCACCAAAAACTGTCACTAAAATCCATGTGGGTACCAAGCAAGTGTAACCCTACCAGCCAAGGGGAAAGCTGTGCCACGCTTTCCCAGCCAACACGCGCCCACCAGCTGGTGGCCCTGCGGCCATCCCGGCAAATGGCACCAAGGAGCCGCTCCAGGCTACAAATAGGGAGTTTTGCCAGATCGGTTTCCACACAAATGAATTCCCTGCATCGCCACAAGGAAAGCTGCAGAGGAAGGTAGCAGCGGTGCAGGGCCATCCTTTTCAGGGACAGTGCTAGTTTTAAATAGCCATGAAACTAGAGACTTCATTACAACAGCCGCGTAACAGTAGACTTCTTGGATAAAGAAAACGGCATTAATGCATTTTAGGTAAGAGAAATCCAGTTTCACTGGATTTAATCTCTTCCACAAATTATTAGCCAAGATGTGGCAATCAAGATCTTGAAATCACTTAGCCTACAATTTCTGCTATTCAAAATAAATCTCCAAGGCACAAAATCTGAAAATCCTGCAATTCAAAAGGACATCATTATAGAAAAAGAGAACACCTTGTACAACCTTATCTCATTAAGAGGCAACAGACAAGCAGCAAGGCACAGGTGTGAGGAGAAAAAAAAAAAAAAAAAAAACCTCCAATAACAGTTTGTCCCCTGCATAGCTACCCAGGACATCAGCTCTGTTTATTTCACTAATTATTCTACAGAGTATTCATCTCCAAACTCTGAATCTGTGCACTGAGAACACATGGCTTACTTTTGAAAAGCAACAACAGGAAATCAAAGACAGGTTTATTAACTATTACCTGCAAAAAATATCCTGCAAAAAGCAGTTGCTGCAGCTTTTCTAGCCAGGATTCAAAGGGGATAGTGGGAAGCTTCCAACTATGGTATGCATGAGTAGTGAATTCAGGTGTTTTCTAATCATGCTAACACAAAGAAATTTGTTTAAAAATTAGCTGGACTTCAGCTGATAAGAATCAGGTGGGCAGTTCCCCCCTCCACATGGCGCCCTGCACAGACCAATGGCACCGTATGCACCAACCCAACCTCCTCAATGCAGGAAAACCAGGGCATGAGCTGCACCTAAAGATACTCAACAGATAAAGTTATGAGTCCTACAGCTATAAATTATGACCAAAAAAACTATGCTTTATCCCATGCTTGGTTAACTGAGCAGTCTGAAACACTTCATATCTGAATATTTCAGGCTTTTATTCTAGCATCTTTACTATTTAGTTATTGTATACTTGACGTTTTTGAGTATCTCCTTTCACACTTCTCTGTTTCAGAACATTGTTCATCTATACTCCGGTATCATAAAAATCCTCATGTACTTTTCTGACTTAATTCAAAGCACTGTCTTCTATCAGCCAGTCTCTCGTAGTGCCTACTTTCTCTATCCCTCTTCTTGCACCTGCTAGCTGCTGAAATCTTTTTTCTTCCCCTCCTGTCCTCAAATTACAAAGAACATGGCCTCCTTGTATTAAGCAGAAACGTTTAAAAAAACAACAACAACAAAAAAAGACTCCTAGGAGTCTGGATAGATGAGAAAAAAAAAACAGTCCTCAAATTCTGATACTTAGACATAACTCTAGGGTAAAAAAATGGGGCATTTCCAAAGGCTTTTAAATATTTGATATGTCTGTCCTTGGCTTCTTTTGGAATCATCACTGTCATCACTCGAGCATTTTAAAGAGTATCTTTAGCATTCCAGATCTTAAGATGTCTGGCCTGCTTCTTGCCTAGCCATTAATCTTGTCTGCCTTAGGCTTTAAAAAAGGGAGTAATTTACGGGCCATGATCTACACATCTTGTAAGTGGTAACTATCATTCATTTGTAAGTGAACATGTGACTTAACACAGGACTGACCTGCTCTATTTATTTTTACTCTTGACACTAGGAAGGATACAAGCCGAGATTTCTAGAAGTTGAAAGAACAGAGCAAAGTTTTCAGCAAACATGTGTCACATATTGGCACCTAGATAAAACCAGATGACTCAACAGAAGACATGGCTTCATAGTTTAAGACATCTCACTTCTTGGATAATGTAACTTTCAATTGTTTCTTTTTAATCTGGCATGATATGTATATATATACACATACATATACATATTCCTTTTTGAAACTATTTTAATAATTTATGAACTTACTGTTTCTTTCCAAGAAAATGGTTTCAATATAAGTTTTCATATATTCTAAATACATTCCATGCAGAACCAGAACCACCTCAGCCAATTTTCCCTTCGTTGTTCATTCTTCAAAACATATATCTACTAGGTTTGAAAAAGTTGCCTTTGTTGTGCTTTCTCAGAATAATTTACTGTGTAAGATTTAAGCATTTTACCTCTTTGCAATACAGTTATGACCATTTATAATATACTTGCTCCAAAAATTTCTACATATGTAATACAGAATTTAGATTAAAATAGTCTTATAATTACTGCTCTGTACCTTAAAATTACACTGGCCCCAATGATTTAAAAATATTCTTTTATTGTACATTGACAAATGTTTTCTCATATATGCTTCCATTATACTTTCAGCACTTAGAGGAGCATTGGACACAATTTCTGCACATACACTTCTTATTTTTGAACAGCAAGTAATATTCTCACATAGCTTGAGATGATTACTGATGTCTACCTGGCGTTTACTATTAAGATATCTCTGCAGAAAGAGAATTTGTCTTACCAAAAGGAGGAGACTCTCGTCCATCTTCTAATCCCGAGTCTCGCTCTCTGTCTCTCTTTCTGTGTTTGTGTCCACGGTGTCTGTGGCGCCGGTGACTTTTTCTTCCACCCAGTGGCACATGAACTCCAATGAACAATGTTCGGTGGCCTATAAAGAAAGTTACCTTTTATAAAGGGACCATGGCAAAATAATAATAATATTGATAACTGTAGCAACGTTAGTGATGTAATAATTACTGTAACAGTAGAGCCATTATTATAACATTAATAGTTGCAATATATGTCTTATAATAGGAATGATTGTGCAGTATCACAGATGTACATCCTCCTGATACAGGAGGAAATATCAGTATCGAAGTTCACATAATGAAGTACCAGATATTTTTTAATCACATTTGCCTCTCTACATATGAGCTTTGTGCAAAGCCAGACAGGAACGGACAGGTATTCTGTGAATTGTCCTCCAGATTAGCAGTATTAAGAAAATCATGTATCTCTGCATGGACATGCTAAAGTCACTGTTTGCTTTGGATGCAGGAACCTTGCAAAACTCAGAGCTATTTATTAGCCGAACCTTAACAGAATTCTTGTGGAGTTTCACTGCTGCAAAAACAAAAAAATAAAAAACAAAACAAAGCAAGCCCTCAAAACAATACAACACAATGAAAACTATCTTCAAAATTCCTACAGAGTTTTAAATGCCCGAATCATACATACATAGCTGGCAGATTAGAGGGTTTTCATTTTTTCTGCCATTTCACTTAAATAACTAAATAAGAGGCACCGTTGGACCTTTGAGCCTGAGGAATTTTATGCTGCAGATCAAGCCCGAAAGATTTAGCTCTCTTAGCTCTGTGGGCTAACAGGATCAGAGCACAGTAAAGCACACAGGAGGGGGAGAGCACTGGGGAAACGTACACAAAGTACCACGAACCAGGCAGAACAGGAAAGGATTCGTGGCTCATGATGCGCAGGTCTCCTACATTTACTCAGCAGAAACGCATATTCCAGATTACTCATCTCAAATAACATTTATTTTCTCCTTGAAACAAACGTGACAGAGCTAGTGGATAATTGCTGCTTTGCTGTAATCATTCAGCAGTGTCAATCATCTGAAAAAGGTCAAGAACATTAAGCTAAGGTAGCACGTGATCTCTAATCCCACGGAGACTCCAGCAGGGGCAGAACACACAGCAAGGCAGTGTTTGTCACAATTCATCAAAGAAATTCAAGGCTGACAGGAATCCTCCGCAGAGGCAGAACTAAAAAAGGGGGAGAAAAGGCTCTGGACAACATGGACAACACACTGTTTTATTTTGTGAACTTTGATTCACATAGAGGAGACCACAAAGCAGAGACATCAATTTTATGGAGCCTGCTCTTGTATATTGAGGAGATTCTCCTGAAGTGAAAACCAAGAGTTGAAAAATAATACTTTTTTTTAGATATTTCCTTCTTTCTCCTGATTATGTTTAACTTTATACATAATTTAAAAAGAACTTCTGCCTTTGATGCTTTTCAAATGCATTGCAATCAGTGGCGCATGAAAAAAGGAAAAATGTGAACCATAAAAGGAAATCATTAAAAAGATACTGAAGCACATAAGTAATGCATTACTCAACACTTCCTTGAGTAGAAAAAAAAAAAAAAAAATTGTTAAAGGAATGGGGCTAAGACTTTAATTATTCCCAGAGGTGCAATAGATTCCTTTAATTTAGTAATTTAATAAATTTGTGCTAGAGTGGGCACGCTTATGCCAGTTTTTTTTTGCCTCTCCCATGTTCAGTATGTACCTGAATTAGGAATTCAGATTCAGGTTCGCACTTCACTTCATTTGCACGGTTCTGAACCCAACTGTTCTTTATTCAATAAACTGGAAAATAGACCCTAAAATGCCAAGTGTCTGCATGACACAAGAATATTCTCTGTACAGACAGAATCAGTTCACACTAAAGAGAAATCGGCAATCTGGAAACTGAAAAGGAAAACCAGGAACAAGCAAAATGAATTTGCTTCCTTCTGTATGAATCTACTGAGGTCAGAGTTCTACCAAGGTGTAATTCAATTTCAATGTAGAGGAGGATTAATGTCTTTGTAATGAGACTCAGGGCAAATAAAAGGAAATAAGGAAATTCCTAGCAAAGACATAACAGTTTTCTATAGAAAAGTGACAGCAAAACGCAAAAGTGAAAAATCTGAACATGGAGTTAAGAAATCCTGATTTATTAAAGGAGAGTAACTACAGAGCAGAAAAAGACCAGCTGGGAACAAAAGGAAAATTAATGAATTCTAAATTGCTGGCAAAATGACAGTGAATCATAGCAGCAAGAAAGAAAAAACAGGAGAGGGGGGAAAAAAACAGAAAGGTGCAAAATGACCTTATTTCATGCAAACTTTTGATGGTAAAGATAAACTAATGACCAGAATCTAAGCTTCTTTTTTCTTTACAAGTCAACTGAGACAATTTTAAAGAACAGTTTGGCAGTGAAATCTGCACATTTCCTGAGCCCAGGAGGCCAACGCAGCCTCCTTGCCATCTCCAGCATACAAGGGGTAGAAACACAACGCCTGCTCTGACAGGTGCCTGCTTGCAGCCTTGCTCTGGAGAGGAGCATCCACACCTGTTTCAATGAAGTTTTTGATAGATTTTTTTTCCCTAAAGAAAAGACATTATTTGAACATGAGAATAATTTGAAGTTGGGACCCTAAGCGAATCCCAACAATCTGCTGGATGTTGTCATTTTAATGTTGTTAAAAAAAAAAAAAAAAAAAAAAAAACTTGAAAGATTCTGTCTAAGCATAACACAAAACACAAATAAATACAGGTTCTGGACAGCTCCTTGATACCACTGAGGCTTATGGCAAAATTTAGACACCAAAGGCAACACATTTCTTCCCCATACATGGAAAACAGGTGAAAAGACTTATTTTTCATATTTTTATACTTTCAGTAACTATATTTACTACAAGATCTAGTTAAATTAAATAAACTATCAGGGAAAAAAAGGCTGAAGTCAATCACAGAACATCCAATAGAAATCCAGTCCTTTCTTACAGTTTATAACTAATTGGATAAGGGCATCTATTTCATTACACTTCAAGAGTTAGATCCAAGGTTTTTGTGTGTTTTATTATTTACTTCACAAGGATGCCAACTAAAAAAAAATCCCTGAATATGTTTAAACACAGCAAAATTCTGCTCTATTTTTATGTTTACATAGCACCTACCTCAAATAGATCATGATTTCTGATTTTACTAGCATAGGGTTACAGGTTATACTAACAACTGTAAGTTACATGGGTATATAAACTGGAGATATCAGCCACAATCTAACAGCCATTCTTATACAGAAATTGCACACACTTGCAAGAGCTGAGCCGAGCAAAAATTGATTGATAACTCTTTTAAGCCAAATCTTCCTTGGGCAAACCTCTCTGAGACACCATGTACTATTAAGTCCCAGCAACTGAAAAGGAACAAGTTGTTAGTGAAAAAGCTACATAAGGCTAGATGTTTTATACATTGATTGATGCTATATACATATGTTCCATGTTCACATAATAGCTTTTTTTCAAGACTTTTTTGATATACTGAAATTTTTTGGATAGCTGTCATTCGTTAGAGCAGAATGACATCAGCCAAAGTAGTCAATATAAAATTATTTCATTATTTTTATTACTGTTGTTGCTGTTGTAATGAGTTGATTAGTCTGGTTTGTTTCTCCCCATCTTCAAGGAACTCTCCTGTGACCCACCCTCATACATTCCTTCTAAAATTCTTCCACATAAGAAATGAAAAATATTTTTTTATTCTCTATCTTTCAATCAAATGCTATCATTGATATGATCTAAAGGTATTTTTTGTGCATGCGTCCACAAATATATGCACATTGTCAGGTTCATGTAAATTATATAGAGATAAGATACACGATGCACATTTCTGGACTTGAACACAGTTAAGAATTTGGCCAATGCTGCTTCTCAGAATAAACAGCAATTCTAATAGAAAAGGATTTCTCCTGTGAATGCTTATTTTAAAGTATAATTAAAGATTTTATATACATAGAGAGGTTTATTCCTGTTCATAATTATATTATAAACTAAAAATCAGAATTAATTTGGACATCAGTGAGACACGTCATTTATGTGGACTTCCTGAGCTTTTTCAGTTAACCTTACACTGACATCAATAGAGCTTTATCAAGAAAGGACCATGGCTTCATTCCTGCAACAGCACATGCTGAACTAAATGTCAGCTAATGCCACATGTGTCAATGGGAAAGCTAATCTTTACTAAAAGCACAGGCATCAATATTTTCTGTATTAGGATTTAGGCTCCAACCATTTTTTAAAAATTGAACACCTGAGAAAATATATCAGTATACCAAGATTATTTACAATCTGAAAGCCTAATTAAAAAAACAGACTAAATTGATCTGTTCTGAAATGTCACCTCTAACCAATGCTACAATTCCAGTGTTAAGTTATATACATTAAAAAAGGGGAAAAAAAAAAAAAAAAAAGAGAGAGAATGTTCTTAATCAGGTTGCACATAGCAGGGAACAAAATTCAGAATATATGGTTAGTTTAAATCTATGCGTTGACAGTGTAAGAGGCTTTGGCCCTCCCTCATGGTTTCCTTTGAGGTATTAAAATGACTTTTAAGTAAAAATATTTTAAGGATCAAAGAAATAATTGTCCTTGCTATAGAGTGCTCTTTTTCATTTTTAAGAGATTAAATCTATAGAAATCTAAATTATATTTAAAAAATTTTAAAGAGATCCTGTTAATTTATTTTTCAGAACAACTAAGGTATATGTAAAATTATGATTTCCACTGATTTTATAAGATGGAAGTCTTTTGTTCTGTATACATCATGAGACAGAATCACTACATTGAGGTACAAATGCTTTGCCAGGGAAAAGACGCATACAAAATATATATTATTAATAGGAACACAACATTCCTCAGAATAAAATCTAAGTAGAAGGGTGTGGGAGGGAGGGTTTCTTAAATTCTGAGGAAGCAGTTTTTCTTTCCACTTCTGTAAGAACCCAAGAGCAATCAACAAAGGTAACTTCAGAACTGCAAACAACGCTCTCCCTTTAAAATGACAGACGTAAAATCTAAAAATGGGTTTTCAAAATCTGTCATTCTGGATCTTCAAAACAGCAGCTAGACCCAGGCCGCCTATCTTATTCATGAAATAACTGGAAAGAAATAGAAAAAAAAAACTAGTGGGATCTCAAAAGCTTTTAGCACACGTATTCCATCATAATTTATGGGGATTGCCTGCCAGCCTCCCTTAAGACCTCTTGGAGTTACAGCCAGAATCCCCCTGCAATGATCTGAATGGATGTAACACCGCAAGGGAGAGTGGAAATGGAGAGAAAATAATTGTAAAAGTTTCCCCTAATTTAGAAAAAAAAAAAAAAAAATACAGACGATCTTTACAATTGAACACTGACAGTGCAGCCATTTTTGCCCCTCCTCGCCTCAAGCACAGGTTTCACACAGCGCACACCCGCGCAGCAGAGCCGCACACACACGGAGCAGCTTCCTCCATCAACGGGGGTACAGGGCCTCCTTTTTACACTTCACGTTTGAGACATCATGAGCTTTTACTTTCAGAGTGAAGCAGCCACACAGGTGGCTATGGCAGAAAAGGGCTGTCCACGCTGTGACTCACATGAGCTTCAGGTGCTCCTGGTAGATGTTCAAGCCTTCCTGCACCAGCTGCCACCAGAGAGACTTTGCACCTGCCCTGGGCCCAGCTGAGACCTGGGTGTTCACGTCCCCACGCACGGGCGTGACGGCAGGGGCAGACAGGGAAACAGATGGCTCTGGAAACATCTCCAGGAGAGCGTCGGCAGGCTCTTGTGACCTGCCAAGGAAACAGGCTACAAAGTCAAGGTGCCTTAAGAGAGAATGCTCTGCCAGCGGCCCAAGCAAAAGTTCTTGGTCGCAAAGGACTGCTGAACGCCGGGAGACTGGAGGGAGGTTTCTCCCGCTTCTGTGAAACGGTCACTGCTTTGAAGTCTCTTCAGTGTTACACATTGTCAGCTAAAGCTGAACTAAATGCAGTTTTCCAGACTTAGAAAAAATGAACAGGGAGGTAGAGATAGAAAACTAGCTCTCCATGAAGAGTTAAAAAATTGTTTTCCTTATAGGAGAAAAAGTAATTATGGTGAATTGTGTAGGAGTTAAGAGTACATGACTCATTATTCGTTATTGCGGAGCAGCAGGGAAGCACAGCTAAAGAGAAAGCAGAAAGGACAAAGGCAATGCTTCCTAAACCAACAATTTACATAGCTGGTCCTGGATACGGTTTGCTCCGGGCACATTTCCCCCCTGCTTTTATTGCCATGCTATCATTTGTGAGGGACTAACTGAAAAGTCTTCACAAATTGTTAGGCAATACATGACATGAAACAAACACACTCAACGACTGAGAAAATACCTCATACATGAGGTCGGAGGCCAGCAGTAATTATGCAGAGCACTTATAAACCATACATCCCTGGCCCAAGAAAACGTTTGAGGACAGTAACCAGCAACATGGAGCAAAGGAGTGTCTCACTGAAGCCATTAAAGTTAAGCTTTTAAAGAGCACTAATAGATCATTCCACTCCCAACATATAACAAACACTCCCCTTTAACAAACTATTTTGGCAAGTTATGGCTAGACCAAAATATTCTTTTTAACTCTGTGTTGCTCCCCTGTTTTCCTATGTTGCTCCAGAGGAGTCAGAAGGGATGCCTGCCCTGCCAGACAATAGCAAGGCAGCAGCAGACGGGGAGCGCAGAAGGAGGCTCGCTGGTGCCCGCACGCTGCTCACTCCTGTACCGGGAGGCTGTGGTTATCGGACGGGAGAGATTGACCTACATTGCTAATTAACAAGCAGCAAGGGGTGGGGGCACAAACAGTGCTAACACAACTGCAGGTTAAAAACTAAACATTTCCATCTTCTGATACTGTGGTTTTGACAAGCACATTTTGCAGCTTTCAGTAAATTGGCAAGTAGTTGGGTAAAAAGCAGAGGTGCTAATAACAGAATATGAAAAGCCACCAATATAATTTGTCGGTAAACTGTCAGGTTACCATCATGACCCACATTATACAAAGCAAATTTAGAATAAATCAAATTTAGCCTCTTGCTCTGCTCACGTATCTTCCATGAACACAGCTATTTTTTCATTATGAAGTTAGTTTTTTTAATGCCAATTTCACAGGGTGAAAAATTTGGAAAAATATAGGTCCTCCACAAATAATGATACGGTTTTGTTTCATTAAAGGTCTGGGCAAAGCCAAACACCAAAATCTAAAGCTTCTAATGAGCAAAAGACTGGCTTTGAACGCTGTATAACAACTTGCTTGCTTTCATTATGTCATTACTTTTCATGTTAATTTTCAATGCACTTTTGCCAAAATGCCCAATGTAATTATTCAGAAATCAAGGCAAATTGCTTTTCCACCAACAGGGAACAACTGCAAAAGGAGAGGATGCCCAAGCAAAGGAACCAAACCAAGAGGCTGCCATGGCAAGAGTGCAAGCAGAGCTCAGAAGAAAACAGTGAGTAAAACTCCAAGGAACATTAGGAGACATAGGTAAAAGCAGACAAAACTATATGGGCGGCACTACAGAAGGATGTACCTTGGAAACAACAAAGGGAACAAGCTAGGGCATGTAATATCTGCTAGGCAACACAACGAAAGAATTTGGTGCTTGTGAAGCCAAAATGGCTCTTTTTACGAGAGCTCTTCATAGCGAGCTACAGCTCTCCAGCTATATCCAGCATCCGCCCGTCTCTCAAGCTCTTCACTTCCACAGCTCACGCTCTGCCCCTCCACGTCCAACAAGCGCCGTTGCAAAGAGCACGGGGTAGCTCAGCACAGACATCAGGATGAACGTGGCACCCACAGGAGGCAGCAGGAAGGAGGTGCCTGGAGCGCAGCATCTGCACTGACGGGGCTAACAAATTATCCAAATTGGCTGTAGCTTCCTGGCAGCCGCAGCGAGGGGAGGCCTTGGTCCATGTTCCCAGCTGGCCAAGCAGAAGTAGTAGCTCACTTGCTTCCACGTCAGGGCAAGGCTGAAGCAAGGCCACCAGGTTCAAATGATTAATGTTCCTTCAGTGCTGTGAGCTCAGAGAGCAGCTAGGTTTTATTAATTTCCAGGTAAATAATCTCAGTGGAAAACAGACATGCAATTATGTAATTTCTGTAGAACTTTCCATTCTCTGAGACTGAAAAACCTGCTTCACTACCCGTTCTGGAGCATCTCTGGGGGTTTTTTTGCATTTTGTTTTTACTAGATAGTATGCAGACATTAGAGTTTGATCAAAGTTTTGTTTTTTTTTTTTTTTTTTTCATATATTAACCCTAACTCTGTAATTAAAATTTCATGAAAATTGTGTGGTGTAAAAAGAAAGAAATCTAAAATGAAATAATTACTAAAATAACCATTTAAAAAAGAGAATACTGAAATACTAGCAGGAATTTTCCTACTATCAAAATTAACCTTCACATAGGTTGTTAAAGACAAAGTTTCTCTACAAGCACTCTGAAATTACAAATTTTTAGTTTTCTGAATTTTCTGAAGTTATGTATTTTTAGTATAATAAGGTTAAATCCTCAATTTCTGCATCATAGTTTGTGTTGTACCAGTCATATTTTTACTTTTAATCTTTTTTGAAGTCTTATGTGACTTCCATTTAACCAGTCCACATAATCTAAATTTTGTGTCAGAATGCATATGCTGATGTTCAGTGACTTCTATACTGAGTATTGTGTTTTACGTGCCTTAAGAGACATGAAAGAATGCAATGCCTGACTTGACTCCCCAGGAGAAAATTTTTCCCCTTCCACTTGTGTAGAGAGAATATGTGAAACAGAAAAGGGTTGGGTAAGATCAACAGTTGTTTTGCCATTGCTTCTACATAGCGAGAATTCATCTTTGATTCCCTCCTGGACCTCCATCTAACAGTGCCATCTATCTCCTTACCAAACCTGGCCAGGGTGATACCCAGAGCTATTCCTAGGAGATTCTGCAATCCTTCCTTCACTCTCAGCCGCTAGGCTGACCCAGAGGGCATAAATGAAAACCTCAGTCCGAGTATCTGTATCTGCATCATTCAAAGGTCTTGGCACATGATCCGAGCGCTTCTGAGATCTCCAGACATTTATCCAGAGATCTCCAGACATTTATCCAAGACAAATTCAAACAGTTTTAATATTTGATGCACTAAACCCCTGCTACTCCTGAACGCAGTTCAGCGAAGCAAGAGCAGTCAGGCAGAGACCCCAAGCAGGACTAAGCTGCCCAGGCACGGTATTCAGGATCGGTGCTTAATTCTCTCTTAAGATTTCCACCACGTATCAAAACAAGAGCATATTTATTTCAGTACAAATATTGTCTGGATGTACACTGAAACACAACATGCAAGATATTTGATTATAACCAAGGGAGCTGGACTGCTTGTTTTGCTTTTAGGACTCATTTCTCTTTCCCTTCATTAGTGCAGCTGTCAGACAAATGACCTGTCCTGTACTAGCGACTGATCTTGATCTTATGTCGTGGTAAAATGAATTAGGTGGTAAAATCATTCATGCTGAAAATACAAATGCCAAAGCTTTGCATGCAGTCCACTTCTGAGGTGCCAGAAAGCTTAAATAAAAAGAAGCAATTTAAAGGACATGTTGTAAGTATCGTTTCTGCCATTAAGAAGGCCAGGAATTCCTCACATTCTTTTCTGCTCCCATGACAAAAGTACCGTAATTCATGTCCTGTCTCCCCGAATTTTTACCATACTACTCAGGGAAAGAAATGGCTTTGACAAGCTTAATTTAAAAAATTGAATACCAATTTTCAGATTAACACAACAACATTAAGCTTTTCCTAAAAGCTGTGGTTTTTGAAATGGTTCTGATATGGTGTTGTACAAACTTTAACCCTGTCAGCACTACTTTTTGCTGGAATATTTATTAACTAGCTATTTACAATTTTAAAACAAACCTCAATCAAATGTCTGCCAAAGAGCTAATTACATAACACTAATTATCTAATAATATGATTTTTACTAAGCTATGCAATTAGCATCTGCTTATATAATTTCATATTTTATAGCTGAAACCTGTATACAATTAGAAAAAAAGGTAAATTTTCAGCAGAACTCATCACAATCTACACGGGATAAGAATAGGATGGTGGCATGCGTCATATCCACTGTTTCAGATGGAAAAGTGCCTAGATGTGCTGTGAAACAAATGGACATGCTATTAAGAGAAACCAGATTATTAAGATTTACAACCTTATCAAACCTTTTTTATGTTACGCGGTATTTCTGTATGCAGCAATTATATATTTTAAGATACTAATCTGATCTTAGAGTAGACATGAAATTTATCTGAAAAAGCTATAACTGGGTAATTGTTCTTTTAGAATACAGTGAGATACTGTGAATTTGTTTTAAAGAAAAGTGGGCTCGCTACAAGATTTGGATTTCTTCAGTGTTCCAAACAATTAAAATTGATGAAAAGACTGGCAGGAGAGGGGGCCACTGGATTATTCTGATTTCTAATTGATATTGTCGCCATAGGAGCAGGTTCTTTAAAAGAAGTTCAGTGATATTTTACAGGAGCATCTCTGCACATACAGGGTGGTATGGAAAGGGATGGTAGGGAAAAATTATACTTAAATACAGTTTTTAAAATAACAGTTGTTAACATTGTTAAATGAATTTTCACCTAATCACATGGTGAGCATCATCGTAATTCTTTTTACCATAAAGCTTAAACATACCCATATGACTGAGCTTAAAAGAGGTCATTCTTCAGAAAAAAAAAAAAAAAAAAAAAAAAAAAAAAAAAAATTAAATGCCTCCTTACCATATAAATGACCTGGCAAAAGCATATATTTTTTGGTAGAATCCCCCATAAATAACTCTGTGCTTCACAGAGATGGGAAGGTTCTACCAGCTCCTTCTCTAAGGACGCCAGATACAATGGTTTTACATCATCCAAAGATACAATAAAGTAACTAAATACTATGGAAGAAAATGAGCAAAATTGAAGAGTTTTGCATGCCTAAACCCCAAATTGGGATTACCAACAGTGGCAGCCACTTACCCCAGAGACATCAAAATAGTGAAAACTTTGAAATCCACCTTTGAACATCATCAGAATCGAGCTAGACTGGGCTGAGGGCTACCTAGCACCCGCACACTGCCCTGTGTCACACTTCAGATCCTTCTCCGAGACACTACCTTACACAGACCAACAGAGCTAAGTCCCTTTGTTAAATTATTGCTGAGGGAAACAATAATGCCGATGTTCACAGGAACCTGTTCGTCGGCCCTACCATCAAGCAGCAAAGAATGCTAAATTCGTACAGAGGAATATAAATAAAGAAATAAATCATAAAGACCCAACTGAAACAATCAATGACACCCATTTAGAAAGCTCAGGTTCAAGGATGGAGATACCTCTCTTTAGACCTGAGATAGATGTTAAACAACAAATGTAGGATGTTAAACGACACTCCAGATCTATGTATTCCTTATGGGCTAGTTCACGTGCCTCCATCTGACAAAGAGTAAAACCTTCCACATGCCACCACAAGAAGCTAACAATATCATCAAGTCCCAGTCTCAGGGATGGGATATCTTACATACAACGGAAATTAAGTTTCATTCGGTAATAATGACTTGGGGGTCACATTGCAAGAATGTAACCACAGGTGTAACTAGAGTAAGATTTGGATCTTTATAAGACTGAATTCTTAAGCCAAAGTCATATGACAGTTCTCACATATGTGAATCACTTTCTTCTACTGAGTACTATTGTTTTTGCAGAGTATATCGTTAAGGATCTCTTCAATCTGTGATACTCTAAAACGCTCTTGTTAGATATGCAACAACATTACAATTTTATATCAAGTGTAGAGACCACTACAGATACTTAAAGATCATTCCTACTTGCATTTGTATATTTGAAAATTACAGATTTTTCTGTATTTCTGACAAATTACAGATTCCTCTGTATAAATTTACACATTTCTCTGAATTAGTTCTTTCAGAATAAAGATACAATATAATACACACACACACAAAAAAACCTATCACCTTCCAAATCTTCTTTTTCAAAATGTGTTTTGAGAATGGAGCGAGTTCCACCTCTATCCACAACAGCCTCTTCATCATTTCTCTGAAAAACANAGGTAAGCTGCTTCCCATTTGTAAACTATCGATAAGATTGAATGACGTGAAACAAAGACAATTTTACTGTTCACTTATTTAATTTTTTCCCTCAGAAATTAGAAAAAAAAATCTTCTTTTCTCCATTATAATCTATTCCTTTTATGGCAATTTTTACTGATGTGTGATTACAGCTAACTGACATAAAGAAGCAAATTTTTTGTTAAATCCTGCAGGATGCTGAGTAGATTCTGGATACTGGCAACTCAGAGACACATATGCCAATAAGACAATGTAATATCTGACAGAGGCAGCTTTTTTCTTGTGCTCTTTAGGAAAAAGATTGTACTCTCTTTGTCTTGAGGATATATCCAGAACTATGTGCAGAATTCCCAAACCATTAGTGCTTGCACTCTTTATGCTTTGGCAAAAACAGAGAATACTACTTTCAGGAACCATATGAGGACAAAGGAAACATTACTGGCATAAAAGCACCTGGCTTCACTTACTGATGAACAGAGCAGTAGCTACAACAAAGGCAGATAGTACAGTCTATAAGTACAACACAGTAAAGCTATTCTTTTTTAGTAACACGTATTTTAGTTTCATTTTATACTGTAGCCATAAATGCACTGGAACAGCGTCAGAAAGGAACACCTTCAATCTCCACTGCAGCATACAAGTACTATGCACTGAAATGATCTATACTGATCGGGCTAAAAAAGGTAGAGAGATTCGTGACTTTCAACCACTGTTGACATAAAAATAGTCATGATTCCCTGAATATGATATTTTCAGAGATGCAGTGCTAAACCAAATACTGGCTTCGCTCTGAGTGTAATATCACCAATTGTGTAAGGAAAAAAAAAATGTTGCTAAATAGAGCCTATATTTCACTTGGAAGATACTGAAAATGGTTTTCAATGAATGAAATGAAATAAAAAGGATGCATTATACAAAAGCATCGGTTAATACACTATGAATATATATTTACTTGATATTAGCAAAAGGGTTTTAGTAAGTGATATTGGAACTAAAATTGCCTGATTTCACTATATAAAACTGTTAACTTAATAGGAGTCTGAAGCAAAGGGATTTGAATACCATCATTACATGCTAAAAATAAAGCTACATATAGAACGCAGTGGAACATAACAAGAAATTATACCACATGAGCACCTCTCCTTAAAGAACAGATGCCGTAGGCAAAGAGATTCACATCTAGATCTGACTACCATGTACTCTGGAACTAAGTTTTTGTTTCAGGCTCCTCTCTGTCTTAAAAATAGCTGTCACACTGCAGCTATCTTACATAGAAAAGTCCTAGGAATGTGTCAGTACCAGGCATCTGGGCTGTTAAAGAAAGATAGAATGAGAGAGATTGAGGCAGAGCCTTACGTGGTCTTTATTACTGCTTTGGAACAGATAGTAGCAAGTTACAAAAATCTGACGAGAAAAGGCCTTGTATTGAAACTGTCATTTTTAATGATTTAGAAATAGCTAGTGAACTACTATGGTGCACCTGATCAGTCTAATACTGCACAAACCATTTGATCATCTCAGATAAAATTAATCCATTATTTTAAGCAGTAGGACAGAGCTGGGTGTGTGTGTGGAATGATGCCATGCCCGTGGGTGAAGGCTTAGGCTGAATGCCAAAGGCCAAGTATTACAGCCATGGCAGAAGCTGTGCTATTCTAGCATAAGTCATAGCCAACAGCATTTTACTGATCCTGAAATGCCCTTATGGAAGCAATGTTAGTGGAAAGTCTGTAATGGAGAAAATATTAATATGCTGGACATTTCAAAGCGTTTACAGATCTTCTAAGTCAACTAAATACAAACTAGTTCATTAATATTTATCAAAATATGCTCATACACTTTGACTTCTCCTTTCCCATGTGTTTGATTTTCAGCTTTTGGCAATCATCATCCTCCCTGCCTCCTCTTCCTGTAATGTCACAGCAAGTCTCAGCCTTGCCTCATTCTCAGAAGTGGGTTTCTTCCATTAACATTACAGGGGGGAAAAAAACAACTTAATTGGGAGGTTTGTGCTCTAGCCAATTCCTGTGTCAGACTCTGAGCAAAGTCCAATTAAGCAGGCCTTGCACTGAGCACTCACGCTTCCCAGGGAGCAGTATGAAAGCCACCTTGCATTTACCAGTACAAGAGTCACCCTGTTTTCAGTGTGGAGGTAATTCCTGTGATTCCTGTACTGTCTCCTTGGGGGAGGGGGCAAGGGAGGGAAGGGCTGGCTACTAGTTTATCACAATTAATCTCATCTGGAGGTAAGCACTATAGCAACACAAATAATAGCGGCAAATCTTTTCCTCTCTCTCATGATGATTAGAGACTAGAAAATCAATTTCACTTGGGAATTCTCTGTCTTTTTATTAGCATGTCAGGAAAAATGTGGAAATTATTAAGTGCTAAAATAAATGAGAGTTTGAAACAGAAAATATAGGCAAGATCAACCATATGACTGTCATGGAAGACAGAACTCATGCTTCGGATGACTTTCAACGCACCGCACAACCACCGAGCTTGACTTTAATACCCTCCAAGAATGTATTAAAACCATGAACCCCACAGTTTTGCCCATCAGTTTCAGAATAAGGCACGAAGATTAACGTTTCTTAGAGTCATTAAATGTTCATATCAGAATTCTGTATTTCTTTCTTACCCTCCCCGCCCTTTTAAGATGATGAATGGTGCACAAATCTGCAAGGACTAAGGTGTATGAACTATACTGAGGTACTGCAGCAGCCTGCAAACAAATTTGTGGACACACTGACCAGGTATGAGTCCTTGGAACTGTCCATTATTGCAACGAGTTGCTTGCTGAGTCCAGTGAACACTGTGGTCTACTGCTTAAAGCATGGGAGAGTGATCCAGGAAGCGCCCGAGCTCTAATCCTGGCTCTGTCACTGACTTGCTGTGTGGACTTGGAAAAGTCACTTAATCTCTGTGCCTCAGCTTCCCCATCTGTAAAATAGGGACAATAATGCTTACTTATCTACCTTCCTCGCTGGGCTTCTGCGCCATAATTAATATTCATATAGCATTTCAAAACTGGAAAGCACAGAAGTGCTAAGTTGTTCAATTCAGGAAAGTGCCCAGTTTACACATATAAAGAAATTATGATAGAAAACAGTAAACTGATAAATAATCAGCAACATTTAGGAATATACAATATAACTTCTTAACAAAATCAACTTATATTAATACTACACAGTAGTTTTACAGTGCACATCTAAGACAACTAAGTGGACAAATTTTACATTATGAGTAAATACATATCGGGCTTGCTTCCTCTTGGCCTAATCAAAAGTAATACTACAGAAGTCAGTGAAATTATGTTTTTTGTGAAGCCATAGTTAGAGTGCAATACTCAAATTTATAAAAAAATCTGATAATTTTCTTTTTATTTGTACTCAGTTTAATTTTTATATACTAAAGAGACAATGGCTTTACCTAAAACAAAGAGAAAACTTCCACAAAACGGCACAGTATCAACAAACACAATGGGGAACAAATAATGTGTCAGGAATAAGAGAGAAAGAGACTGAGGCTTCTGGATGAAAACCGCAAACTCTTAGAGGTATCGCCACTGGGAAATCCTCTACCAGGGCTTTCAGCAACTCAGTCTAGGACTTCACCTCTTACTGTGTTCATTAACCTGCATTCATTTTCCACATGAATGCTGAAGCGTCCTATACCACAGAGCAGCATCTGCTGCAGAGAGATGCATAAACACATATATACACATTTGCAGACATATATATACATATATACACACGCAGAAAATGTGTTTTAATTAAAAAGTCTTAAAAGGTTGTTGTTATTTTTGTCTCATCAGAAAAACACAATAATGAGTAAAGAAAATCAGTTGAGTCGTTCTTCATACCTTTACAGTGAAACTGCATGTTATAATTTTGTAATACATATTTGAAGTGATTTATATTTAAACAAAATGAAAAGCACATACAAGATCTTAAAATACTTCTGTCTTATATTTGTATAGCCATGAGGAAAGAGATCATCATGACTACTAAGCAGACAAATTTTAACCCTCTAGATTAAGAGCCCATGAAACAAAAAAAAGCAAGGCTGCAACTATTGCCAGAAGTTTTGGCAATGTTATGTGTTTTTTTTTGTTGTTGTTTTTGTTTTTTCTTTTGGTGAGGAGGGGAGGTTGGAGAAGGAGAAGGACACACACGGTTTAGGCACCTGCAACAAACATCTAAATGCCCTTACCATCTGGGTATCAGCAAAGTTCAAGGATACCCAGGACGTTCCCAACCTTCAAATATGACTTCCTATTTGGGAAAGCTTCCCACATTGTCTCGCTGTCCCTAACTACTAATCGTAACATGTTGCAAAGAAGTTGATGTTTAAACTTGCCACCTTCGGACTGGTGTACTGCCACTCTACACTTCAGCTCTTGCAGAATGTATATGCTTTAACTGTGTGATAAAATTCAATAAAAGGTAGATGACGGAGAGGAAAGCAGAAGAAAGAAATTCCTTTCAAAGATGTATGTGTACAAAGACGCATGGCATGCATTTTTAAACATTTATACGTCAACACACACACACACACACACACACACTTGTAGAACTTCAATATAAATCTAGGTGATGGAATTAAGATATATTGTTTATAAAGCATGCTACAGTCATGAGAAGGCAGACTAAAATCTAGGTGACCATACATACATTTGAAACTACTTACATATTTATTATATGTATGTGTTAAAAAATAAAAATGAAATATGTGATTTTAAAACACTTACATACATCATAAAAGTGACCTACATGCCCTGCACTTATTGATGATGATACATGATAAGATATTTTTAAAAAAAGATTATTTACAATTAATGTATCTCACTTTCCCTTGTAGTTACTCTGTTCCACAGTAATTATATTGTTTGGTGTTAATATATCTTATATATATCGAATGAATTGCAAGGAGTACACGTATTTCAAAAAAAATGCTTGGGGGTTTCTGTTAAATTCTTAATGCACCCACAATACAAACCAGAGCACAGCCAAAAAGAACCCTCCTTCAACATCATCTTTTCTGTAAAATATGTGGCATAGCTGAAGTCATTTTGATTTTTTATCCCTCTAGAAATTATGCATCTGACACATCTGCTGACTCATGAGGAAAATAATCACAGTATTAATTGCTTCGCCATACAAGATACTTATTGATGATTAGGCAACATACATAATTCTAAAATGCCATCTGGAACTAAGCAATGCCTGTCAGCATAAAACATTAAATACTGCATTCCTATGAAAACAATAGAAGCTTTAAGACAAAATTATCTTAGCTAGTTTATACTATCAGCAATTATGCATACTAGAGAGATGGAGCTCTAATACGCTAATTTCAGTTTTTGTGTTTTGTCATGAAGTTAGTGGTATAAACCTTGTGTATTCAAATTTAAATTTGAATTTTAAATCATCTGTAATGAGATTCTCAACATTTATCCAGACATCACAGACACATAATGATTGCCTTCCTAGTCTGATGATATTATATTTTTACACATCTCTCTATGCTATACTATTTTCACAGACCCACTACATGGCATCTATATTTTTAAGATCATTTTGGTTAAATTTAGCTTGACATAATAAAGATGGCACTATAGAAAAGCGCATCATCTAGATTCAGAAGCTTTCAAGAACATATAGAAAACATCTTGAAAAAGACAATTAGCCTAAACAGTTAAAAAGATCTTGTATGTAAATGGATACTGCCCTGTTGTAGCGAGCAAATCACTGGTGGCTGCCATGTTCAGTCCTGTCCTCTAAAGTGTCCTTGAGCAGACACAGTCACACAAAATTGATTTAATGCACGATGTGTGTGCCCACAATTTAGATGCTACAAATCTTCTCTCTTTCCTGAGACAAGCACAAGAAAAAATCCTTTAGAATATTATCATATTTTTAATTGTTTATTATGTTACCATCATACCAACGATCTGCTGAGGAAAAGGAGGACTGTGATTTTTATCTTTCAAAAGGATTATAATTGCTTTTTCTATTCCATTAGCTGCACTATCTCATCCTTTTCCCTCCTTACTCTCCGATTAAGGAAGACCCATCAAAAAACATTTATAATGCAATAAAGTCCGTTCTGGAAGGTCTAAAGAACTATTTAAGTGTCCTTTTCATTGTACTGTTTTTGTGATAATTTGCTACTAGTTAACACACAGCACATGCTCCTTTGGTCAGCTCCAGTCCACATAGCACTAGCTATGCAACAAAATAGAAAGCAATTAGTTTTCATTCCAGATTTGTATCTTCCCCAGAGCTGCGTGTCATATGCATAAGAACATCTTTCTCTGTCGCTCTTCTCTCTTCCTTTCTCTCGCTTTAGAGCAAAATCCAGGATGCTTAATATGACTGAAGAAATATCATCTTCTGCAGTGCTGCTAAAAATTGCACTAATCATCAGCAGCTCTGAAGAATGATTTACTGCTGGCCTGAGCCTGAACACATGTTTAATATAGTAATGCAGTTCTGTTAACATATAAATGTAGATAAACATTGCAGGCATTAAATCTAAGCACACACTATTGCTGTAAATTTGATGAGGCTAAACACAAGTGGAAATGCAAACACAATTAAAACAAAGCAGTCTTACAGACAAGGAAATGCTCACTAAAACATGTAATTCCCATGTTTATCTATACTGAAGAGTCCTGTACTGGTTATACACCAGCATATATAATATAGCCACTATGAACTGATGCAAAAATGGATGCATAATCACTAAAATTAGCAGATATTTAATTCTAGAATCTTCCTTCTTAGAATGGCTATTTTAGGCAGTCTAACATACAATATATTTCTTGCATTTGCAAAACAGGTATGTTATTCTACTATATCTATTCTTCTTAATATATCTACGCATCTAAAGACAAAGCTATTTAAAGAAGATAAAACATAAAACAAAACCAAGGCATAATAATAATTTAATTTGCTGCAGTAATACCTAGAAACCCTATTCCCATCTCTCCTTTCTCTCATTAGAGAACAGGACTCTTGTACTAATGGCTGCAGCAACAAAACAAAGTGGGGAAAGCAATTCCCACTCAAAAAGTCTGATAAACTTCTTGAAGCAATGGTTAGTGTGCTATGCAAACAATGAACTAATAAATTATTTCTGGATTCTAGCACATGTTTTGAGCACATATGTAATTGCAGATGTGCTTGTCATGTTTTACATGCCTTGAAGAAAATGAGGAACGTGTAAATGACCTAAGCACCTTACAAAATACTGAATGAGGTGCATAGGGGTTGTGTTCCTTCTAATATTTCCAGGGCCATTAAGATTCTCAAAACTTCTTCCTTTCATTCCTATCCTATCACATCTGCTGGTCTTGTAAACTAATCTTCAACTACTAGTCTCAGCCAGACCAACAAAACACAGAAGATGGCACTCCTTGCTGCTAGTGTAAGGGATATAGAAGCTGGATGCCATCTGCATGGCTGAGATTTTATTTCCTTTGCTTCATATTTTTCTTTAGTAGTTTGTCAAAAAAAATAAACTGTTATGGAAGCAAGAACACCACAGGTTTCAACCTGGGGCATGGTTATTTTTTCCTCTGTGGTTGTTCTTTGAAAGTCTTATGTCATCTTAGTGCAGTCTCATTAGCTGAAATCCTCTTGTCTCGCTCCATATCAATGGCTATGTCAGCTACGGCAAAGGAGGCCAACAGCACGAAGATGGATGTGAACGCTTTATCCAAAGCCCAAATGAGATTTATCTTTAGCTTGTCTGGCTTAATGCCAGCTGAGGACAGATCTTGGATAACAGCATTATTTAGGTGTAGTTACAAGTTAAACTTCCCAGGAATGGGCTTCCTGGACAGCAAATGAAAGTCAATTATGTTAATTGCAGGTTTCTTAATCAGCGGTAAGATATATTAGGTTTTACACTGGATAAGCTGCCCATCCCAAAGGGCCGTTTTTCAGCTTCAGTTAGGAAAGATGATGCATTTTCACATTTCTTTTGCTAAAAATAGGGTCAGTAAGGAGAATCATACAAGGCAGTCTCCTTGTAACAGCTACTCGTGCATAAGCAGCAAGTGCAAAGAAGAGGTCATGACCAACTTATCAGGACCTGTTTCAACAGCAGCTACAAGGCTGTGAAGAAAGGACTTTTTCACTTCCTTTAAATCCACATGCCATAGTCTGGAATTTGTATTCATTCACATACAAACATGTGTCAAACATTATTTCAAATGTCTTCCTTTTTCCCCACAAACCACCCTAGGATCAAATAAATCCATGTAGGCAAAGTACTCAGGTTTTAGTTACTGCAATCATATGCCTCGCATATCTTTTAATTAAAAAAAAGAAATTTAAAGAAAATGGTTGCAGTTGTATGCATGTTATATGGAAGGCGGTAATTAGCCAGGTTCACCCCAAAAGTTATGACACTGATATTCAAAATTCACTCCCTGAATTTCACCTCATAAAACTCCACTGGAAATTTTAAGTCCTTCAACAAGCATCTGCACATAACAAAATGCACTCCAGGTTAAAAAAACAAAAAGTAATCAAAATTTTGACAGAATGGCCAAGGGTGACATACCACAACCTGGTTGAATCAGATTGTGCATTTTGCGTTTTGGGCACAAAAATTTTCTGGCATTGAGCAAACCATTGCCATAAAAATATTAATCCTGAACATAAATATAGCAAAAGCTGCATATAAAATGACGTTTCTTCACAATATGGAAGTTGTTCTACTACCTGAATTTCCAGGTTCTACCTACAACCAAGCACCCCTGCTTCCTTGGCCTCCTTTGCATGTGATCAATGATACATTTAACTCCCTTTCTTAAAAGCATGGATATTATCTTTAGGTCTAAGAAACACAGGGATCACTATCAACAATACACCAGTTCCATTTGGTGAACAAACCTTCTCTAATTCCAGAATTACTCAAGGCAGCAGGGAGGCTGTTCCAAGGCAGAGATATCCTGAACCCAGATTAATACCATAAAGCTTCAGGCATCTTAATGAAGTTACTTAAATTGGAGATGATACCCTCAGCTCTTTTAATAGTCAATGCAAAGAGATTGGCACTACCAGGGGATGAGGAGCATCTTAGATTAACTGTCACTGAAGATGGACCCAAAATAGTTGAGATTTAGCAGAGTACAGCAAGGCAGTGTTATATATCCTACACTTACAACCGTAGGGACATGTGGGGAGACAGGAGAGTAGGATGGATGGACTGCTAGGTACATTGCCATCATTCCTACATAGTCAAACTCATCCCTGACTTTTCTTGCAAGTTAGCATCTAACAATGCATCAGCAAAGCCACCAATACTGTTACTCTGCTAGTAATGAAGACAGCCTGACTGAACCAAATTCACTAAAATTTTATCATTTTTACCCATTGTCAAGAAAAAACTATTGACTCAGAACACCATACAATTTTCTGTAGCATGCACAGAGATTAAATTGGACTGCTTTTGGTCCTTAAGAGTTTTCTTCTTTGAATTCTATTATCTTTCTCCAGAGAGAGGTTGAACGATGGTCAAGAATAATCAGATCTCAAAACTGAAAGATGATTTTTTTTTAAATAACAGAAACTAAATAACTTGCTTGATGACAACTGACATTACATCTTTCCAACAAGTTTGACTATGCTGGCAAAAAGGTATGGATTCAAACATAGGCTTTAGTTGGAAGAGTTCCCAAGTCACCTGTATCAGGGGATGAGATCAGCAGAAAATCCAGAAGGGATGACCCAATATTACCCCTCTACAAAGATTTTGGCTGTGTGCTTTGCTAGCATGAGTGATTTTATCATGGCAATACCACTTCCGCAACTGATGTGATTAAAAAAAAAAAAAACACAGATTACTACCACTCAAACTATCTCGTCTGCATGACTAGACAGTTACTCTAACAGAAAATGAAGAGACCTTCTGCATTGCCTGTGTAATCACAACATGAGACAAGAAAACTCTTCACCTCATAATTACATAACGACATTCTAACTAACTTCATTCACACTTTATCTGCCTCAGGTGAACAGTAAGCCATGGTGATCTGGGATGGCCATGCCACAGAAGTCTAGATAGAAGCCACTGTATCGATACAGAAAATAAAAAATAATGATGTCCTCCAAGGCACTGATATTATGAGCTGTTATCTGAAATTTCAGATCTCATTAATTCATGAAGGGATTAAAAAGCAGTAAACAGTGAAGAAAAACTAAAAAAGAAAAGCAGAAAAGAAGTGAGATAATAAAATCAAAAATGTATTCTTTGAAATAACAGCAAATAAAACAGACTTTGTATCAAATTTGGAGTTAATTTGAAGTTGCTTTTGCATCATTTTAAAATACTATCTATGATAAATAAAGCAAGGGAATGAAACACTAAACTGAAAAGAGTTTCTGTGTCAAAGACTTCACTTAAAATATATTCAAAAAGTGATCATAACATTGGACTAAATGATGGATATGGGTAGTTTAAGAGTCTAGACAGCATGAGCCTATAATACATAGCTTCAGGAATTTGAAGCTTGCTGCCAAAGAATCAAAGATAATTCTGAACTATAAGCAGTAGTTCAACTGGTCTTTCTGCCTCTCAGAGGTCTAAGAATTTGACGTGAACAAATTGTTTGTCTGTTGTAATCTGGACACTTTAAATATCAGCACTTCCATGACCTTTTTGTTCTGGATCAGTCAAGACATTTGACAATGATAACAAGCTGAAAGTCAGAAACAACTGCTATAGCATGCTCTACATTGCAACTACAGAACATTTTGGAATTTTTGGAAGGGGAAGGGGCAAGCAGGACTGCAGAGTGGAAAGCAAATGTGAATATGACATTATCAAATTATACATGACTTATCAGGGCTTCTATGTAAAAGGAATGTTTTATATTGTTAGAAAAGAGATTTGCTATTTTCATTGTCAATTTTCTGATGACGGCACAACTGATAAACCAGTATGTAGCTATACAGAAAGGTAAGGGTGGATACAGTGATCTTCATTAGAGCTTTGAAGGATACTATCCAACCTTTCACCAAATTTATTTTAGAAATATGGAAGCCTACCTGGTGATGGTGGTTGTAGCTATAATATTTGAAAGAGAAGGCCTAACAGACCTGCGTTCCTCTTATGGCAGGAAAGGAAAGGTTTTCCACAGCAATTTTTTTCTCTCCCTTTTTACAGGCATATTCTTTACCTGTTTACTCATGTATTCACTAAATCGCATTAAATTTGTCCTTTCAAACTCTACCACCCTCTTCATCTAAATGTCTCTAGTAGTTATGAGTTTGAGAAAATGACAGCAGTAATCTGATTTCAAGTTTTACTGGCCCTTTGTGAATAATGTTTTTTTGCAGTATATTTGATTATTTGTATTGCACTAAAGTGAAACAATTACTTACACAATGATGAGAAAGAATATCCAGTATACATCTTTAACACCCCTCCTTGCCAAGACGATGCCATCTTCTTCTATTAAAGAAGGGATTTTTTGTGTGTGTCCACAGATGAAGAAAGTTCTTCTGATTTAAATACTACACTGAGCTACTTGGATCAGTCATTGATCTGTACAGCAGTACTATTACATGATCTCAACGCAATTACTAAACAAATAATAATAATCTTCTGTTCTGTATTTGATTTTATATATATCTTTGCTTATATGTATATCTTCACTTAAATACAGATGTGTGTGCGCATGCATGTATGGAGAAAAAAGGCAGCTATGTGCTCCATTGACATACATGCTGTCTGTATATGTGAAAACCAGTATTTCAAATACATTGCAATTTAAAGAACAAATTAGAGGAGGTGTACAAAGAGTAGGCAGCCTAGAGTTCAGACAACTTGGCAACCTAAATATAATGGGACATGCACACATTTTAATATAGTTACAACTGCAGCAATCATTAACAGATTATACTTAACTTTACACATTATAAAAAAGAATTCTGAGAAGTTTCAACAAAGACTGGGCCCTATAAGAGAAGGCGCACAAATGACTGCATGATGAACCAAGTAGGAAATCAAAGCTGATACTGCCACTAGAGCAAAGGCAAAAATCAACTTTGCAATCATAGAATCACAGAATGCTTAAGGTTGGAAGGGACCTCTAGAGATCATCTAGTCCAACCCCCCT
>VZSV01000018.1:2532340-2560704 GCA_013398735.1 Nothocercus julius
GAAAAGAAAAGAAAAGAAAAGAAAAGAAAAGAAAAGAAAAGAAAAGAAAAGAAAAGAAAAGAAAAGAAAAGAAAAGAAAAGAAAAAAGAAAGAAAGAAAGAAAAGAAATCTAAACATATAAAACATACAAAAACTATTTTGCTACGACTTTAATCTAGTTCCTGGCTCTCATGTCTTGCTGCAATTTCTTATCTTAGGAATGAACTTTACCTCCTTAATCCATTCCTTTGGGATACTATTCTGTAGTCCTTTCAAATCAAGAAAGATCTATAATGGCAGAATGTCTTCTAAGTAGAAGAACGTACTCAAGCGCTGCTCATATACCACAGCAATATTGCTTCCAAAAGTGGGGACACCCTGAGTATGCAGGTCCTCAACCAAATCTTTCCCTGTAAATTTTCTCTGTAGATACAATTTCTATGCTAAACAACTGCTACAACTGATGCTAAGGCTACTACACTATTTGAAACTTATAATTAATCTTTCACTGAAAAAACATCGCCAGAATACAGCTTGCAGAATTAATATATACGATTAAACAGAATCCAGGTCAAGCACATGGCATATTCCTAGCTTCTACTCATGAAAAAATTCCATGGAGATCTAGTTATTTTACATGAGCAAAGGAGCCTTTGGAAACAACCTAAAAATACATTAAATCAAGATTTTAAAGTATTCTTGGATAAGAAAAACAGAGAGTCTGTGAGCGGGGAGAGTGTTAGGCCTACTGAAAAGGTCATAAATACCTACAAAGCACTAAAATAAGAGAAAACCAATACTTTCAGGAATTTCATACCAATGCCAAGAAACAGAATGTACTCATTGTTACTAATACATTAAAATACTGAAAATAAATTCTAACAGATTAAAAGAGATCTTGTAGCAAGTGAAAGATATACTTAAACCATTGCAAACCTAATCAAGCTTAGGAACAGGGCACTCTTTCCCCATTATTAAGAAGAATGTAAGCCAAGTAAGTAGTCTGGGAAACCTGAAAATTATGGCCAGTATCACTAAGTACAACCTTGTTTAAAAATAGGTTTTTAATTAAAAATAAAAAAGACATTTTTACTGAAGCAATTTGCAGCATATTTTGAAGTTTTGTGTTCAATGGTCTCCCACACACATACATTTCCAAGAAAACATTATTAAATTATGGTGAACCCAGAATACATATCTAAATGCAAAATCAAATCCATGTTTACATTCTGAGTTGGAAATACAAAAAAATATTTTTAATCCTTGATCACTTAATCCTGTTCTTTGGGGTCAGGAAACACCAGTCCCCCCCTGCCAAGCTGCACTCCAGCCATATGTGCATGTTGTTGTCAGACAAGGGGAAAGCAAGCAAAAGAAAGACTGCACATTACTTTCAGTCTTCAACTGAGCTTTTAAAATAAATAGCAAAATATGTTGCCATGGAAATATTCTACAAAAACGTCTAAAATCTGCTAAGATGGAGCTGAAAATCCTTTATGAAAATAAAGTTTTCCTACAATTTCAAATATAACTGCCTTATGCAGTCTCCAAGGGAAGCAAAATAGAATTCTTTTAAATGGTTATTATCTACCATTTTTAAAAACAGCTACAGTGATAACAGCATCTCAATTTAATTTGATACTGCATACATGAAATTAGGCCACTATCTTCCTATTTAAAATGCCCATGCACTTGTTTCCACTACTGCAAAATGAAGTAAGATCTGTGCCTGCATTATAGCTCTGTCTGGTTACACAATGTGATACGTTGTTTTAAATAACCTGCCAGTGTAGGTAAGCAGTAGCCTTGTATTGTGTTTCGTAAGACAAATAAACACATTCACACAATAGTATTAAGTATGTCAAGCACAGATAATGCAAAATAAAATGCAGTACTATCTTCTCATTCTTTCTGGTTATATTTTATAGCAAATGTATAGCCTTCTACCACGACTTAGTTAAAAGAAATTATATTCATAATTAAAAACAGACTGCAAATCTATAAATACCCTTACATTGTTCAAACAGAAATTAACAGCACATTAAAGGTATACACGGCTCTGCTTATGTAAACAGTCTACCCTCTATATCCTGTAGCAAATCCAACATGAAGTAATCACACAAAGAGACTATAAATGACCTAAAACTGCAAAACAAACCCTTGTGTTAGAAATATTAGTAGAAACCATGAGGTCATACCTGATGACTTAGAGACTGTAATGTCTCACCGGTTCCAGGCTGCATAACCTTTCTGTTTCCAGAAACCCCCAAAAATTGCATTTCCTGTCTTACAGAAGTATATCACAGACCCGTCTATCCTTCAGAATCCTCTGGGCTAGTGAAGAAAGCATTAACAGTCACTCTGTCCATCAGTAACTGCTGAAGACATTACCCTCAAGATATCAGATCTTAAATATAGTTTCCTCTGTGCAATTACAGCCATCCAATAGTCAAGGAGGCTGACACAGCTATATCACGGATGCTGCTAATGCCATCTGAAAACAGTAAGCTTACTGCTTAAAGCAATCCTGCATCATCCAAACAGAACAAGCCACATCCTTCAGCTCCTTGCTTGCATTTTGCTAAAGCCTAACACTGCCATTATAGATTTTGGTTTTAGCTCTGGTCAGCTAAAGGAGAAATTAGACATTATGCAACCAGCTTTGCATTAACAAAAGAAAAACAGCAGATGAAGTGACATATCGAGGTTATCAAATTTTACTTGCATGACCACTCTTCAACAAGCAATATCACCATTCAGAAAAAGCATCACAATGTGATACAAAGGAAAATTACCAGAAAGAAATAACAAACAATCCACAAACAGCAAGGCATTTAAATACCTCTGTGGCACTGAAACAGCTATTATATGCAGCCTTATAAATCTTAGTCCCTATTAAATTAAAAATATTGTTTGCCTAACTAGTTTTGGTGCTTATTTTCAAGAAATTGCTCGATCACTGCATTGTTTCCATTACTCCCTGTTAGCAGCCAGAAAACAGCATGCCTTGAAAATGAGCCAGTATTGTGACAGTAAAAATGTGTTTTTATATCTAACAAAACAGTCATGCATGACTTTTTTCAGATACTAGAGACCTTTCGAGCAAACAAATGTACAGTATGCTCCTTAGTAATTTTTAAACAATTAAAATCAGAAAGTAATAAAGGGTGATTTTTATTAAAATTAAAAATTGATGCAAGTGTAAAGTGAAACTGATGTTTATAAGTGCATGGCTCACATATTAATACCAAAATGGGAACTGGTTTAGCAGCAAACTTAAACAGACAAAAAAAATCACTTCTCAGAATTGAGAACTAGTGCGACTGACAAACGCCCACAGTTATTTCTTAACTTCGTTGATTTCTAGAGCCACATGAAAATTATTTATGTTGGTATAGTAAGAAAGTCCTCCTGGAATCCTCAGTCCATCTCCTTAAACACACAGGAGAGGATCCTCAACACATTTTTAAGCATATTGCTACTATATATATATGTATGGGTTGAATTTTACAAACGAAACTCGGGAAAAAAAACAAAAACAAAAACAATAAAAATCATGCTGGAATGTAACTCTATTTACTCAGCTAGCTTCCAATTTTACTTCCAATTTGGATGTCCTTCTTTACTTGGAAAAAAAGGCAGAAGCTGAAACTAGAAGTTAATGGTTCTAAATTAATTCACCCAGATCCTATTTTGTTAGTTTAACACTATTATTATACAGTTGCAGTAATTGCTCTTGAATAACTTACAGTTAATCAAGTTTGGCTTGTAGTCATTCACATTATGATACTGCAAATAGTGAACAGGTATCTTCAAGAATACTATATATATCCCTTTAGAGAAAGAAACTGTTGTTTTTTCATTTTTGTTTTGTTTTTTGTTGTTGTTGTTTTTTTTTTCACCCCCACTGTACAGGCTGTGCTATTGCCTCAACATAGGGACACTTCTACGGTGAAACGTTACCGAGCTAGCCACAGATTCCTACAGAGTCCCTGGTGAGGTTGCCTTGGTGTGCAGAATTCCTGGCTGCTCTAGCCGTCTTCAGTAACAGATGCTAATTAGCAAAGCCCTAGGAAGCTCTGAAGGGCACTAGGGAACCAGATCAGGCCAGACTTGACACTGCTTTATTTATTCTCTGACTGAATACACCTAGAGGCATAACCCTGATATTATCGTTTTAACGCTGATGGCGGTGGCAGTCAGGGCGCCACTTCAGATGTTCTTGAAAGCTGCCACTTTCAAACTTCTTCCAGAACAATTCATGAATTTTCTTCCAATCAAAATCATTTTCTAAATCTATGTGCACAGAATATAAAAACATATATACAAATAGTCCTTCTGAAAAATGGGAAGACTGACTCATCAATAAAAGAAGAGGGAAAACAGTTTGCCCCAGATCAGTATAAATTAGGATTTGGGATCCCAAAGTCAGATTTTTATTTCCAAAGGTTATTTTTAAAAAGTTATAATAGAGCATTACTAAATTGCTTTCTCCAACACACTCAGTTCTGCAACACTCTATTCTGACTAGTAGCTGCCTTACCCGTACATAAGAGTGCAAAATCTTCTCTCTGTAGATTGCTGACCACCTCTGTAAATCTCCACAAGGCACCTCCAAAATACAGAGGTAAGCAATATAAGTGAAAGATGTAGAAGAACATGACTAAATAAACAAAATACGCTGCCAACTCAACCTTCATAAGTATTATGCAACTCTTCCCTATCCAGATCTTCTATTACATAATGAAGCTTAGCCCATCAATAGGTTTACATTCCCCATTTTGAAGAATGAAAAATGCAAAGGTAGCAGCAGTAACCACAGATGTCAGATACATCAGGTAGACTTCCTGTGCATACGTAGTATATTCTCTCTCTGGACATTTGAAGAATTTGGGAGCTAACAAGAGACAAGAGAAAAGAATGCTTTCCTCAGTTATGTTCTCAGCTCAAGCTATAAAGACATTTAGAAGAATATAACAAATAATAAGATTTCAGATAATAGCAGGTATTCCCAAAAGTTATTCTACTTGTTTTTCAAGTCAATCTAATTACAAGTTTGCAAAAAGTTAAAGTTTTAACATTTCGTTAGCAATGCAAAAATACAGAGAGGTATAAACACAGGACTATTTTTAATAGTATAGGTATTTATTCTGAGAGATATTAAAGAAAAAAGCTGATAGTACGTTCGGAATATCAACACATATCATTCTATACCACATAAAACCATTACTCGCAATATATAGTTTGCTTTTTTTTCCCATTTTTCTTCACAGAAAAAAAGGAAACCAGAAAAAATAAAATTCAGAATTCCTATGGATTATGCAAGGTGGCATGATGGTCACCTTGAATTTAACACAATCCAGCTCCACATCAACAAGACCTGTCAGCGAGCAAGCACCAGAAGATCTATTACTCAATGCTTTTAAGTACATTTGTGTTTGCTAGTGCTGAGGATAAGATCGGGAAAAGGTACTGAAGTCTCTGTGGATGAGCTACAAAAAGAGCTGGAGCTGAGCACCAAAAGAGCTGGAAGAAGAGCCCTACCAGGGGCTAAGCTGGAACCTCTACTGCCAATCCTACATTTATGGGGTAGCACACAAAATAAAAGGTAGCTGATAAAATGTTTTTTAAAAATGATGAAAAATAAAAACCTCTGAAAACTTTCCAATCACATGCTTCATTTATTAGCAAATTTAAAGTATATGATGTATTCTACAAAATTATTTGTAAAATCATATACAAATAATAAATTTTCAATGTGTCTGTGAACAAGTTATATACAAAATGACCTTGCCTTCTTTCCAGGCTTCAATGAAAGTAAAGCTTGCCACCTTTTTAAGCATCTCTGAAAGAACATTCTCTTTTTATTAACTGATTATATGTCTGGCTAAGGACTTAACTTTCAACTAAGAGAAAAGCTAGAGCAGATTATCAGAAAACATTCGCCACCCCTCAGAAAGTAGAGGATAGAATATGGACTACCTGTTGCAGAAGGAAATAGCAACAGGAATATTTTCCCCACAAATGAAGAAATAACACATCAATAGTGCTGAAACCCAGTTAACTATAAACAAGTGCTAGCAGCTAGTCCATGGATGCAACAGGACAGAGGATAATGCACAGAGAATGCTTTGCTGGGTTATCTCCCAAATATTACACAAGAGTGAGGTTGCAGCCTAGTTATATTCTTTATCTCATGCCTTTCTTTCCTGTTGGTCCTTTTCATCTCTCCTCTGTCCCTGAATATGAAGGAAAAAATCTTTTTTCTTTAGAAAATTTGTCAGTTCAATAATCCCAGCATTTTACCAGTCTCAGAATAGACCTGACTTTTCTAAATATTTTGCATTAAAAAGTTCTCTTTCAAGGAAGAAAAATGTTACATTTTGACATATAATTACCATTATCCTCTCAGTGAGCAGAAAGGATGGCAGAATGCCAGCTTCCTTGTCTGCTACAGATAAGATATTTTCAAGCTCCCATCTTTCCCTTTAGAGAAAACAGAAGGGGAAGACCAGACAGGAGAAAGCTTACTCTGTCAGTTGATCCTGTAAGAAATAAAATTAATATTCTCCTAGTAAAAATCATTTTCTTCAGAGCTTGAGATGAAAGATATGTCTAGTCATATGTTATGGTGGTCCTTTGAAGGATGATAAATTTGATGAATTTCTCCTGAATGGTCTTTCTCTTGTCCAATCTCTTCTCATCACCTCCAGCTTCTGCTGCAGGCAAACTCTCAAGAGCCATAAATCAGTACAGCATCACCAAACTGTATAATTTCTACCAACTCGGGATCGAGCTCCTTTGATTTTAGACTTATACACAAAGAAAAGTGTCTGTGCATTCTTCAGTAATTTCTCTGCTCTTTGCTTCTCTGCTCAAGAATTACCCTGACATTACTGAATTTCTACGCTGATACACCACTCATTGTGAGCAGAGAACCCAATCATTATTATTAAAGGAAGAGGAAAGTTGAAAAGAATATATCCAATTACAACATACTCAGAACTTGCTCTAAATCGGGATGAAACTCTGATTTAGTTCAACTAGAAATAAAAAGGAAAAAAAAAAAGTTCAAACATGTTTCTTCCCTGTATATAAAAACACCTGCATACTGTTACTTTGAACACAATCTCAGCTGTGATAACTATACGTTTTAAGCAGTCAGAATCGCTTAATACCTTTGTGAATGCCCAGATACCAGTTTCTTTCCATGTCATTTGTGCACTACTGTCCTTTGAAAGTTTGTTTTTTATTAACAGAATATAGACAGTCAAGAGATATATATGCATACACACTCACTCATATACATATACAATTTTCTTCACTACAGAATATATTAATTCTAAACAAAAAATGATTATAAAGATTGGTTTAATCCATATTACTCATTTAAAGCCTATCCAAAAAGAAAGCTACTGAGACAACAATTTCACTCATATTTTGCAGGTTGCTTTAAACAGTTCAGCCATGCAAGTCAAACACTTCAAGTTATTTTTTTTTGTTTACTTAATAAGCTCAAACATGCCATTAGTTCTAGCCAAAATATCCTTTGGAGTCTTAGAAGATTGTAACATAACATGAGCATTTCAGCATTCTAGGAGCAAAAGTCAATAATTCAGAGGAAGGTACAGAGCAGTTCTTAGGAGAGTACCAGTTCAGGATTAAGTGGGCAGACTTGGCAAAAATTAAATGGTCTGAAGAAAGTGAGGCAATGAAAGGTACTTTAAAAATGCAATTTATCACGTAAATATGTAATATATTAGATCATCACCTAATTTTATGAACCACTACAGATCCTAAAATAAACAGAGTGACTGAATATTTTATTCCAAATTTGATTCTGCAGGCACAAGCTTTAAAACAAACGTTTGCTTCCTTGCAAGAATTCTTCAACAAAAAAAAAAAATCCACACAGAAAGCAAACTGGCTAACAGTGGACCAGCTCTATCTTGCCATCTTTCTCTGGGAAAAGACAAACTATTCAATCAATGCATCTTTACCTAGAACAACCAAAACGTCCTAAAAATTTAATTCCTTATTCTTCTAATGTTTTTAGTACTTAAAATGCTATTCACGCCCAATAATGCAAGGACACTGATAAAAACATTGAGATCTCAATAAACTAAAATAGACAATGATTCCTTCAAAGATAGAAAACTGGGACAAAAGGCCTGTTGGAACATACATTGTCTCCCATAGGAGCTTCAATTTAAGTTTATGCTTTGGATTTAAACTGTCTTTCATCTAACTAGAAGTGTAACAAAGAGATAAGGATACAAGAACATTAAGAAAATGTAATATAGAGAGACATTACAGTCATGGGGGCTTTTTTGTTTTCAATGGTGTTTTAGTAATTTTATATAATGTTTGTATTATAATGGTAAGTAACATAAAAGAAAAAATAGTCAATATGTATGAATACTAGCTACACAGTTACACCCAGTTACATGCAGCATGTTCTGCTTGAAGAATACTGCAAACACCAGACTGGTATCATATAGTACCTGGAGTGCAATAGCAGGTATTCATGAATAGCACTCTATATCCTTGAATAAAAACATTGAGTCTGTAACTACACAGCTGTAAACATTCTTTTTAGCTAAAGGTACAAGGACTTTTGTTTCCGCAATTCTTCACAGTAATTCTCTCTTAGGTACACATATGCCTCCACACCTACTTCAATATATATAATTCTTCATCCTCAAATATTGCATGAATTTTGACTGCCTGCCAGAAGCTTTGTGTGCATCTACACACAAAACACTGCTGTTGTTTGACAGTCTAAAACTTAAGCGGTTAGATCTCTCATGGTTAAATATACCTGTGACAATGAACCTCCTGCTTTATCCTGAAGAAGAAAATGAAAATACCAGCTTAAATATCTTACATAAATTTGTGACTACGTCACTATAACACCATATCTTTAAATTATTTTGATTCTTAGCTTTGGATTGGCTTAAGTTTTTCAGTAAAAAGTAATAAATGAGTAGCATTGACTATAATCATCACACTACTTTTATATAATTTATATATTATTATTAATTCTAACAGATGACCTCCATGTTTTGAATTCATTTCTCCTTTTATTGTGTAAATGCAACAATTAATGAAGTGATTAAGCAATGTTTAATTAATTTGAAGAGTTTTCAAATAATATATTAAAAAGTAGTGTTTTCAGAAGCAAAGCAGTAGATACGAAAAAAGACGAAGTCTGAATTACTTTGAAATAATTAGTATTCTAAATTCATGAAATACATCTAAAGAAGAGTATTTTTGTTATTTCCTCCCAAATCTTTAAAAAAAAAATTTTGAATATCTTTTAAAATATTTAAGTATAAGCACCTTAGATACTACCTCAAATAAAATAACTCAGGTGCTCTTGTTTTGTAATAGGCTGCTTATTCTCAAATCTCTTTACTACTACTTCTACATGGCTATTCTTCATCAGCAGCCACCATTCTAATTCTTGAGAGTGAGTTCTACAGTTTGAACATTCACAGTGCTGTGCGCAAACTCAAAGAACAACTGTATTGCAAAAGCAGCATGATGAAAAAATCATTCAAATATGGTAGATGACACAGAAGAGTTGAAACTTCAAGAATTGTACTGCTATCTACAATACTCTTCACTTGACAACTAGAGAAAATATGAATCTTGATTGCAGCCTCCTCCCTGTCACACAGGTAAAATAAGTTTAATAAATATATGGCAGCCAGCATCCGTTTGGTAACAAGGCAATGGGAGTGCTCTAACAATTCACAAATTGTTCCTTATTATCAAAGTTCTCTATTCACACAATTCATTCACACACCAATCTATCATAGGCTATTTTAAATACCCCAGCTATAACACGAATTACTACAAATAATTCATTCAAGAAAGTAACTAGCAACAAAAAAATTGTAGAATTCACCCCATGCTAGCAGGAAAGCATTAAGTATTTAGAATATATGCAATAGAAAGAATTCATGCTCAATGTAAAAGACAGTACTTTATGACCCAATTAAGGCAGTTCAGACACATAATTTTAAAAAAAAAAGTCTTATATATATTGCCTCTTCTGTTAAGCATTTTCTTATTTCACTTAACTTTCAGAAGTCTACAGACTATATATGGTCTATTATAATTCACTGAAAACCACTGACTTACTTCATGAGGAAGAAAGCAAGCAAGGTCAGGGTGTAAGGGTAAGTCTAACCCTCTCATTCCTAGCACCAGCCTAACCTGTTTGAAGACAAGTACACTCCTTTTCCTCGCTTGTGTTCTCAGAAGCCCCTACCAACTTAATATTCCTAAGTCTAAGCCTATTTTCCAGGTCATCAGCACGACCTTCAAAGCCTCAGTCATCCGTGTTTACAATGAGGTGGCGTTGGGCCCGCATATGGAAACTTACACTATCACTTTGGTTATCTATACGGTAAACACTGAGCATTCGATCGAGATGGTACACAAGGCAATGCCGAAGGCAGACCACTAACCTGCCAGAAGACTCTCAGGGAGCCAAAAATTCTCACATCCTACCAAGTATGATGAGTCATTCTGATCACAGGAAAAGAAAATATATCCACATGACAAGAGAATAGCCTAGATCAATTGTTCTTACAGCTTCCCAGGGTTTCTTTCCTCATAAATAATTTTATTTCTCATAACCTAGGAGGTATTATAGTACAGCCAGGCATCAAAAGAAGAATTAAAGCAGCAAATTATTTTTAAACTTCATTTTTCAAGCAACTTAAAAACTCAGTAGTCAACAGTCATCTTCCTGATTTGTGAATTAACAGCAAGGATACATTTCTTTAAAGAAATAAACGTATTGCATTCTATATGAATTACCCATTTTTATTAATAAACACTTAAGGTTGGACATTGATTTCTGAGAATTCTGACTACATTAAAGTACCACTGCAGAGGAGGTAACATTTAGACTCTCCCCAGGTTCTCCACTCATTTCCTAGTCCCTACTGTATGTCCTGTGTCTTCCTCACGCCTTCCCCCTCCCAGCAGCCTGAGACGTACTGAACCTGGAACGACCAACGCGGAGGTGCCTGGTGCTGTAAAACAGGGTGAAGGCAGTGAGGGATGGGCACTGAGAACAGCTCTCGACCAGTCTAGGGAGGAGAAGGGCACAAAGTGCAGGTGAAGATGGAGCCGTGGGGTTTCTTTTGCTCCCTGGCACCAGCGAGTTCTGGTTTGTGTTGAGTTCAATCTCTTCCTCACTGAGACAGGGCCTTCCCAGGTAGCTCCCCCTGTGCCTGCCCCCCGGGCTTCGGCCTCAGGGCCCACCTGAGCCCCACTTGGAGAAATGCCCCTTTACACAAGCTAGTCAAATAATAAACTCATAAATATAGACGGCATTCATCATCATACAGCCTTCTCTGACACTTTGGATTGAACGTCACAGTTATCCCGAAGGTAGAAAATCTTGCGTTTTACATAACAATCATTAAATGTACTGAACTAATTAAAGTATGTTAATTAGGTGATAGACAAAAAGAACTTAGGATTTCGCAGAGACTGGTCACCACTAATACCTTGCAATGTGTTAATACCTTGGCCACATTTGTACCCTTAATGAGCAAAAGGGAAAGCTGATTATTAAGAATGCAAAACAAAGAAAAACTACTTGTTACATGTTCAAAAAATCACCTTGGGTGACAGAGGAAATGCATACCAAAGGAACAGGCACCCCAACAGAGGACACATCATTTCAAAGCCACCAAACAACATGTGGCACCAGGAATTTTAGATATACAGACAACAACAATATTTAATTATTATTTTTTTAAATAAAATTGCAAATGCCTAATCTTATTTGCACAATTTTTTGTTTGTTCTCTCTATATGAAAACATTATTTCCAGTATTTCTTAAACATTTACTTCAAGAAACATGAGACAAGGTTTCATGGAATACACTTTGGTAACCAATACAACTGAAAACCTAGAAGTTATTTACTATACTGCTAGCCACACAGACAAATGTTGGTGGAAAATAAACATATATAAGGCTAGAATTGTGCATAAAGCCCAAGCATTATTCTATATCCCATTAAAACATACTCTCAGCTTATGTAAAGTAATATATGATATATATGTGTGTATGTATGTGTATCTATATGTGTGTACATATGTGTATATATGCATACGGAGTTCCATAACTCATGTTCCTGCTTTCTGCATGCCTTGGAAGGACACAAACCAACCCTTGGAAGCATTTTTATATACTCTTATCGGGGCGGGGAGGAGGGGGGAGGTAGTGCTCCCAAGAAAACAAAAGACCTGGATTTTCAGGAGGAGAGAACTGGAATAACTACAGTAACACAGCAACAGATGTTGGAAACTCTGCACAATGGCAAATTTTCCTAAATACCTACCTAAAGCTTACTGACATGCATTTTGGATAAAATCACTCATAAATACCCTGAATCCTGGTATAGAAGATGAGCAAAGAAGAGATTCAGATGGTCTAAGGAAAGACGACATGGCAAAGCCCTTTTCAAACTGAAGATTAAAGGGAATGGGTTACAATAGTTTAAGCAGCTATAATTCTAAGCAACACATGATTGTAAAATTCAGGCTAAATTTCTGCAAAAACTCTCAAATGATGAGATATTTAAGACTGTGAAACTCAAAACAAATTAGAAGAAATTGAAAACCCAACTTTCCAGGCACCTAAAAGTGATAGACTGAACAAAATATTAGGTAAGAGCTGACTGTCTGCTAGTACTATTACTAGAAACAATAAAGAAATAGCCTAAATTGTCAGGAAGTCAGTGTCCTCAGTTCTGTTTTCCATCCCCCAGATAATGGCTCACAGCTAAATTAGCTTTTAATTTCAAAGGGTAAGGACATTTCTGGCCTAAAGGAACCAGGTAAAGTGACTCAATCAAATAACAAGCAAGCATACATCAATTTGTTCATTCCTCAGCAGGAGATAACTGCATAAAGAGGAAAGAAAAGTCTTCTCAATGGCTAACATGGCTTAGAAAACCAACTTAGTCTTGTCAACAGTCTTGCAAAAAAACTGTGAGGATTTATATGAGGCACTAAAAATTAGTGAAGAAAGATTAAATTAAAAAATATGTTTTTATGGGCAAATAAAATGTAAAATAAGGGCATAAAGTTATAAAGTTCAGAAGATTCTTCAGATGTCATTTAAAATTAATCATCAAAATCACTCAGGCAATATTAAAAAAAAAAACCTAAGCCTTCATACATTGTCCTTTAAATTTTATAATGGACTGTTAGAGAAAATGCCAAAATCTCTCTCAGTAGCATATCTGAGCAATTATTGGTATGATTCTTCTACTGAAATATTACAACTGCAATATTTATAGCACTGAGACTAAATATAAGTAAGCCTCCAAGCAAAAATACATTATTCAGATGATAAATGTCTTTCATTATATTTTTGTCATTTTATTCTTATAACAATTGCACTATTTTCAGAAAGTTTACATCATTCAGGGTTAACATTTTCTTTCCAGAGGGAGAAAAAAATATTAAATCCATTTTCCAGTCATAAATACTTGGAGAAAATTCTGACTCCCGAAGTGAATCCTGAATGTAAGACTTTTTTTCCTTTGTTTTTCTTTTAAAGTATGTATGCAAGGAAAACATCCATATTCTTCCTATGGAAATTATTATCAAACCAATGTATCATTTCTATTTCAAAACTGTAATCATTAAACTGGTGTCAAATTACGAAACTCAAAAATCACTGAATATGTTAAAAAAAGAACATGATACTAACGTATTTTTTTACATGCTTATCTTGGAAATGATTTCCTTCCTTCCTTTTCAAAACTCGACTACTGCTGATATTTTTCTCTCCAAATAGCTTACTGTAACTCTATGCAACTGATGATATGTGGGTGCCATCCTTTTTTTTTTTTTTTTCCTCCTTTGGTCAGCTTTCTGTTTTTCTATTATCTTCCTCATTTAAGACACTCTGAGCATCCCAGATCCATAATCAAGTTTTCCAACAGATTCATAGTCAATTTCTAATTCTAAGTGAAGGCTCTGAACCTAATCAATTTAGTATGCATACATCAAAGACTGAACAACAAATCCGTAAGCGCGGCAAAGCCTTCACCATGCACTTAAGGCCGATCACAGAGCATTTGCAGAAAGCAGGCAGAAATCATTTTTTTTGCTGGAGAGAATCTGGTGCTAGAATGAACTTCCAAAGCAGGTCAGCCAAATCCAGCACCTTCAGGAAAATCCGCAAAGTGAGCTTATTTAAGTAACGCCTTTCTACTCTAAAAATAATACTCTTAACACTAAACATCCCCTGTTTGATAAAATCTTGCCAGCAGAAAGATATTTTAAAGATTATAAAGAAAAAATAATAGAAAATATTACAGCTAGGTATTTACAGAAAACAGCCAAATACTATGCTGGAAAAATGGACAAAGTGCAGCAAATAAAAAAGAAATTAATTAGGAGAATTAACAAGAAAAAAATTAACCCACATGTATTCATTATGAAACCTTTGCAGTGCACCTATAAACTTATCTTCTCCATTGTACTCTAAAAGCCCACTAGCAGGTCGAGCCATGATCCGCAGAGATGGCTCAGTTACTCACCCTGCAAGTGGGAGATACAGAAAGCAGAACACCCATGCCTTAAGTGAATACAGTAACTATATTTCTTCTACATTTCTTCCTATATTTATTAAGAGTCCCCAAAATAAGATATTTTGGAAACACGAGAACAAATTATAACAGCAATTCTGAAATTGCTTAGGCAACGTGGTTAGATATGGCCCTTATTCTCTGTAAGAGAAAAAGAATTACGAAACACACGTGCTAATTATTGAAAATTTTAAAAGACTGACATACTGATGCACGGATGATCTAGTGATTCAAATGTTCTCAAGCAGTGGAAAGGATACTCCAGAATGCCTTCTTGTTTTAGCCCGTGCTTGCTTCAACTTACACCTTTCCAGACACACAGAAGCAAATGAGAAAAAAATATTGTTTTAAATGAAAACCAGTCAGCAGAAAGTATCCTATTAGAGGGATCACAAAGAAAGTGCAGTTTGAGAACAGATTCTTCCTTGCTGAAGGGGATGGAAGCTAAAAGGTACCCAGAGAAACAAGCATCTTTAAGCATTTGACTAACCAAATGTACAGCAGACTTTGCCACAGGCATTTGCCTGTGTAGCTCTCTCTACATGTTCTGCCCTTTTGTACTTAGCCCTAGGCAGAGCAGATCAAATTCAAAATGAAATTGTTACAAACATCATTTAAATTAGCTTGTGGAAAAGTTATAGAATATATAGAATAGTCTATTTCAATCCTGTTTTGCATTTACATATTTTTTATATTTTCCTAAAAAGAGATCTATTCTCATTGGTTAGTATAACACTAATTATTTTGGCAGAAAATCATGACATTTCTTAATTGCTAGATTTTTTAAATTATTTTTGAAGACTGTCAATGAAATTTCATATTTAAGTAACATGCATAATGTTACATATTAATGTTACATCTGACATTTAACTAACTTATAATAGTGGCATTTAAATTTCATATAACAAGAAAAATGAATCAAAAAAGATTTTGCATTTACAGAAAAAATCTTTTCTTAAACAATCAGGTATTATCTGAATTTAAAAAAATTAATGTAATTGTTTTTTATCATGACATACCTAAGACATCTGCATACCTAAACATGCAGGCCCTGAATATTAGCAATCAGAGAGGCTGCTTATGAATCTAATGCTTAATACTGGAGTTTCAACAGGAGTTGAAATCAGTGAAACAACAGTGTTAAACCTAGATGCACGCTTTTCTCACTAGGAACTTACTCATCTTCAATGGCTAAATGTCTTTGAAAATTTGTGCACAAATCCTATTAATTTAGTGGATCTCATCTTCTCTAGTATATGTCGTGCATATATTGGAAAGAAATGCTGTCTTGATTTTTCCAACGCCCAGCTGGACTCTCAAGGGCAAATGGATTCTGAATGGAGCTACCAGGCTCCATTGCACTTACGCATCTGCAAGTAGTTCAGTCTTGCTTCAGCTGCCGGAAAGCACAGACTGCTGAGGCAGCACAAAACTCATGATGAGGATCCCGAGCTTCCAGTTAATTTCAGGCTGTGGAGCTGTTGGGATTAGAGTATTGTACAGAATCAAACGCACAACGATGCTCAGTGATAACCTGCTCCTGAGCGCAGGGCATCATGGACAAAGTGGCAGAACAAAAAAAAAGACAGACAAGCAGAAACAAGAATGAAAAAGACAAGGTGGGCAACATATGTAAACTGGACGCTATTACATGTTTGTGTATGTAAAACTAATAAAACAACTAGCCTCAGAAATGGCAAAATTTCATGTTCACATTTTTAATACTAATTGTTATCAATTCCACTGGTTTAAACTACACTGCACTGCATTGCACCTTCATGAGCAAAATTTGGTCAAATCTAATCAAAATACATACAGAAAACTCCTACATTTGAGCATTTCTTTAAATTTTTATTATAGGTCAGATACAAGTATAGACATTGAGACTGAAATGCTTGTTAAAATTCTGAGAATTTTAAGCCCACATATTTCAACTTGAGCATTAAACTTTAAAATTAAATTCAAGCAGGATTTCTCAGCTAAACATAATGCAAAATTGAGGAATTAATTCCTTAATCTTGATAAAGAAAATATTTTAATTCTTAAGATTTCTTTCTTACCCGCATTTCAGCATTGTATCTAGTGATATTCTGAATGGAAAACATTTCACAATCATCTCTTTTCTACACATATTTGTATTCAATCTTTATCCTTGTAACTCTCTCATTATGTTTTAAATGTTATTTTTAAATATTTGCAGCAGTATAAGGAGAAATCTGTTTTCACATCTTTCTCAATCCATTTGAATATATATGCCAAACAGCGACCATTAATTTTGCATACAGTGGTACTCACAAATGAATCAGGAATAAAAAAGTTGCTGATTTTCCAATATGTTAAGTATTCATGCTCTATGAATAATAATTAAAAAAAAAGAATACATTGAGTGTGCTCTACTATATTGCCTTTATTTTGGAAACCTGGACTCCCTTATGACAAAAGGCAGAATAAATGGAAAACACAAACTTATCTTGAGTTCAGCATCCAAAGACAGAAGCAGTAGAACCAGCTGTTCTGAAAACAATGACTTTTTAACTCCCCAAAACTGCTTTCATATTACAGGAGTCTCATGCTCTCATTATTCTCATGGCCAGCTTCTTTGCTTGCCAAAGTAGAGCATACAAGGCTCTAGGATGCACAGAGCGCGTGCAAATTAGCAGCCCAGAGAATGGGCTAGATACCATCTAGTGCCCTTTAGCTCACACCTGGCAACCAAGCAAAATCCTGTGTCAATATGTGTCACCAACACAACAGCCAGAAGCACAGGGCATCCATCAGCAGTTTCTTCTACGATGCTCCCTGGCCCAACAACAGCCTTGTGTCCTCCTCTGAAGTTCGTAATTAAATCTATAAAACACAGTTTTACAGTTGCTTAACCACTGCAAAAGGCAAATACTTTTTAAGTCCCACTAAGCTGTATCCTATAAATTGCTGAGCCAAATGCAGTGATTCTTCAATCTCCTTGAAAGCAACCTGGATTATAAAATCAGGTCTGTGAACATAGGTAGAGCAGTAAGATTAACTAACCCCCGCAGATTCAGGAAAGGAGCAGCAGCTCTGGGGAAGGAGGACAGCACGAGGATGTCTGTATTCAGAGGACTCATTTACTGGTGCAGAAATGAGGAGCAAGTAGAGCAGAGCACAAGTCCACTTTCTTCACTACTGAATTTAACCAGAGCCTGGGCTTGCTGACCCACTCCAGGTCCACAAGGGCCCACTACTAACAGAGCAAGATTTCCACTAGTGCTACCGAAGTTTGGGATCCCTGGGTGAGAAACCTCTTTCTCCTAAAAAAGTTGATCTAACAAGAAACATAACTGCCCAGAAAGCAGGTGAACACTTTGGCACAAATAACACCCGCGGGAACTCGACTCATTTTGGATAAACTGCTATTCCAGAAGTGTTTCACTCTCCAGGTGAGCAAGCAGACTGTCACTGGCAAGGCCAGTCAGGAATATTTCTCTTTCCTCAAAGACGTCCAACACCTCACCTGTTTTTATCAAGACAGCACTGACAAACCTTATTTTACAGCACTCATGAGGGAGAGTAAAATCAGAACCGCAGAAGTCTTTGAAATCCGGTTTCCTGTCTCAAACTACCTCATTACTTATTTTTTTGGTTTGTTTGTTTTGTTTTTACAGGTATAAGAAAAAAAAAGGGAACTGACAAACAGTCTTTTCTCTGTCTTTCAGTCTATTATTTTCAGGTAACCTGCAGTTCAAAGTATTCCTAAAGGGGAGACTGTATTTTTTTCAATTAGGACACTTAGGATTGTGTTTAATTACCTAATCCTTTTTTAACCCTGCTATACTTATGGCATCTACAATATCCTGCATCAGTAAGTCTTTCTACTGAACTACACGCTGCATTAAAAAAAGGCTGTCTTTACTTTTAACTTACTTCCTGATAATTTATTGAAGTTCCTTATTCCTGCTGTTATTCAGTGCAATTAGGATTTACTCTATTTACGTTTTTTTTTTTTTTTTTTCGCAGCATTATATTCCATCTCCTCTTAGCATTGTCATTTTTTTCCCGAAGACATCCTAATCTATACAGCTTTGATTTCAACAGAAACTATTTCACACTAGTCAAAATACGCTGCTGTGGAATAGGCTCAGATAAGTTTGGGGGTGGTATTTTAGTGCAGGAGATGTTGGTTGTTTCTTCTGAAAATGAAATGCATGGCAAACTCTCCCACTTTGTGTCCACATCAGCAAATATTTAACTCTTACCTCCGCTTTAACACAGGCATATACACATGCAGGCACTGAGCAGCACCTAGAAGATGAACATCCCAGGCAGCAGATAGAAAAATATCCTCGGGAAAGACAGAATTTCTTACAGAAAAAGAGTATGAAGAGTCAGAATTTCCACCCAAATATCAAGAGATTGTCCCAAAATATCAGAATTAAAAACAAGCATAAAAACAAGCATGGAAATGATTCTTTTGGTTTTTGAATAATGTTTTCACATTTTCCTTCTCTGCTGAGGATGCTAGAAGCTTGCTATCTTATTTTTACTTTTGAAACAAAAGTTGAGAATATGCATATGGGGTTTTTTGATGTTAAAACCACAAGACTGCAAAACTCAGAAGAGCACAAGTTGAAAATAAAGATTTGAGATTGAATGGTCTTTTTTTATTTCTTGCTCTTTACTTTCATCTCACAATTTGCATGCATATGTTGAATTTCACATGCTGGTAATGTGTTTGTAATCTCAGCACTTCCAAATGATAGAAACTTGCATTTCTCTTCCAACCAACCAAAATATTTAAAGTTAAGCACTTTAAAATTGAGACTCGGTGAAGGAATCTTGTTACCATGGATAGTGTCACTTTCAAGGCAAGAGTCATCTCATACAGAAAGAGGAGGAGGAGCTGCGAGGGTCAGCAGGCCCTCAGAAATCTCAGTCAGGATTTCAGTGCTTCCAAGAAGCTGGGTCCTTAGGAGCGGCTGAGCACCAGCCATCTCAAAACGAAGCCCAGTTTTCACTCACTTAAATGGAGCACCACAGTACCAGAACACCAGTTACTTTCAGAAATTCCTGGCCAGATCTAATATCTAATTATAACACAAACAAAATTAATTTTGTTGCAAAAAAATGAACTCAAAATAAAAAAAAAACTTCTAAAAACAGGCTTATGCAGCACATACCTTCTCCTAGTTTTGATGCCAGTACAATGAATTACTAATATGGACACTTAAGAAGAATTCATTCAATCTCATATTTCTTGGAAGCTGAAAATATTCAGCTGAATAGATGCCACCAAGTAGAAATAAAAGAACATTCATTCCAGGAAACATATCTTCTCATACATATATTTACATATGCGTGTATTTGTGTGTGCATGCATGAATGTGAATGAAATTTAAAACAAGCACATTAAGCATGATTATGTTTTTTGAATTAACATTTTCATATTTCACATTTTTATCATATATTTATTATATATGCATATATACACACACATACTTGCATATAAAAACACACAGAGCCCTTCTTAGCATATAAAAGCCTGCTTAAAAATACTGAATGTTAATATGGAAAAAATCAGTCAGGTTCCAAAGGAAATAAAGTAGTGCCCCCAAAATTACTCATGATATTTATAATTCATTATTATTTCTCTACATAAAACATTTCTCTGGCAGAAATAAGCCCATTCTTTCACTGGTAAAATGATTTACTAAAGTAGTATTTGTAAAGGCTGGCTTGAACAATAACAAAATAACTGCAAACTGTAATTTGTATTGTTAATGCTTTTACGAATTTCCAGACCTATTTTTATACATATTCTTACTTTTTAATGAATTTGCATGATTAAAAGTCTACATAAGCATTTATGCAATCACTATGAAATGACAAATTTGAAACCCTAGAATTAAAACATAGCAGTCTTCTGATTACAACATAACAGCTCCCAGATTATAATATTCTAGTAATCTAGTAATTCTAGCAAACCAGATTACTTATAACCGTCTAAAATTTAACTGCATTTCTACAAAACAGCACTTCCCCTGGCCCATAAAATTTGCTATTTGTTACATCAAATATCATACTAAAAGCCAGATTGCAAAAACAAAAGCACACACTAAAAAGTATTTTAATCCTGTCCATTATAATTTGTAATTGCTGTACTCTTACAGCATGTACATTATGCAACTCCAGTCACAATGCTTCATCCTGCAATAGCTCAGTAATTTCCATGAGCAACCAGAATAACAAACTAGTGAGAAGAAGGAAATACTATTATGCTTGTATTGTTGGAAATTCATTTGTTTGCAATTAAGCCAATAAACAAGAAATGTGTTATTGTTATTTCTAATGTCCTAGCATCTGAGGTGGACAGTCATGGACCAGGACTCTCTGTGCCAGACCCTGTGTCCTTGCAGAACAAAAACACAACCCTCATCCCAACCTAAGCTCGCACACAAGTTTTTGCCTAAATCAATAATGGAAGAGCACAAGGAGCCCTAAGGCACCTTAAACACATTACGGTAATTTCTGGACTTTGTTCTCACACGATGACAAGCAGAATATCAGAAAAGGCTATGCATTTCTATAAGGTCAGAGAAACTTACAGATAACTAAAGAAACACAAGAGGATGCTCAGATGCTGCCTACTTCACAGTGATGTTTTTGCATAGCCAGGCTTGGCACTCAACCCAAGAGAAAACAGACAGACAAAACCAAACGGATATGAGTTCTGGTCAGCACAATAGCTAGCAACCCTAATAGTTTAAGAATCATCAAGAGTGGTTTTCTCCAAATTCCCAGAATTTTTATGATGAGACAAGTTCCTCTAAACAGACAGGTAAAAGGATTGCTTTTGAAGCAGTGATTCACAGATTTTAACCTCAAAAAAATGGTTTCACAACAAGAACGCTACTGGCCTTTCAGACTTTTTCAAATCCCACATTGTAAGCTTCATCAAAGCACATGTTGAGTTGCGTTACCCAAGACCTACAAGTGACATAAACATTCACAAGACTGGACTTGTGATGTCCAGTCCAAAATGCTCACAGAACAAAAATCAAACTAAAAATCACCTGATGAAGTTTTAGCTGATATCTTTACAGCACCTGTCTTACTCTTTTTCATAATAATTTCACTAACAATATCTTCACTTAAACGTTTCTATATTTGTATTTTAAAAATTCTTTAAGAAGTGTCTACTCATCTTCTCTAACGTAAGTTTTCTTTACTACATTTACTACAAAGTTTCTAAATTACTAAGTGGCAGGAGGTCAGGGAAGCAGGCAAGAATGGGGAAAATTGAGCAGCTTTGAGATTTGGGGGAATGAGGGAGGGGGTGGTCAACTCTCCTGACAGATTGATATTGATTGTAAGCTATATATCTGTTTCCATGTAACATCTCAAGGAAACCATGGGATTTTAAGTGGGTGCAAACACCACTTTCTTAAACACTGCCGAGACCTATATATAGCAATTCTGCCACAAAAGCTGTTCATCTGTGGAGGCCTCCTGAGCTTTGCATTGGGTATCTGTCCTTTTCCTGGACTGCAGCAACTGATTCTGTTATTTTTGCAGATATCAGAAAATTAGATGAAAAATCCTATGTTACAGCAGTTCCTATATGCAACAATGATGTACGCACCAGTCAGACTTCTACAACAAAAATTTTTTTGGAATAAAAGAAAATAATTGTGCTCCTTCTAGCTTACAGACTCCAGGCCATGTATCACATCTGAAGAGTCAGTGAGATACACAGCTGTACTAGCAAGAGACATTGCTGTGCTGATGATGCAAGACATGGTTTGCCTCATTTGTACTGACTGCAGTAATATAATGTGTGTATATGGTACGTACTAGAACTTAGGAAAGCCAAGAATAGAAAGTTGAAGCCACTAAGCTGTCAGAACTGACAGTCCATCATCAAATTCCAACAATGCAAGCAACAAGAAAATGAGTATTGTAAAAATCTTCCTCTTCTGAAAGAGAACAGTCTTAAACAGAACAGAGAATTACGCAAAGCAAGTGGTTAAGCTAACCTCTTTATTTCTAAAATTTTCCAATTTTAAGAACAAAGTATCTGCTTTGTAGTCCACATCCCAACCACTTTAATACAACGCAGCTTTTTATTCTACGCTTGCAAGTCCAATTATTCAAATTTAACAGTTGCATTTTCTTGGACCCTAAAATTTAGATGCTTGAGACAGAAGAACATTTCTGAAATATATGTTTTCCCACATGGATTTAATTCTTTGAATCTCTTTAAAAAAAAAAAAATCAGGAAAGCTACCAGTCAGTAGCATAAAACAAACAAAAAAAAATCTGAGAGCACTATTTCCACAATTTCCCTGATCATATTTTTATTTCTTATTGATGTTACAACTCCAATACCCATAACATCACACACTACCACCATAGAGTTTTCAGTGCTTCACTGGGAGACATCTGACATGCAATCAATTTCTTGCTGATATTTGCTTACTTCTAAAATAAAACCCATGTACACATCCTTCTGTCAAAGGAAGTTTACATGTTCATATGACCTTCCGTTCCAGGGATGCCATGGACATTCCCAGTTGAATTTAATAACACAGTTTGACCAACTCTAAGTACAGTTGAAGGTGTTTTATTCTTCTTTCCATTTTTGCCAGAATCTAATAGCTGAGGTTTTTTTGTTGGTGCTGGTGGTTTTGGGTTTTTTTTCCTCTATCCTTACATAGTTTGAGGCACTGTGAACGCCTCTAGAGCACATCTAACACTATTATGGACTGATATCTTGAACAATTCCTTAAAACAGTGATTTAAGATCAGTTTTTCTTAATTTACGGTATTTTGCCCACATTTATCACATATGTCCAAGAAAAGCTGCAAAACTATTCCAACCTCTCTCTAGAAAGCAACACAAATGCACAATACCTGCCAGAATCTTTGAGTGACAGCTACATAGCAATTGCTCCTGGTGAAATTAGTCACGGAATGTCTCTGCTTCTGTCACTGCAGCCACACTGATGCAGAAAAGACTCCTAAGTTCTGTCAAAAGCCAACAGGACTTCATAAAGGAGTTTAAGATGAAATGTTTAAGCTCAACATTTTGCAGAAGTAAATTCAGAAGTATGGTACTTTATAAATGCAAAAAAAATGTTTTAAAATAGGCAGAAAATAACACATAGCAACACCAATATCTTTTTTAAAAGTTTGATTCATTCAAACGTGCTTACAATCATACAATTTGTTGAATGGTACCTTTTTAATATACTTTTTGAATGTGCTCACAATAAATGTAATTCTAGAATCCTTGCTCACCGAGTTTGTGCAAATCTTTTCACATGCCCGATTTTACCTTCATTTCATCCTGCAGCTTCCTCTTCTTTTCTCCACACACTTCTTCCCCTGTTTTCTATCAAGAGCCTTTATCATCTGCTTCCACTTTTATCTTGCTTGACCTACAACCTATCCTCATCAACAACTTTGCAGAAACATGGCAGAGTTTAATCATCCTCAAGGTTTCAAAGCTTTTGTTTCATGAGAATAATTTCTAAACTTCTCCAACACTGAAAATTGCATTGAATAGATGCTGTCCTCCATTACTTGTCATTATATACTAAATATATTATAAAATATTATTATTATTATGGACTTCCATTATATTTTTTTAAACACAACACAGGAGAGAATATCTATGTTATAATGTATTACTTAAATGAAAGGAACCTTCTCTTTCTGGAGTTTTTAGTTCTCAGATTTGGCTAATTGCTCAGGTTGATTGATGACTAAGTTTCCCTCACCTGCTTACAACTTCTCATCCACAAAAGCAGTAAAAAAAAAAAAAAAATTATCTAAGATAAGAAGTACAATGGCAAAGAAAGAAGAAGCCAGTAGCAATTAAAGTTTTATGTTTAGAGTGAGTCTCTGTTTTTTAAAAGGAAAAACTGGAATGGGAACGTGAAACTATTAGCAAAAGAAATTGGAAACTTATCTATTTAGTAAGTAGGAACAGTGAGAAGACCTCAAACCTAAAATGGATTAGGCTAGAGTCAATACTGATGTTTTCCACCAGGTATTCGGACTATTTCTCATTTTTTGACAAATACATATCAGGCTGCCAATTCTTCTGAAACAGGACTACCACAGCATGCCATATAATTCTGAGAAATCTATTTCAATAATTACATTGGCATATATCCTTTTTTAAAAAATAAATATTTGTGTCCCTGATTGTTACTTCATTTCATTCGAGCATTTTCTCAAAAAAAAATATTTCTGATCTTTTCACTCAGAATTTGGAATCAAACAGTAAGAAAGAAAACAGCCAAATCAGTAATTCAATCCTAAATTTATACTCGTAATTAGGTTTTGGGGTTTCATTTTCACTGGTAGTATTATCTCAGTGGTCTCATCTTGAAAATGTAATAGTGCCCCACTAATTTTCCAGGAGAATTGCAGAACTCCTATAGTCTCTGCACACTTACTATCACTACAATAAGTGAACTGGAAATTAGCACAGTTATGCAAAGTGTTGGGTCAGGCTCTGCCATCCATTCTCATAATGAGTAAATATATTCAATCTGCAAGTCTCGCTGCAGGTCCCACTCAGCATTAACAAAAGCAGAAGAATGTGGCGTGCTACTGAGGGCAGCTTCCCACACTCACCTGCTACATTAAAAATAGTTTCTACCCAAGACCTTGCTATTGCCTTTCGCCTACGTACGGAGGCCTCCGTACTAGTAACTATGTACCACTTCCAGCAGTACAAGAGTCCTGGATATAAACAATGTCTACCCATAAACACAGCATATATATAGGCATTATATGCATCTACAGACATATTTTAACAATGTCATGCTTTAAAGTTTTACTTCTACTAACCTTTTAAAAAAATGGCCTTTGAATTTTAAAAGATTGGAAGAGGAACATTTAGAATCTGATACTAGAACAGAAAGGTCAATTTGGCTTTATGTACATCGGTTTTACTGATATTAATGCCTTTCAAAAACAAAGGAAAGCAATGTACCCTGTGCAGACTCTTAACATAAACATGTGCAGTCCTTAGATCAGAAGCATCAAACCTTCACCAGATAGAAACCATTTTGAATACCAATAGAAAAGAGAGAACCCCTAACAGAAGGAAACAATAATCTAAAAACAACTTCTGATATTGTCTCTAGCTTGCAATATATTTAACTTGTAATGGAGAATGCAGGTATATACATGGTCCTTGAACAGGAAGCAATAAAAGTTCTTTGTAGAGAAGATGTGCACATAATTTCTCCTATTTTGTAAACAAATGATGACTTTGTGGTGACCTTTTGATTACTCACAAATCTTTTGAAGTACTCTGAATAATCACACTGAAAAAAAAAAAATACACTTAATGACTGATAAGACAGTAGATGATTATATGAAACGCTGACTCTTGTGCTTTTTCTTCAACATGTAGTTCAATACATTCAATACATAGCGTATGTATTGAATGATAAAAACACAAACATGTTAGTGCTTTCAAGAACAGTTGATTTTTTTGGTCTTGTCCCGAGAAAGGTGCTGTAGTTGTGTAGGAACAATTTCCAAAATCTGGGAAGAAAAGTGCAGGGGGAAATCTACTTTCAGTTAACTTCTCAAAAACACAGGTAACAGTGCATTTCAGCACTGTCCATAGTGCGGGCTTTTCTAATTAAACATTCAGATTTTAAATCAATGCTAGTATATGACTAACACTACAACAGAAAAAAATTCTACTTTACACATTGTGGTTTTGGTGGGAAAATATATTGGGGTTTTGCAATCTCTAAACACCACCACAAGATAAAATTAATTGAAGGCTACATTTGCTATCTTTTCACTACAAGTAACTATTTTTTGCCCAATACAACCTACCATGTATTATAGTTCCACAAAAAGTTGATTAACTCTGCTGCATACACCAAAGGCAAGGACAAAGGAAACACCTCTCTCCACTTTGAGCCTCTTTCTTCATGCCCAGAATTCATTAAATTCAGCTAACTATCCATTTGCAGTTGGATTCCTGTTTGCATTTGTTTCCTGTCAAGATGGGGACTGATCCCTAAAACATAAGGACTCTCAAGGTACTGCTATGCTTTATCTTCTAATCTAGCAGTGTCTAAAGCAGCACTAATTCCCGCTCCTTCAGCTCTGTGATCACTCCAGGCAGCAAGACTCCCACCACACAAAAGCCACTTCTTTCGTACCAGATGTGGGACTCTAATCACTTTTATAATATAAATAAATATATTGTGCTATAATACTTGATGCACAAAGAAAATACAGCAGGAGTCTCTGGACTGGATGAGCAGTGCCATTATATCATGGCTGGAAAGCAGTGCGCCTTGTTGACGTACCAAAGTCCTTTCAGAAACACAAGAGGACAAGAAAAGGATGGAGGAAGAGCCTATGCTACAGAAATACTGTGTAGAGCACAAATCTTCCTTCCCTGCTTCACACCCATACAGCAACAGCACGGAGCTACCAGGCTATCAGGGTGTTACGAAGCACATAGGACAATCCTTCACAGGATCAGTGATCTAGAGATGGACACTGGCTTTACACCAAATTGTCTCTGAAAGGAAAGGAACTGGGCAAACAGCCTTGTCAGTGAAAAAGATGGGGAACTTTGTCTAACCCAGTGCCAGAAACTGTAAGCACATAATAGGAATTAGGATGCATAAAGGGTGTCCAGAGAGCAAACAGGAGACTGTCCCTGACACAAGCAGAAAGGAGATGCCAGAAATAATCTCCTGGTGTGCCGCAGCCTACCAGCAGATCACAAAATGGACCACATCAACAATGCGGTGAGGAGAGCAGCCCCTGTGATACACAGGCTTGTTGCCACGAGCGCCTCTTAGCAACTTACGGCGGCAGAGCCTTCTGCCTCGTTCAAGCTTTGTCAACACTGCGTAGCCTGTTGTGCTAACGCAGAACCACCTCAAGAGCCAGGGATGCCTCCCCAAACCTATGTGCTATGTTTCTATAGAGGTGTGTGCATATATGCAGGTTTATGTATGTGTGAGACACTTTTCCCTTCCGCAGGGCAGGCAACTTCCAGCACAAGGCAGGAGCCTCCATTCACAAACAGACTCTCAGGGGCTGGTCGAAAGAGGCACCCACACATAAATCCTGTGAGCGCCAGCAAAGCCCTGGCTGAGGGAGGCAGGGAGGAAAGGGGGTCCCTGCTCACTGCACAGCGTAAAAAAGACCCCACCAACTGATCCCTTCCAAGCTTGCTGGCGACCACTGCCCAGCTCCTGCTGTGCAGTGACACTGTGGTGCGTAACAAGGGTGCGCCGCGTACCCGGTGATGCCAGGAACCCCCCGGATGACCAGCTCCATGCTGGAGCGCAAGGAACTGCGACACCGCAGCGCAAAGCCCAGACACAGAGAGAGACAGAGCCTGATGTGCAAGCACCGGATCTAGGCAAATTCCTCTGCATGTGCAAGCGGGGGAGCCAGGGACCTCCAGAGACAGCCCAAATCTCGGGAAGGGAGCAGGTCTGCCCCAGAGCAGCCCACAGGTCCCGGCTGGGCTGCGGAGCCTGCGCTGCCCGTCCTCGCAGACTCCCCCGCGGGCAGGTGCCGAACGGGCTGCCGAGACACGGGGGCTGGGGGCAGCCGGGGGATTGGGTGGCTACTGCGACACGCTCATACCCAACACACACAGAGCGGCTGCCTCCGCAACCGCCCTGGCGCCGAGACACCCGCCGCCACCGCAGCGCTCGCCCCCGCGGCGCCCCCCCATGCCTCGAGAGCCGCTCCGCTCGCCGCCACCG
>VZSV01000018.1:2560923-2593574 GCA_013398735.1 Nothocercus julius
CCGGCGGCGCGGAGGCAGGAAGCTCCCGCCAGTCACATGGCTCCCCGCGGCCCGGGGGGAGGTGAGCGCCGGATCCACCTGCGCGGGCCGGCCCCCCCGCCCCCCGGTGCCGCTCCGCGCGGCCCCTGCCCCACTGCAGCGGGGCGAGCACCGGGTGCCACTGCGGCGAACAGCGAGAACCGGCGCAGGACGCGGCCGGAGGCTGCACGCCCCGCTCTGGCCTCAGCCCCCCAACGCTGATGCTTCAGGGCAGGACAATTAGCACTGGGTCAAAAATCACTGAGCTCCTGCTAATCGGCATCATGAGAGCACTGGAAAACACAGCGCCCCTGCTTGAGCCTGCCACGCTTTGACCTTTGTCGTCAGGCAGCACCCAAGTGCTGTTCCCCAAGAGAGGTTTGTCCCGTTCCACTAGAAGTACCCTCCAATTCCCTTCCAGCAGCACCTTGCAAAAAAAGTGCCTGGAAACTGTATCTGGATACAATTCACTTCATAGTGACTTAACACACGACCCCCCCACCCAGTTTTATGAACCCAAGCTGCTGCAGGTGGAGCTTCCCCTTCGTCTACCTGCTCCTCAGTGCTTACACTGAGCCATACCTAAACCCCAGTGAGCTGCACAAGCACTCATCAAAGCCCGACTTGGCTACTCAAGTAAACACAAGGACATCCGAGCCCTGCAGTGCTTTTAATGCTAAGGATGTAAGACCAATACTGCTCAGCAAGACAGATGAGTCTGAAAACTTACAGTCTTCATCATTAGCCACCCAAAACAGGCAAGGTAATCCTATGAAAAAGGGAGTAAAAGATGACTTTTAGGAAGAAGGGATCTATTTCTGACACCTGGGAATCTGGGCCTTGTACAAAGCAGTCACTCCATGTTACACTCTATAGAAAGACCAAGGACAGTGCGATCCAGAACCCCGGACAGAGACACGTATTTCTCTGCCGTGTTTCCTGAGCTGCAGTAATTAATACAGCAGGGCACTCGGGTCACTAGAGGTAAGGCTGTGTCAGCATTTGCACAGTAAAGCCCTATTTGCAAGAGCTTATAACTAAGCTGTAAACGTCATGATGATGCTTGGAATGTGTTTTAAAGTTTTTTTCTTCTTTCAGTAAGATTTTGAGCAAATCTTGCTTGTGAAACCTGGAAGATTGAAAATCTTCAGTCCAGAGGTAGATATTTCAATGAACTTTAGTAAATATCTTTAGTCTTCACTGCCTACATATCTCAAAATTGCTCTGGAGATTTTTTTTTTCTTTTTAGATAGGTTTTGCAGTCCACTGAGCCCAATGGTATTATCACATATTTCACTCTCCAACACACTCATTCACACGTACACATCTGAAAGTAAGAGTAAGAACAAACTGGATTTTCCCAAAATTGTTGGAAGGGTGTCAGCTTAGCATGTATGTGATGCTGTTCCTGCGATAGGAACATTTCACAGTGAATAAACAGGATCAAGATCACAAGCACCATTTACAAAAGCCACAGATGCTTTCCTGAATGGGCCATCAACAGAGTTAGAATCATTTAACTTGTTTTTGCACTGAACCTTTGTCAGAGTGCCTTACAGAGCAAGGAGTTATTCAGCTAATAGATGAAATACAGAAATATATATATTATATATGTATATATATAAAAGATGTGTTAAATGCAAAACTTCCCTAAATCACCCTGTGTCATCCTGCTGTGCTACCCCCAAAAAAGAAAGAAACTTAACTTACAGACTCCATGGTTGCAAAGCCACAGACTTAGCACTTTGCACAAAGGACTGGGCCGAAAGCCTTAATTTTATTCAAAAAACTAAGATGCAGTCATTTTTTTCCTAGTAACCTCCCAGCAGATGTGTCCTAGCAAAGAGACAGAATGAGAAGAAACATTAATTCTGAAATTGATTGTTTCTCCAATTTTTAAAAATGGAATATGAATTCCGCTTTCCCTTTCTTTTGGTTGCCTCCTTTGAATATTATATTGGATACAGTCTGCTCGTGCTCAGTGATCTTCACTTCTGCAGTGTCACGGTAGTAAAGCCAGGCCAAGCAAGCTCAGGAGAGCCCCTTTCCTCAAGATGATGTTAGCTTTAAAATGCTGAACTAGGCCAGCCTTCAGTGTCTCAGCTCAGTGTGAGCCTTTAGGGTACAACCAGGTCATATTTTCATGACACGGTACACATGAAGGCTAACACAAAACCTTACAGGAGGTTCTTGAGTCATGGATGATTTGAGAAGCTTCAATGCAAGAACACGTATTGTGAAATTATGGCACGCAGATTCACTGAAGTTTTAACATTTTAAGAATACTCAGACTACATTAGTAAAGTAAATGTTTATGAAACATTTATGCCAGACTATCTGGGTCTATACATGTATATTCTTTACACATATATGCATATGTAGCACATTACAATTTACACTAATGCACATATGCAGCACATTATATAAAATGAGAGAACAAGGGCTTCTAAATTTAGGTTTACAGCATAAAACTCTGAAACTTTTGACTAGAGAGAGGGGGGAGTATTTTTCTTGTTTGATAATGTTCTGAATGTAGGTCAGAACCTATTCTGAGCCCTGCCTGTCAAATTTCTGAAGAAAATAAGGATGACAAAAGTTGGCTTTTGTTCTTCCTAACATTATCTCTTCCCGCTTCAGCCAGTAGTGAGCCAGAACTCATTCTGAATTGGGGTCAATGTTTCTAAATCCCATTGAATAGTGTTTTTGTTCTTCAACATCTGTTCAAAAAGATATATCATACTTATGATAGTATTTGTATGTATATATTCGTAAATATACATAAAAGTTGTCACAGAAGCCCAGTATCACTTACTGGCCACGTATCACTTCTATTTTTACTGTCACACCTTTCTGTCAATTTTCATTTTGTGCTCAAAATGAAACTACAGCCCAAAAGAAATGTTTTATTTAAACTATTTCTCCGAACATAATTCCTGTTCTAGAAGGAGATCCTGAGTGTGTTGGCTTGTTTCCCAGCTTAGCCATAAATTATATCAGTCACTCTTCCAGAATGGATAGGAGGAAAAAAAAAAAAAAAAAAAACCCACAAACAACAATACTACTAAGGAAGAGTGAACTCTACATTTCCACATAGCTGTTAGTTACAAAACCGCAAAAGAACTGCTCACACAATTTAAAATTGTCTCAACTGTAGAGAAGTGCTTGAAGTCCAATGCAGTCCTTTATGACTCTGATATTTTCCCTGTCTTCATAATTCCAAAAGGAAACTGCACTCTGTCAGACCTCACAAGGTTGCCAGTAGATTTTAGCAGCAGAGTGAACAACTTCACACAGGATTCACAAACAGACAATGGAAGGACTGGGGTTAGATCAATTTGCACCCTCTCGGTTCCTACTCAGCTCAAGACTCAAATATAGTGATAAATAAGAATACACACCCAATAGATATCACAGCTTTTAACATTCATATTGTGTATATGTGTCAAAAGTGTTCCTTCCTTCAATATAAAAGGAACTTTTAAAAGACACTTTATTTGCAATCTTTTACAGATTGTTGTATTTCTTGTAGAACTGCAAATTAATTTCCAAGGTTCAGAAAAAAAAAAAAAAATCTCATCTAAACAGTCAAAATGCCTTTCATTCTATTTTCATCCAGCTCATCAGAGAAGTTTAAAAACTAGTGGGTGACCTTCTCAAAATCCAGGCTAAGTTAAAATGAACTATCTTGAGATATCAAAAAAACTCCCATATCATATTCCTGAGATTTTTTTTATTCTCTAATTGGAGATGCCATTCAGACAAGAAAGTAACAAAGGGAAAAAAATCTGGCAACAGTTTTTCCTCTCCATTCTTTCTTCCTATCTGAAAATAAATAACCATCTGGATTCATTGTACTGCCTTTGTGACAGGTGGTACTCAGCTATGTTTCTCATTTTTTGGAAAGCAGTAATAACTCATTCTTTTGCTAATACACTATATCTGAAATTATTAAACTGTGCTTTAATTCAGCTGAATTACGATCCAAAAAGATTCAGTGTTGATTGGGTTATATTCTTCGACTGCAACTTGGTCTCTTTTTCCTACTGGCATCAGAACCGGGAAAAAAAAGTATTCTAATAATTGTCTCACCGATTGTCTCACTTCTCACATTCTTCTGCCAAAAAAAATGTAATGCCAATGAAATATCTCTATGTCCACAAGCCCAATCCTACAACTCTTTTAATGCAGTGAGACAATCTGCGTCAGTAAATAATGAGCACCAAATACTCATTATTACTTTAATTTTCTCCAAATGTACTATCTAACAAAGGTTAAAAACATTACAATATTCTCACTCTAAACCAGGCCTTTAGTTTTTGCTATATGGTGTATTAGTATTAGAGAATACTATTTTAAAATGATATTTATAAAATGATTTAAAATATATGAAGATTTTTTACTTAATAATATGTAAAATGAATCAATAAATTACCTTTCCAGCTAAGGTAAGTACTTTTTCTAGGCTTTTGTTTTTCAAGTAGTCTGTCAAACAAGAGAAATTCCTCAGACATCATCTGTTTAATCTGTTTTACTAAATAAAACATGCAGAATTGGGCCCTAATTAGTTATTTAGTCACTGACTTATCCTCCAGAAAGTTACTTAGAACCTTCCGGAAAGAGATAATATACTGTTTCTTGCTCGATTATTTTAGCAATGAACTATTTAAAACTAAATATGCATCTTACAGGTGTAAGAGAACATTTACCTAGACTGACCTAGCCATTGAATTGTGCTATATCTCTTATTTCTAGGCAAAGGAGTCTTCTCATATCAGGAACCTTGTCTTTTATACATGTCAGTACTCTGCTAATACTTTCTTCCTTTAGAGCAAGTCTCTAAGTTGTTGCTCTAAAACAAAATTTTGCACCATTCTCATCACCTCTCTGGACTATTCTAATTTGTTGGTGTCATCCAGCATCAGAACTGCATATAATATTCTCAAATTAACAGCGCTGTATTCAGAAGGCAAATTTCATGCCCACTACCTCTGGATCACCCTCTTTTCCACCTCATGGACTATGACAGTCACCTTAACTGCTGCATCACAGTTTTAATGGCAAAGTCTGGAAGGTCAGACAATGGTTACTGAGAGATGGGCAAGGCTGCCTCTGGCTTTATTTGTTTGCAATATTGCAAATTTGTAAATATGTATTAAAGTAAACAATAAGACCATATTCCTCCTCTCACCTTTTAAATCCTGCAGACCATGTGACCTCACTGCAACTGAGCAAAAGGCATAAAACAGCCAGTAGCCTTTCCATATGTAACCATACAGCTCTAAATAGAGGTAAGTCTTGAGGAAGATACAATTTATGAGTAGTAATATTTTGCAAGTATCTTTAAGACATCAAAGCTATTTGACCTAATCTCATCAACAATAGTGCTAGGCAGTGAGAACTAGACTCACCTGCACCCAGGCCACTTGGGCCCTTGACGCAGTACAGAGTTTGTGTGGTGTCATGCCCAAACTTTATCCTTGCAGATTAATTTGCTTCGATTTTTTGGCTTTGTCTCAGCCAGCTAGAAAGCTAGATCGTGTATAAAAGGAATACCAGGACAATCACTGTTTGCTACAAAATTAGATTAGCTTGTTACTGACAATGAGATTCACACCAAAGGTGCACTTAATAGCTTTCATATGCAAGAGCTAAGTCAGGATTTCCACCTAGTTTTAGCAAAAATGGTACCCAAATTAACTCTTGTGGTTGAATTCTGACTCTCTAAAACTCAGATACTCAGAGCTAAGCTTTTTTAGTCACAAAACTGGAAAGGGAGAACTGCTAAAGCATTTTAAATTGTCTCGATTGTAGAAATGTGCTTGAAGCTTAACTCAGTCATTTATGGCTCTGATAATTTCAGTCTTCATAATTCCAAAACGAAAGTGCACTCTGCCAGACCTCACAAGGCTGCCAGTAGATTTTAGCAGCAGGGTGAACAGCTTCACACAGGATTCAGTTAGACAATGGAAGGGTTAGATCATGTTGCCCTCTCTCCGTTCCTTATTCAGCTCAAGCCTCAAACACCCATAAATAAAAACACTATTATCACCACTTCTAATTTTCATATTATGCATATGTCTCATAAAAGTATTCCTTCAATAAAATGAGTCTTTAAGACACAATTTACTTGCAGCTTCTTACAGGTATTTGTGATTCAAATAAAATCACAAATTACTTTCCAAGTTTCAGAAATAAGCAGTGGAGAAGAATGCATTTCTCTAAAATGCATTCAGTCTGTGTAAACCCAGACAAACTTAATAATGTCAAGCAAAAGAAGTCTTGATTCTGTGGCATCTGTGGAAATTTCGCTATTGATTTCAGTGGCAGCATTCTAGGCTCATTTTATACTTTACAGAGAGAAAAAGCCTCAGCTATAATTCATCTCACCCTTAAGTAAACATTCAAAATAGGTCAGATGAATCGTGGCCTTGGAGTACCTGTTCCTCTTCACCGACTTGAAAAGGAATTCACACAAATTGCTCAATAGCCACATATCAGATATATTACTTGGTCAGATTAACACTCCCGAGGTGCAAGAGCATTACACCTGAAAACACAAGAGATCATTTACAGAGGACATAGCGGTATAAAATCCTAGTTCCAAATTTCATTCATTTTCAGCCAAAATCGAACACACTGACACCAGAAGTGAGCTCAAGATTTTGTTTAGGAGAAAAAAGCAGTACTTTCCTCCACCAAGGAGGAAATTGCCTTTTTGTCATGAAATATAAACAAAAACCTGAGAAGTGCTAGTATGCCAATATTAGAGGGATTAGTGTTGCTATAATATTAAACTCACATTAAATGATTTTTACAGACTCTTATCAGCAGAACTCTGAGAGTTTCAAAAACAAAACAAACCCTATACGCATTGTCTGTGAGATCTCCAAGCCTGAAAACATGGAGTTTCTATATCTTATCCATTCGTAGGATATACATAGACAAACAAGTCATTTAGTACATGTAAACTGTTTGCCATTTTTCCAAACACCACATTATTCACAGATTCATAAATGTAAGGACATAGATGTAGTCCATTCCTTAGTATATCCTTTGATATACTGCATTATATCCAGCAATGCATATCCCAGTACTCCAGCCTGATAGTTGCTGCCTGATAAAAAAAATAATAACATGCACACAAGATAGTTCCTCAGTTCCCCCTGTTCACACTCTGGCGTATCCATATCAAAATGGTACCTTTCTTTCCCTGGTACCTTTTCTATCCTAGTTCCCTGGTTTCCATACAAAGGAAATCAGGAGCTGGGAAGCAATGAGGAGCTGTAATGCACTGCAGTCAGGATATGGGAAACATGGGGGCTGGAGGCTTGGCCCAGGTACCCACAAAGCAGTCAGGACAAAGAGACTGGGAAGTGCCTAAAGTCAAGAGTGGTCTCATGACAACGAGCTGGTCTTCCCTGCCTCAAGGATGGATGGTCATCAGGGCAATGCTACAGACCTGAATTATAAGAAGTTTGTGTCTGAAATAGCTGATTTCATGTCTGAACTACACCTGTAACGTCTGTGTTCAGCTTGAATTTTGCTACTTCTTTTTAGATCTAGTGAAAAGACTAAAAGTTCAGAAGCTTGATGCAGTGGGAAAAAATGGATGAGAGGTGGTTTTTCTCCCTATAAATTGTTGTTTCTACACTACTGGAATAAAATAAGTCACCTGAATTGAATTCAAGGTACGCAGGAGAAGAATCTGTTGAAGGTTTTGCCCTCAGCACACAATGACGCACACAAAAGTACTGATATTTTGCTCTATGTTTATACTGCTGCTGTCTTTAAATGGCAGTTATGTTTTATTGTATATACAGGTAATATTTCAGAGAATAGCTATACTGCTATGACGGCAGCACACAGGCATACCTGAGCTGCGCTTACAGGTACGATACTGCTGGTAGTGGAACTGCACTGGCACCAAATATATTGTCAGCCTGTTTAGTACCAACCCTGCTTCCTCAGAGGAATTTGTGATATTGCAAGTCTAGCTTCCATCTCCCTAATGGTCTTGCCAATCTGACAGATGTAAGATGCACTGAAGATAGCTGATGAGTGGCCTGGCACAGTGCCTTCCTGAAGTTCTTTGGTTTGGGATCACTTAGAAGTGGCAAACAAAATGAGGAGCACCCCAGGGCATTCCTGTAGAATTCTGTAAGCCAGTTAGAATAACCTTCAAAAACTACAGAAAGTGAGATTAACAAAATTGGCTCGGACACTTTCCTGTTTCTCCACGATAAGAAAAAATTTAAGGATGTGATTATATATGATCATTAATATTGTATTAAATATCAAATGCTGATAACAAAATTTAAATAGGTTTTGTAATAAAGAAAAGAAGCCTGTATCTCAAAAAGAAACCTAGCCAGAGCTACTCTCTGACTACCGTCACAGGTTCAGCCGTTTCTTCTAGGTCATGAACAAACCCTGGCTTGAGAGGAGCACAATTATACCATAGCTGATTCCTGCCATTTGCCTAAATAATGAGGCTATCAAGCAAAAAAGGACATGCAGGGAAAGCAGGAAAAGGCAGGGAAAGCACAAGTGTTAGAGCAGAGGACTTAAGTGAAAAGACAGTTCCATATTTGTCTGAAACTCAGGACAGAGGGGTAAACATGACGTAAATGGCTATGAGAAGAATCTCAGCCTTAGTTATATAACCACAGGCAAAGGCCTGGCTACTCTATCTGGACAGTGCATCACCTCACAAAGGGTTCCTTACTGCACCTCTGGTCTGCTTCTGCTGCACACTAAGTATCACCGAATTTACTATATTTTGCACAGCAACTCAGTAATGACAGCCACACAATAGAACACATAAATATTTCCCTCATGTAGAGCTGATCCTGAAACTATATGCAAAAAGCAGCATTTAAATAAGAATCTGATCTGCCAACTTTCTAAGAAGCAGAACCCCAGTTTAATATGAGACATATAGCCAAGATAAAATATATAACTACAAAAACATGCAGTCTCTTCAATGTATGAAAGCAAAGCATCAGTTTATCACCTGTTCTTCCTCCATAGAATTATTGTGCCATGCATTCAAAAGATAATATATTGGTCACTAGTTGTGATATGATACCTGCTAGCTAGTAGTTATTACAGGCATTACAGAAGACACGGTCAACTTGCAGAAGACCCTTTTCGTACTGCTGTTTAAAGACATTCACGTATTGGAAATGAATGTAGGGTTAATGAAAATTCTGAAGTCTCACCTTTCCATATCTCAAAACCAGTGAAAAAGCCCAAGCAAATCACCGAGCTGAAAGAGCCTTCCAAAAGATTTATTTACATTTCTCTGTGATATTAAAAAATAATAATAAATTTTAAAAAATTTTAAAAAGCTAAGACAGTAGCCTTTTATATGGGATTCTACCTGAAATTGTGTTTGGATGCCAAGTTGTATTTTCTTTTTTATTTCCCCACCAGCACCACGCGTAGGCAAGTCATTATGGTCTGGAGACTGTAGCTTGTCCAGGCACTGCAAGTACACAGCCAGCCAGCTCAGTCTCACTTCAGTAGAAGCTCCTACCTGCCTCAAAGTGAAGTGAAGAAGTAAACCAGTCCTGCAGTGCACAGGTGAAAGGTGGCAAAGAGTAATGAGTACCTCTAAACTCTCCTCCGCCCACTTAAACATCATCTGTGCCTAAAAGAATCATGTGTGTTCACCATCCGCCAGCTGCGGAGACAAGTAAGGTACTGCTCCAATAGGTAATGCACAGTCAGATTACTGTACTTTTACTAAATAAATGGGATGTTTCATTGCATACAAAATTTAATGAAAAAAAAAAAGCAGAATCTGTGGGATCCTGAGGAACCTGTAATTGACAATAGATGCAGCAGCATAAGATAAAAAAGGAGTAAGGACAAGGAATGTTTTTTACAGTTAGCTTCATTTGTCTGACATTTTCTGTGTCTAAGTCATACATGGAAACATGATCACCACTTTGTTATGCTTAAAGTTAGCAGTTTTCCCCCAGAGTTTCACTTTTAATCACATACTACAGGTACACTTTGAACATTTCAGGTCAGAGCTGGAAGTACCATTTGTCATCAACTTAGTGACCAAGGCCAAGATGCCAAGTGTGGTCCAGGCTTGAGCTGCCAGAAAAATTGTCAAACACAGAGTGTAACTCTCTAACATTAATTCCTAGGTGTTTTGTTCAAGTGAAGACAAAATAAAAACCTAATGAACAGGGCACACTTTCTAAATAAAGCACTCATGACCTTTAGCTCTTAGGAAACTGGAATAATGCATTCAAGTCATGAATTAATCAAAAAATACTGTTCCTGCAATAAAAGCAAATATAACCACGTCTGCCTTTTATTATTATTATTATTATTATTATTATTCCTTGAAGGAAAACGAAAAGACTTTCATCAAACTGACTTTCTTGAATAATTAGGATCTGGATCTCAACTAAGTCACAAAATATCATCAGAAAAAAAGAGTATTGTAGAATACAAATTTTTTCCCAATAAAATTTTAGAAAGGACATGAAGTTCATAGCTCAATAGCAATTATGATAGCAGACATTTTTCCACACTTTCTGAGCTAAAGAAATGAATTCAGACTTTAAAACGTGACCACAATGCTCATATTGATGTAGAACACCCACAAGCACGCATTTTTCGAACCTGCTTGAAACTAAGATTTTTTTAAAATGTCAAGCTCTATGTCAGAAGAGTACTTAAACATTTTCAGAATCATCCTTAGCAAAACCATGTCACTAATGTCAAATAAATACATTCCTCCTGAAGAAGGAGAGAAGTCACCTGTATAAAACCGGTCTTGCTATGCATTAAAAAAAAAAAAACCCACACATTACTAATAGTTTGCATCCCTGCAACATGAAGTCTGAGCCTGGGCCGTGCTACCCGTGATGTGGGCTTTAGTGCCACTCAGCGTCCAAATGCCACAACTGCAGGGAGCAGTGTGGCATGGGGTAGAGATTCTTCATTGATGAGCATGAGGTATCTGATTTTGAGAAGAAAGGGTGATATCGATCCTGGTCTTGATTTCATCTTCAACCTCCAAACTACTGTTCTGGGAAGACCATATAAGCCTCATATAAGCCTCATCATATGATGAGGTTTTGAGAGGAACTAGAGATTTAGCATAAGATGACACATGAACTGGTCAGCTATGTCCCAGTCATAAGAAATTAAGATATCGATCATGCAGAAGAAGGAATAGCAAAAGTTTGCAGAAGGAGACATAAAATGAGAGAAAGTCAGAGGGAGCAAGAGGAGCTGAGCTGAAGTGTAGAAGGACAAAGTGACCACACAGAAAAAAAAAAAAAAAAAAAAAAAAAAAAAAAAAAAGAGAGAGAGAGAGAGAGAGAGAAAATGGAACGAGGAAAGGAGAACAAGCAATTAAGAAAAGTCAGGTAGTTATAAGTATCTTTTGGATTATCTAGGGGAAAAAAAATGGTCTTCACTGAAACACAAGACCTTGAACTCAGAGACATTACAGCCTAAGAAAAAGGAGGCAATCTCACGTGTTATATCCCTCTGTTCTCCTTCCTAATTCCCACTGACTATTTTTGGTGTGAACCTCAGTTCCCTCAGAGAAAACACTTTAGAACTACCTTGCACAAACAAGGGTTCTGCTATTTGTATCCTTTATAAATGAAAGGGAAACACATTTCAGAAAAATACTGGTAAACTTGATGCATTATCACTTCTATTGTAAATAATTCCCCTTCCCCCCTCCCCAAAGTATCTTCGGAGAGCTTAGCATAATAGGAACAGAAGTCACATTCAGACAAAACAGGGTATCCTGCCAGGATAATAAATATGCTAGGAAAAAAAAAGGGAATCAAAAAAAAAAAGGGGGAAAAAAAAAAAAACGAAACACAGAAGTGGAAACAAAAATCCAGCAGGACATCCTGCATATTCTATAATAAAAGGTTATTTGCCCAACCAAAGTAAAATTTAACTAACAAATTATACAGAGAATCAAGCAAACCAACAAGCTATCAGAGAGATCACATTTTGCACAGCAGTGCTAGGAATAGCTCCAGGTTGACACTGTTACTGCCTACTCTGCCAGCCTCACCTGACCTACACAAACACTAATTTTGAGGAGCTGAGAAACACTGAAAAGCTGTATCATGAAAACTGTTATTTACAACATGTTGATATATCATTACCATGCACAACAACTAGCATGCAACGATGCACTAAAGATGTTTCCTTCAGTAGATAAGCCCTCCAAAAGTTACCAGTAGCAGAAATACAGAAGAGCAGACAGATGCCTCCTCCGCAGGTCACAGGACAGCGCTTGCTGCATCATGGCTTCACAAATGGGTGCTGAAGAAACACAAATTGGGGCTTGTTTTTTCTTTTCTGCTTGAATTTATGTAAAATCCCTAATGAATAAATGTTAATTAGCTACATTTAAGACTGATATACAACTACAGCCAAAGGGAATAAACAGGTTCACCAGCTGCTGTATTACTCCAACTACACTGTAAATTGCTGCATGCTATTAACATGCTCTCCTGGCTTCAATAAAGAAAATCTTATTGAAATCAGTAGCACACATTTCCTATTTCAGTGAGACATTGCAAAATTAAAATGATATGTAGTAAAAACAATATGTGTGAGCCACCTGCTTACTGTATGATAGAATAGATTGGCATAGAATGACAGCTGCTGCACAGCCAACATTTCAGATACTATACTACCTTGCCAACTGGACTTAAATTCACACATGATTTCCTTGACTAGCACTGAATGAATTTTTGCTGCTATAAATATGCATTGACAATTGTGATGAATCATCCTGGATGCTAAGGGTCACTTTTAATTCAAATACATAAAGAATTGTATCCAATGGTTAAAAAAAAGGAAAAAAGAAAAAGCAGTCAACAATAAGGTGAGTCAGCTTTGTGTGGGGGACCTACATGTAAAGACTGCACCTCAGCATGCGTTGAAGGTGGCAATAATGAAGTTACTCACTGGGGTCCTTGCGGGATAGTCCAAAGTTCTTCCACCTATCCTGGTCTACCCCACGTCTGCATTTTTAATTTAGTCAAGCCAAGACAGGTCACAGCTCTACCCCTTCTTGGGCCTTCCAAATCCCTCTTTAGGCTCATGCAGTTCTCCACTCTTCATTCACAGAGGCGAGTGAAATGCAGGCCATCTCATATTGCTCCTAATTCCCACTGATTTCAACTGCAAATAGAACTGTGCAACTAATTATTTTTTTCAGATTTGTTTTCACTGTTTTTCTGTTAAGAGGTGATGCCTCAGAAACGTAGTTCTTTCTTATCAAACTTTCTATGCCAGAAGCTTATACCTAATGTCAGTGCTGAAAGGGGTTCTAGCAAAGAACCACTGCTTTAGATTTCCCTGATAATAAAATATTATTTGCATATGTAACAATAAATACCCTAGATTTTCAACTGAAAATAAATTTAAAAGGATTTCTAAGTAAGCGGTTTAAGGTTATTGCATGGACAACAATACTGTAGCTTTTGGAAAAGGGCAGGCTTGGGGTAAATTTAGTAATCTGTTTTAACCAATTCAAATGCCAATATCCCATCTGCTAAGCCTTTTTATTTTATATCAGTCTGCCATTTTCTCTTAGTGGTAGCATCAATAAACATAGTTGGTAATCATCTGCTTGTGCTCTAATGTGGCATATTCAGTTTCATTGAGTCAAGTCAGGCTGAAGATCAATGAAGAAAAAATGTGACTTGTTTAGATACGATTCAGACCCACAACTCCAGTTTAAGAATGACTCAGATTTACATCATCACCAGACCTAGATACAAACAGTTCTTATCATATACAGAGCTAAATGCTAATAGCAGTTACGTTTTACTTATTCAAAAACAAAAAAAATGCAATTTCATGAGTTTTTTTTCCCACAGTTTTGCCAAGCTCAGTGGAGCTTTTCAAAAAAGCCATCAATCTGAAGAGTTCATTAAAACAATATTTGTGTCTGATGATGTGTAACAGGATTCCAGTTGGAGAATACCACTTAGACTTAAGAAAGGGTTTGTTTTGTTTTTCTGCTTTCAGATAGATTTGGAACTCGTAGAAGTGAAAGGCTTGATAACACAGCCTAGGCTCAGGCTTCCGTTAGCCAATGCTTGCCATAAAATTCTCAAACACATCTAACACACATTCACAGCCTGCAGTCAGAGACAACCTAAAACACTGACTATTACAAAACCATGTTTTGCTTCGGTGGCATTGTAAAACAACTATTACGACTATTTAATTCATCACAGTAAATGGTAGTTAAAAATGGATAATTGGTGGCAGAGGGAATTGTAACAGGGAACTTATTCTGCATAACTAGGAGATCATAAAAGCTGGCTTCTATAGTAATTTCAAAGCCTCATAGTTTTCAAGCCTTTATTAGGCTTCTTAGGACCCTTATCTGGTAGGGATGGAGAAAGGGAGGAGATAAAAAACAAAGGAAAAAAAAAAAAAAAAACACCCTTCCTTCAGCTGTAACAAGTACTCAGAATCTGGAACACTGGGATGGAGGACCAACAACTCCAGCGTGGCTTTGTAACACGATGGTCACAGAGAAGCATTAATTAGCCTAACGCTATAGTCAAGGTACAGCCTGTTATATACAAAATCTACGTATTTACGAAGCAGTGCTAGTTTAGCAGCACTGTGCCCTAACATTGCAATGGAAATTGCTCTGCTTCTAAAGGTAGCATCTTTGACATGAGCCATAAAACCATGCATGTTTGTTGTTTCTATATTTGACTTACCAGGCTTGAGTTTGGGGAGGAAACAGCTTCTGCTAACAGGGATCAGAAGCTTCTTTTGGGAAATGATATATAAAACCATGTTCTCAGAAAAGGAGTTCAGCTTTTAGTGAAAATCATGATGTAAATACTATGAAATCCTTCCAAATGAGAGACTAAAAAGAAATGTCTTAAATATAATTTATAAATTTTGTGTGGTTATAATTTTCTTGTCCATTTGAATCCTCCTGTATAGTCACCGGTGTCAAAAAAAATCATCAAGTCAGCACAAGACTGCTGCTAAAGTATCAAAATCTATTAAATCTATTAAATATATTCATAAAATAATATTAATGTAATGTTTGCATTGTACAAGATGTTTGTGTTTTTGGACAGTAGTACAAATAAGAACAAAAATAAATAGAAATCACTGGAGGGGAGGAAAAAAATCATTTTTTCATGCCAAAATGTTCAAAGGTATTGAAATTATATGAATAATTCTGCATGCCTGGCCTGATATTATTCAAAGTAACGGACTACGTAAAGGCATTGTCAGGCCCACCATGGTCCCAGCTGTCCCCCTGCTTAGTCTTGGTGATTGCACTTTTTATTTAAAAATAGGCATGCTTTAAAAATATTATGCGATACTTAAATTTACTCATCAACAACGTTGTCTACGTTGATTTTCACAAGCAATATCACTACAATTCGTATCAAATAACGTAGCAATAGAGGAAGCTTTTGGGCAGAGAAGAAACCTTGACAGCAACGCGAGCCCACTAGAGGGCACAGTGCCGTGCCACAGCAGAGACTCCCAGGGAGCAACATAAGGGAACCACAGCTAAGGCCTCAAAAAACAGCAGGAGCGAGTTTTACCCATCCCCTCCCAAACAAATGTATCATTAGATGCCAAAAAAGAAATCTATATTAAGCTACTGCTAATGTTCTAACAAAGTGACACAAACAAGTTACACCACCAGCAACTCACCTTCTTCCTACTCTAGGTATTTATAGCACTCTGAATTCTTACCAATATACAACATTCTATTAATTCTGCTATTTCAAAAAAAAAAAAAAAAAAAAAAAAAAAAAAAAAAAAAAAAAGTACGATAAATAAGGGATTAAGTGAATTTTTTTAATAGGTTTTCTTCCTGCAGTTTAAATATTTAGGACAGAGCCTACCAAGCCAACTGGTGCGATCCTGCACATGTCCTAACACCTAAGAGTGACTCTGTATGTGCTGAATCATGGTGCCTGATTTTACAAGAGCCTGTGGTATATTCACCTGTTACAGAGTAGGAGCAATCCTTTAATTATCAGTGCCTTTGAAAATAGAAAGTTTCTAACAAACAAAGTAAAAAAGAAAGTCAATTTACCTTTTATTAAAGATTAATTAGAAGTAGGAAAAAAAATGCCTTTACTGTACTGGAGCAAGCAGAGCACAAGTAAATATCTCTAAAAGAAAAAGCAGTCTTCTATGACAGAAACCAATTTGATATGGAAATGGGTCAACAGTTGCTTAAGATGTAGCACAGTTTTCATTTGATCTGCTATATTTGGACTCTATATGAGGCGCTTCCAGTAACATCGGTATTGCTTATACATGAGACTTTTGCATAATCACTGTATAAAGCATTAGAATTCTTTAAATCCAGAATGATTTTCCAAACGACTATACATAACTATGTTAATAATGTGGATACAACAGTATTTGCTGGAGTAAAAGAACAACTGTTTTCCAAGGCAATTAGGATTCATGATACATTGCTTGGCAGCCTATTGTTTAAAACCCACACAGTTCTTATCCAAGAGGAACCCCAACTCACCCCTGAGCACCAATTTATGCATAACACTTAGCTCATAATTGCTGGTCAAGCATGCATGTCAAACAAGGGAAAATATAAAAATAATTAGACATACCAGACAATTTTATTTTGCAAATAAAATCTTGTGCAAGCATTTTTAAATATGTTTTTGCTTTTCAAAAATTATCTCTTTCAAGTGCTTGTTTTAGGGAAGAAAGAGCTTTCCATTTTAAGATTCTTCTTGAAAGGAAATCATATAACCTTATACATGCCTTAAGTATTATCTTCCTAGTCTACCCTATTATTTCAATGCAGACCCTAGAATCCCTTGTATCATTGAACTAATTAAGCTAACTTTGCTCCTGAAAACTGTAAGTGATTATTTTATGATACTTACCCCCATTCTGAAGCCAGTACTGAGGCCTCCCTCCTTTCGACTGCTTGGCACAGGTTCGCATACACTGCTGATCCAAGAGCATTGGTCTTTCCTCTATCTGCCTTATGTTGGCTGACCTTAGAAACAAGAATCCATGCATATGTAGTATTTTCTTTAATGACCTAACAAATAATGCAAGCATGCACGTTCCAGAAGATAACTGCAGACATTCAAGATCAGCATTCACTGTGTAGCAGTGAGTATCTACACAATGCATGCAGTGGCTTGCAGCTTTGGTCACATATTAACCTTGCAGGTTCAGTAACTCAGAGGTGCACTAAAATTTAGGGAAGTGAAAATGGTGGGTCTTCAGACAGAAAAGAAAATGAGACAAAAATTTACCAGGCTTGTCTAAGCATAACTGATAACCATGATTCTAAAGCCAACAGAGGCAATAGTTACAGGGGCTAATAATCTTTATGATGTCCACATGAGTATCTACTAGGTTACACTGTGCATGCAGTTTTTGTCCTACACACCAGTGAAGATAGTGTTCTGAGATCAAAAATCTCTACAAGGAATATCTTACAAGGGTACAGCCCAATCAAACTAAGTATATTTTAACCTAATAATTCCTATAGCACATTGGTTTATTGGACTAACTGCTATTAGTGAAAAAAACAAACTATTCAATCCTGTGCCTTGCTCAGTAACAGATGTCATACATAATGTTTAACAAGTAGTTCATGTCTCTTGACACCATTTTACCACTTGTAAAATAAGAATGCATTGAGATCATCAAATGGTAGACATTATAGAAGTAGAAAGCACTGACTATTATTTGGTGCAATATTATTATTATTTAAAGTAGCATATGGATGCAAAATTCTGGCTTGTTTGACCAGGAAGACAGCCCTATATGTTTAAAATTAAATCAGCACAGAAAAAAAAAAAAAAAAAAAAAAAAAAAAAAAAAAAAAAGATAAAAAAAAAAAAAAAAAAAAAAGCAAACAGACTATCTCAAATAGGAAATGAAATAAACAGTATGGAGCTCTTTAAATACATAACAAGTAATCAGCGAAAGGGCTATGAACGGAACCTGAGTGGGAAGCTTGTGACCAGCGAGGCTGATATTGCTGGAAGTCTGAATGAAAGTTAAAAGGCTTCATGACTAGGCCAGACTATACAGGCAATTAGAACTGCTGAATGCTGCCAAGGCATCAGGCCAACAAGAATTACAACTCAACAAACTGAATGAAGGAGCAGGGAGGGGGAGAAAAAAAAAGGAAAAAAAAAAAAAAGGCTTTAATTAAATATTTGAGAGCTCACAAGGGATGGGGAAAGTGCCAGGTAACTGAAGATGGTTAACTAAACTGAGGGGGTCTGTTCCCTCATTAACGCGTGGGGGAATTTACAAGTGTAACTTCTACTACCATTAATTGGAGCTACAGTAAAAGAGTAAAAGAGTGATTCCATCGTATACTGGGGAAAGGCTCTTGTTATCTACATTGGTCTTACCTGTTAGGGGTCTACTGAAAAGCTATGGGGTGATATAAACGTAAAATGTCGCTAAGATGGAACCAGAAAGCACAGTTCTGTTTATGATCCTAAGCTTTTAATCAAAGCCTGTGTGAAAGCCTCCTGAAATAAAAATTTCCTGTACTCAGAATCCAGGATGATCCCAGAATAAAGCAATATTTTCAGGAGATCTTCACAGCATTTTGTCAGAATTGTGCAAACATTGACTTCTCTCGACTCCACACCTCAGACATTCCAACATAACCCCGTGGGATGCATGTCAGATTTGAAGTGGATGAATTAACTTCGTTTCTGCAGTTCCTTGTCACCATTTGGCATTATTTTATTGTCCCTGAGCAGAAATGAGACAGTGAAAATAAGCAGGTCAAAGAAACAGTAGGTGTGAGGAGAACAGAATTACTGGTGAAATGACCTAATGCTGGCAATGGTAGGGGAAGAACTGCAAAGATGCTAAGGCACTGGACCCAATAAGTAACTCCATAGACGTAACTGCTTCAGATTAACATATATACAATTTTAAATAGCTCTAAATTCAGTGGTTTGCAAAAAAAACATGAGGTGCATAAATTTAAATGCGTGGTAGTTATACACCATTTCACTAGTATACCTCTTTGACTACTAAAGTCTGTTTTAAAACAAAATTTTTAAGTACGTTCTTCTCATAGCAGCACAATCAAGTTAGGAATTATTTAAAGAGCAAAAGGGTATGTGTTTTTATATTTTTCACCCACAAGCAGAAAAAAAATGGACTATGCAAAATATTCCATATTTTCAAAGTTCATGAATACAGACTCCAAATAATAGTTTTATTACTCCATTCAGGTACATAAAATGGAGAATAAAGGGCCATAAAGCTTATGTCAAGGTGGTTATTATATTAGTTGGTTATTCTATTAGCATATTATTATGTTAACCTGGCCCCTTAAGCAAAATGTATCTAACCAAGCATCAGATTTGAAAAAGGTTATGTGTGCTCAGCTTTACTGATGCCTCACTGAGATGATCATGGAGCCACCTCAACAAACTCAGCCTTTTCAAAACTCATAGAACCAATTTGGCTTGGATTTTGTTGCGTAAAAGAAATGATACTAAATACTTTGAAGACTAAAGTAGATCACAACATATTAAAATTATGACTAAAGTTAATATGAAATAAGAGAGAGATCCATTAAAGCATTTAATGTTTTTGAAAACAAAAAATATCACAGGATTACCTCATAAAAAGTAGTTGCCAGAAATCATTTATTTTTTCTTCTTGATGAATAATGAAAGTAAGGATACCTGTAAAGGACAGAACAGATCCACATCTACAAGTGTTACGGAAGAGGTAGTACTCCAAAAGTACATCCTTTATGGCCCAGATCAATCAACGAACAAGACAACAATCAATTCAAGCATCAATTTTATATGAAGTTTTAAATGCTGACATGAAAGTAAAGGCCAATAGTCTTAACCAAATCTATTAAATTTCTCAAGATTCATTTGAAGAGAATTGGAGAATTTTCACATTAAGGTGGTGGGCTATACTGTGGCTTAATTTATAATTTCCAGGCATATAAGGCAAGCATAGACAGACCATATGTCTTTTCTTGGCCTTTAAATGCTCCTATTTTCCACTAGACTTGCCTTTTTCTCCATCTATTGGCAGCCATACCATTTGCTATTCAGGTGATTGGCTGTAATGAGCCAACTCCTGTTTCCGTATGAATAACCACTTTTTTCCCCAATTACTTAAGCTGCCAGCAAGTCACCGGTGTCATGTTCTTTAATGCAAATGTGACTGTCGGTAGAGAACACGAATACATAAAGAGAAAATTTATTATATCCTCAGCTAAATATTTTTTTTTAATGTTATTCGGTTCAGCTTCCAAGGAATGGGGAAGAAGGCAATGGTCCACAGTAAGAAGTAAGAATATCTTTAATTGGCTTTGTGCTCCACATGCCCTCATAATCAGCCTTTCCATATGGCAGTCTGAAATAAATTAAATAAATTTATCAATCTCCATTTATATATTTATGCCATTTTATCAGGTCCATTTTAACAAATACTAAAAATTTACAAAAGTGAAAAGTTACTTTTAATTTTAAATGACAATTAAAAAGGTTCAAATACTGACTTCAGAGTTTGATATTTGCAATCTTGGAAAATAAGCAAACAGACAAATAAAAGGCAGAGAGGGAAAGCTAGTGAGGCCAAGGAACATCATTCATTAACAAAATAGGAAACTGTAAGTATAACTTGAACTAATTTTTTTTGACAGGCCCATTTTTATTATTCTTTCTTAAATGGGCCTGGGTATTTTTCAGTAAAAAAAAAAAATAATAATAATAATCTGGGATACATCTTAAATTTTGCAAAACAAGGATTCTTCAGGGTAGATTCTTCCTAGAATCTACTATAACCGTGATCAGTTATGTAAGAAGCTGACTTCTTTCTAGTGGAGTCACTCCAGGTTGCAAGTGCCAGATTTGAGAGTAAATTCTTGCAGGAATTTTTTTTTTGCAAATGCTGTATTAAAATTCTAATACAAAAACAAAACAAACAAAAAAAACCACTAAGCTGCCCTATATTCAAGGACTAGTCCATTAATCACCTACCTCTAAACATGTGTCCTTAGGAGGAACCTCCTCAAGTCTCTACCAAATAGAATTTCCAAGTGTTGCGCAATTTTTTTCCAGGTGATTCCAATTTAGAGCCAGATTAAGCCTCTAAGCAATTCCTTGAGCATCTGTTTCCACAACACAGTTTTAAAAAGAAAGACATTTTCAGTCTGGGTTAACCGTTAAAAAATGTTACTGGCCCTACAAAATTCAGCTTTAGTACCCAATGTTCCCAGCTGGGACTTTACCTATGAACATGTATGTTCATGTATGAAAATCATTTGTAACAGCAGGTGTCGTGTACAACTACTGCTCTTTTCCTGAAAGTTCTGTTTGGGGATTTTTTTTTTTTCTCTTAAAAAAATAAATGTTACATAATGTTTTTTCCCAGAGCTGAGGCAGAACAAGCGCTCAGCAAAGGGAACACACGTGAAAAGCAAATTTCTTTCCTCATCAGTGTGATAGTAAATATATCATTCTTGATTGTGCTGATTTACAAATGGGAAAAGTCCTGTCTATACTCCATAAGAGCTCTGTAAGAGGAAGAGAAAATAGCTGCTAATCCTGAAATTGAAGTACACTTAATCTCTAAATTAAATGAAATACTAATGTGAAATTCAGTGTGAGTAATTAACTTGCATAAAAGAAAAATAAATATTTTAAAATCAAAGTTGCTCTTTCATGGCAAATAGTTTTATTATTTCTTGGATAAAATTCAGTTTTAAATGCTTACATATAAATTCAGAGCAGCTCTACAGGTTTCTCCAGTTACTCAAAATATATACCCCTATTAAGCTGGTTTTTTTCCCACCTGCTGAGATAGCATATAACTAAATACAAATGCTTTTTAAAATTCGTTAACTTTCATACAGCAGGTAATTATAACTTACACTTATTATTTTATACATTTTTTTTTCACAATACATTTTAAAATATTTTAAGATTGTTGACTATTTTTTCTTCTTCCAAACAGAAAACTTTAAGGTATATACTCAAGCAAAACTGATTGCTGCAGCTTCTAAAGCGCCTTTGCCAGCCTCAGAGATTGGTATTTTACCAGGTATCAGGACAAGAGTATCTAGATACAGGAAGGAAGAAATAAATGTTTGGTAGGTTTTTGAAAGTTCTAAGATACCTGTCTCCTTCTCTAGTTGCTTAAATTCTTTCAAATCAGTCTCTTAATAAATAGTAAAGGACTAATATGAGGCACAGATTATCTGGAGCCTACATTTGAAATCTGCTCTCAAACCTCATTTGCAGATTGGCCAGATGGTAATTAGTGTGGAGGTGTTCTCCAGGCAGACTTGCTTTCAGGGCAGGGATTTTTTTTTTAATTTTTATTGAGGTTGGAGGAGGAGAAAGGGAAGTCTTTTTTTTTTTTTTTTTTTACAGTTAAGACTAATAACAGCTAGGAAAGTGTGAATAAAAGCCAGGCTACAAAAGAATATTCTCTAGTTTGTTGTATTTAAGAAAGTGCTTGCAATTTAATCCAGGGAGACCAATAAACAGAAGACTAAAATAAAAAAGGCAGAAGGCTGCAGTGTCAAAGTGCTGTTAAAGTACACGAGAAAAGCAATCCACTTGGGGTTCATTGTAACACTTCTAATAATGAGCTTCCCATATTTAGACACAAGAGATAGCAAATTCAAACCCCCTGGAAAGGATACAATACAGTTATACAACAACACAGCAAACTGTATTTGTTTTGTTATTACTACCTATGCACCCTATGGTTTCTTTAGGGAAGATGATATGATATCTTTATATTGTGATATATAAAATTGCCTGAAATACCTCTTTAACACCACAGACTTACCAAAATTCTTCCCAAATAGTGAATGACCTTCACTTGATGCTAAGCTCAGTCTTAAGCACCACTAAAAAAATACTATGTTTTGTTACTGTATTTCTTTCTGAGAGGTTTTCAAAATCCTTCCAGTCAGTACATGAGATAGGATACATATTGTCGGGGATAAGTTGTTAAAGTGAATTTGAAATGTGCTTCTCAAAATATCGTTTACACATTTACCAGATGGTAAAATAAACATGTAAATTGTTATCGAGTATACACCAACTTTATACTACAATTTTACCCACTGTAGAAATGGTGTAAAAATGTTGAATATAGTGTTACTTGTTCATTTAATAGTTTATTAACATTTTAAATATATTTGGAGAATAGGTTTACTTTTAAAGAAAGATATACTTTCAAAAACCAACATTTTAATCTATTGATCAGGCCAAATTGACTTACATACGTACATCATTTACCTTATCAACAACATGATTACCACAAATACAGTTGTTTTTTAAGTATTTGCCTATGCACAGAAGGTTTGCTTGTGTAATGCAAAATTATTCTACAAGATGAGTCTAACAAGTGCAAAGTGCTAAAAAAAAATAATTAAAAAAATCATAGCTACCAAGATTTCACTTAAAGGTAGCTGTTAGATTAGTGGATTGCATTGCCACTGGAATTTACTCTTCCATGAGCCACCATACTCATTCAAATATATGATAATGTGCATACTTTATATATAATGAAATAAAAGGCATGTGGTAACAAAACCTTCTATCCAAAGAAGCACCTAGTGAATGTACCTTTTAGAAAAACACGGGAATTAAAATCTTCCAACTCAAAGAATAACCCTTGTCCTTCAGGAAAATAAAAAGGTTTTATACATGTGATAATTTGTTAATGATCCTGAAGGAAGACCCTAGTAAAAGATTTTGATGAACAACTACGTGTGCTGCCTATGACTGCTCCTTTTTGCCTTTCTTTTTTTTTTTTTTTTTTTAAAGGTTCTAACTGCTTCTACCAGCTCAGGTCATCAAAAATAAACACAGTGCTATAGCATTTCATTTCTTACCTCTCAGACTAAGTGAGTGTCTGTTCTGAAATAGTTCATTCTTTTGATGTCTCTGATTTAAGGTCTTTCCTCATCTCTGAGGAAATATATTCACTCAGCACATTTTATTTTTAGTCTATGTATCCAACGGACTGAATTAATTGCACCTTCAAAATAAACATATCATTTAATCTGAAAACTCTTCAAAATATCCTAAAATGTTTTTTTCAGAAACACATAGTAGAATTCTGGATTCTCACCTGAGTTTTTTTTGAATTATTTTGGAGGCTTTTCACAGTATAACTTCAATCTCATGCCAGCTTGTAAGCTATTTAATAGTACATTGCTGTTTTTTTTTCATATGCCCTTGGCAAAAAGACGTTATCACATAGATACAAAAAATTCATATTGACTCAAAAGTAGTAACACAAATTTAACTTAAGAGTAATTTATCCTACGCTTGGGTACCTACTAATATATAGGGTATTTGATGGATTTATCAAATCCTCCAGAATTCACTAATAAAGAGCTCTTAACCAAAATTATCTTTAAGGCTGCTCCTCCTGTACAGAAAGCCGGAACAAAGGTACTGCATAATAAGGTTTAGCAAATCTGCCCAGCTCCTCCAGCTCCAGAAACAAAGGCTTGTGGTTTAAGACTCAAAAGTCCTACCAAAAAACAGCTAGCGTCAAAAGCTGCTCTACATCGGATGCTTCATCAGAGCTCCAGCAGGATCAGGAGGAGTTGGGAGGCAATAATAATTTGGATTTTTATGTGAGCACTTCTAAAGTGTCATTTGGAAGTTGCTACTTTTACCAACCTACCTTTTGCATTATACTTTGCTGTCATCATATTTTGCAAAGAAACACAAAAATATCTGATGATATTAAAGAGCCTGCTATAATAATATTTTAAATAATTATTAAGTTTTAATAAAATTTTATAGTGTAACTTAATTATATATCCCCAAAATCTCATTAAAGGGCTGGGTTAGACAGCAACACAAGTTCTGCCTTAAAGAAATAACCTGAGTTCATGGGAGAAAAACACCGAACAACTTACGAATAAGAACAGCACACCTACATTTATGAGTATCCCTCTATATACAGATTAAGACATATGAAGAGCTACAGCATTAATATTCTGTTGGGAAACTTGGAAGTCAGACTACCACCCTAGCACATTGGAAGCCATATATTGACTTTGGTGTGAAAACATAAGCCGTGGACTGAAAACAGTAATCACAAGAGGGAATTGTTGAAGAAAATGCCTTTGGAGCCTGTGATACCGAGTACCAACCACTTCTGCCAACTAACTTCTAATCAGAGCCTGAGCCAACACTTCTATAAAGACAGGGTGATCACTGGAAACTTGTAGCATATGCCGCTATTTACATAACTAATTGTAGCATGCACAATCAAAAAACAGCCTCCAGCTTTAGTATATATGTGCAAAATTATTGACTTTTTTATGTAGAAGATTAGAAACTGCCAGAAACAAAGGCACAACCAACAACCATGAAAAAAGCTGGAAGATGCAACTCCTAGATTGCAGAGGCTGCTCTTCCCTTTTTTCTTTTTTTCTTTTCTTTCCTCTTTTCTTTTCTTTTCTTTTCTTTTCTTTTCTTTTCTTTTCTTTTCTTTTCTTTTCTTTTCTTTTCTTTTTTCTTTTCTTTTCTTGTGACAGTTGTGATATTTACAGCAAGAATATAATTCCAGACATGATTTTAAGACAGCTGATACCCAATGCAAGCTTGCAATAGAACTGATATACACACTCCATAGGCTGATGGTAAAGAGGCTCAAGAAAAATCTCAGCAGTCTCAGACAAGCTGTGGACTGTTACTGCAGGCATTGTAACATGAGGTGAATATTTTGCAAAGGCTATTGCAAGCCATGCTAGTGCTGATCTATTTGTACAACACTTACCCAATCCTTACACACAAAAAAAGAAGAAAAATGCAGTGATGTAGACTAAAGCACTAGCTGAGTAGCGCCTAAAACTCTGAAGCAAAACAGAAGGACACCAAGATGTGGGAATATGCAGAAGAGGGACTAAAGCTGCATTACGATAGCATCAGACAGAGAAGCAAGCTTGAAACCCAGAGTTTCTCAGGCAAAAGAGCTTGTTTACATAATCCAGAAAAAAAATGCATATTGGTTCTGGAATATTCTCCTATTATTCAGAAGTAATACTATTACAGAAGCTAATTATTTAATCCTATAGATAAAATCTATCCTGGGTAGATATGGCATACTTGTGGTGACAGCATACACTACAATTTATTTAAAGTTTAAATATTTTATAAAATAAGAATATTATTTTAGTCATGTTATTTTAAGACATTTGCTGAACAGTAGTCTTTTGGGAAATGGTGTTAAAATTGTAAAAAGAAAAAAAAGCCATTAAGGATCAAACTCAGATCAATAGCATTATACTGCAACACTCATTAAACGATGGTTTTACTTGTTCCATGCTATTCAAGAGAAAATCAGGAACATATACTGTTATTATGCAGTTAGAAATGCTAAAAATATTAGCATTGTAGATAGAAAAATGAAAATATGACATGTAAAGTAATTTATGTGAATTAAACCCTTTACGATGACAAGAACTGTATGCAAGAGTAAGTAAATAAATAAATAAATAAGGATACAAATGAAGGCAGCTTTTCACAAATCTGTTCACTAATCCCAGAGAAGGGAAGACCTTCCTTTAAGCATCCTCTATAAAAGGAATTAAGCAACGAGTGATTCCTGGGAGTGCTCAAGCTCCAAACAGACCAAGCCACAGAGGAGCCAGTGAATGAGCCCATGGTCAGCACTAGAGGCTGAAGCTCCTGGGAAGCACCGGAGATAGCCCAGGGAAAGGAGACACAACTGGAGATGGACTGGGGACCACAGGTACCTAGGCAGCAACTCAGAGCTCTCCAGAACCGTCACCCCTGAGTACAACGGCGCCTTCTTTATCCTGACTCACTCTCTGGGAGCAGGTTTTGTGTTACAGGTGATAACTACCTGCCCCTAAAAGTGCTGCTCGCTCCCTGCCGTGCTGCCCCTGTGCTCGCCAGCCGCGCTGCCCTCAGCTTGCCGCTGCCTCAGCACCAAAACGCCTTCCAAGAGGGGAGCTGGCGGCACCTTAACCCGCTGAGGCGGGCCGAGCGCGCCGAGCTCGCAGGCACGCCGAGAACCTCCTCGAAACTCACACCGAGGCAGCTGGAGATGCCGAAGTAAAATTAAATATAGCTAGTGTTTAGTGCAGTGTTTAACACAAGAATTCCCGTTGTCCGTTGGAAATTTGATCATAACGACAAAGCTGCATATGCATTGCTGGCAGATAAAAACATCGCAAAACCTGCAAGACCTAATGTGCTAAAGCAAAACAGACCTGGGCCTTGATGCTACGAAGACTTATTCATATTTATGCTAAACTTTACATTGTCATGGAACAACTGTTTCTGTTGTTCCTCCTATTTGAATGAATTTGGGAAATGGCCATATATTGGAAATAGACTATTGTTTTTGTAGCCTTTTAAAATATGCATGTCTAATGAAAACAATGCATGAAGCAGTCTGCATGTTGATGAGGTAAGCTCTAATATTAATTTTTCAATGCCTGATTTTCAATTTTGGGTGTTATATTCATATTTCTTCAGTGATGTCTACTTATAAAAATAGTTTACAATGAAAATAAATTTACATTTTTAAAATAATGTTCACTGATATCAGTGGTCAAAGGGAAAATAGAATTGAACAACATATGGAAGAACTTTGACTAAAACACTGAGGTGTATTAAAAGTGCAATACTGAATGCTGATATCAAGGGGCTTTTTTTCACTCTGTTTAACACAAAATAAAGAGTGCTATGCTATAAATAAAAGTACAAAGTATGTGAAAAGGAATTGGACATTACGAAATTTCAGACACAAATAAGAAGGAAGGATTGAAAATACATGATTAATTTCCTTCCACTCAGCTTCTGAAAAATTAGTTAATACTAAAGGAATACTTTTGGCTTAGATACTGCCCCCAAATAAGAGAGAAAATTTGGATAACAAACACCAACCAAAACGTTTTTGATCTTTCTACGAAGACAATTAAAGCATTTGTAAATAGCTTTGACAATAAGTGGAAGTGAAGCTTCACTCACTCTTTTAATCTAAACAGAGAGAAATTAAAATATAAGTACGATAAGAGTTGACATTTTTGTAATTATATTAACATAGGAAAAATCAATACGCAAGTCAAATTGGCCCTATTTACTCTTTTGAACTACTCCTGCTTCAGACAGCATCTAAACCACAAGAGGAAACTATCAGATGATAAAAATCAGTATTGATCTATTGAAGCCAATTAAATGACACAATTTTGCACTAGTTGAAGATTTAATCCACAGTATTCTGAGTACAACTCTGCAACAAATACCATTCCTCAATTAGTACATGAAATTACTACTCAATAACATATTCAAGAATGAAATTGTCAAAACTGTAGAAATGGTTCAGAACCATAATTTAGCAGTTGATTTTCTGTGAGATTTTTGTCGTTTCTAAGCACGGGCTGCTAACTCACTCTGAGGCTTTTGAAAAATGTCCCTACCCCTCATCAGTTAAGCACAATGTTTTCAACAGCTTGATTCAGGAACTGACAATAGAAAGTAGAATTTTTTACCTCTTATTCAATGCTTTGCATCTAACTCGAGTCAAAAGTTCTCTTCTCCTAAGCATCAGGAAAGCCTGAACAACCAGAAGAGTTTCTGCTAGGCTTCAGGTAATGCATATGCTTAAAATCATTATGGTTTAGAGGTACAGTGATAAGGTGGTAGCAACACAGGTGGTGAGGACAGGGGGAGATGCTTTAATGGCTCGCTGAAACCTAGCCCACGGAGCAGCTATTCTCTGTGGTTTTGCACCACATATCTAAAAATATTGGCACAAAACTTAGAGCAACAGGTGAGATAGGAGATGATGCTATGAGGTCCTCTGCAAACTACAGAGATGCTGGGCTGGGAAGCAGGGCAGAGATGTTAGACCCCATTCACCCCAGAGTCCATAGAGGTCCATAGAGCCACCATCATTTCTTCAGCAGCTCCAACAGACGAGCTGTGGAAGGTGGAGATCTGACACCGTAGCTTTGGTCTATCCCTAGCAAATAACATCTCTCCTTCAGCAAACATTCCCACAAAGGTAAATAAGCTGTAGCCTTAGCTGTGTGTTAATCACCACATTTGTTATCTAACTTTTATGATTTCAGTTTAATTTTGGATGGGTGGGTGTTTCCATCTAAAATAGGACAACTTTCAGCAACCTAAATTTTTCTCTCCATTCAAAATATGACAGAAGGACAAAAAAAGAAAAAAAAAAAAAAAAAAGAAAAAAAAAAAAGGTGTTGCTCTTCTCTTTGGTCCCAGACCAGTATTATCTACATCTTGGATAAAGAAATGAAAAGTAGTCATTCTAGAACTAAAGATACTTCCAGGAAGAAGCTTTGTTACAAAACTGAATTCCATAGCATGGGCCACAGAAATTAGGATGTGTCTCTTAGAAGCAAGTTTGAATTATGTTTCAATGCTGTCACTGAAAAAAAAAAAAAAAAAAAAAAAGAAAAAAAAAAGTAAAAAAGAAAATAAATTACTTCATAAGCTAAAACGCAGATTACAACTGGCAGAAGTAGAAGTTTGTATGTTGCACTTTGGTAACTCATCAATGCAGTGTTTTATTATATTAAAATCAAATTATTAAGTGTATTCTGAATCAGTCAGTCACTTCAAGGTACATGACTATCACAATTATTGAAAAAGGCCTTGATCCTGAAAACATAAATGTCTGTGAATTTTTAGACAAGTGTCTAGTCTTTGTAGGATTGACCTCCTACTTTACGTTGTTCACACATATGAACTTGTACGCATGATCAGAGACTAAAGCAGGAATACACATTTACAAGCTATCAACATTTTACCTAAAATGTCTCTTAAAACAGATTCAAAGCCATTACCAGCTGTTTCTTATTTAAAGCTTAAAAAATAATTGCTTCTTAATATAAGAGTAGTACTACCGTTTCACACAGAAGCAATGTACCTGAAGTTTTCATCCATTTTGCCTTCATTTTTAAATTAAAATATTATCTACTTAAAACTGACCTAAAAAAAAAAAAAGCTTAAAATCAGCAAGATCATTTGTACTAATATCAGCCCCCTAGTATTAGAAACATAGCAACCATGAGAAATTAAAATAATACCATGAATAAAATACCACAGCTCTTATTGTTTAATATATTTCAAGGCCAAAGTTATGTCTGAATAGGAACAGCAATCTTGCATTTTATGGGTAAATTACTACCCTACCTCTTAAGGGAAGGAAATGTTATCTGGGCTCAAAAATTCAAGAGAGATACAGGTATATATATATTTCAGCAAATGGAAACCTTTAAAATGATCATGCTCTGAATTAAGCAGTGGAGTGTTCTTTTGCATGTGTGTATATTTCCAAATCAGTATGCATTCTGATAAAAGCACGAAGTGTTATAATTCAGCTGTGTGGCTCTCTAGATTTACTCTGAACATATTACATCTATTTAGGTGAAAAGAACGAGATACTGAATGTGAACAGTTTGCTACCTTCCATCTACTTATCACTCCGCTGTTTTTTTTTTTTTTTTCTCTTTAACTTTCCTTCATATCTTAACAAGTCATGCATTCCCCACTGGAGACCATATTTATGACAAGTTTTAATATTTAATATTTAAAATCCAGCACAGAAACAGCACCTGAAAAACATACTTTCATGCAAACTCTTTTATTCTGCTGTTCCAAATATACAGACATTCTTTTTTTTCTCCTGTCACTGAAATTTAAAAATTGACCCCTGTAAATTATTTTGATATATATATATTCACACACACACACACATATATATATTTATATATATATATTTATATATATATATATATTTATATGTATATAAAGGTCTCAAAAAACAACATCCCTTTACAGGGATAACCCAGAACATGTTAGTTTCATGAAGTAATTCGGGGCAAGGGCAAAGCACCTGAAAATGCAGGCTTAAAAAAAAAAAAAAAATTAACTATAGCAACAGCACTGCATAATGTTACAAGGAAAATTATGCAATTAGGTCCCTTATCAGACTTAGGAGGATTCAGATTGGTGCCAGTTTGGCGGGGGGAGGATTGGGGAGAGGGAGGGGGACACATTATTGTTCACCATGGCTTGCTTGAGCACTACCTAGGGGAGGGGAGTGATGACCAGACAGCGAAAATGAAGAAGAATGTGTCCCACCTTACGCCTATTCTGCCAATCTGTCGCGGTTGTTCTTCTAGCTCCATAGGTTTACTTTTTTTTTTTTTCCTCCTTTTTGCTGACAAGTAATACAAGACAGATTCTTGCCTTCTTAGGATCTTGCAATCTAGTTTAGACATAGCACGTCAAGTGGTGATGAAAGAAGGTTAGGGTGGGTTTGAAAAGATGAGGATTCCAACCGTAAACGATGCAGAGACATCAGCTTGGGAATGTACACATGTTTTGCATGATTCATTGGACCAAAATGGCCAAAGGAACTTAAAAAGCTGTCAAAGGCATCTTTACCTCTGACCTACCTAGTCATCCATCTGCTTCCTTGTGCTGTCAATCAGAAGCCTCCCTTCCTTATCACTATTCTATTGCACCCGTTTTCCACAGCCGCTTCTCCTCCAGCTCTTAAAAAATATCTTAGCAAACATTTCAATCAGTCATTAAAAACCTTGATAAAATATGCAATGTGTCATCAAATATGCATAGCATACCCGTGCAAAATCCGCAGAGTGCAAATCGCTGTATTACTATATTTGATATAGTATTAACGTGAAGCAGCACGGAAAACGCTACTGGCAAGAACTTTGAATTACTTTCCGCGCATCGCCTCTTTTGGAGCTCGATTTTGTGTTTTTCAGTAAAGCGAAGGGAGGGCAATATCATGGGTTATTCTACAGAATAATTAAATTAAAAGGCCTCCCAGTGTGCCTAGAATAAGAGCACAAACCCATGTACAACCCACGCGGGGCGAAAGAGCCGCTGAGGGGGGTTGGCTCCGGCAGAACGGGGCACGTCGCCATTTACCCGCCGCGGCCCCAAGCCCGCGTGCTCCAGCACAGACGAGCGTTTTAACGTGCCAGAAACGCCACGCACACCTGCACCTCGGCTGCAGGACGGGTGGCGAACGGACCTACCGACGGGAAGCAGCGTGCGCCGGTTCGGCCGCCGCGGTGGCTCCCAGACTCTCGCACCTAGAGCGGAGGAATTTGCCCTGTCGGAAGAGTTGAGGGAGAGCGTTAGCGGGGCAGGGACGTGTCGGGCCGTTACGGCCTGACCCCCAGCCCCCAGACAAAACCCCCTGAGCAAAAACCCAGCCAAATTCACGGCGACCTGCGGGCGCCCGCGGGGCACGAAGCGGCTGCGCCCGCACGGGCGGCTCCTGTCTGGGTTTCCCGCCTTTCGCAACGGTCGCTGAGGGGCCGAGCGGCCTCTCCCCCCGCGCCGCCTCGCAGCCGGGGAGCGCGAAGGGCGCGGACCCAGCGGGTTTCCAGGGCACCCCCGCACCGCACGGGCCGCTCCGCAGGGAGGGCAGTCGCGCCCCTCGTCCCGGCAATAGGAGCCGCGTTTCTCCGCGGCCGCCGCTGCCCGGCGCTGCATTTGGGGCCGGGCTGCATTTGGGGCCGGGCCCCCGCGCCCCTGCTGCAGGGGCCG
>VZSV01000018.1:2612536-2635047 GCA_013398735.1 Nothocercus julius
TCAAAACAGAGCATCATTTTAAACTACTTTTTTTACCGTAACAGTGAAATTTGAAACAGTTCACTGCCAACTTGCAAAAAAAAAAAAAAAAAAATCAGCAACACAAAAAGTATCCACTCAAACAACAGAAACCTCAAACTCCCTTGGCTAGAATACATTATGCTGCAGTGACAAAAAGCTTTTAAACAGTGACTATATTAAAAACAAAACCAACCAACCAAACCAAAAAATAAAAACCCCCCCCCCCCCCCCCCAAAAAACCCGAACAGGAAACGTGAACGCTACTCTAGAGGTTTATAAGGTCGGTCATTACACATGGTCCATAAAAGCCCACTAGTACAATCTCCTAAAAATACCACTTTCCAAATATACCAAAAATACCATTTTCCAAAAATACCACTTTCCACCAAATACCACTTTCACTGTTCATGTAATGGATCATAAGGGAAACAGTTAGATTCCATAGCTGCAAATACAGGTGCCTTCTGGAAGTTACAATAAGAGGAAGAAGTTTTCCAGGGGAAAAAAAGCAGGGAGACACACTGAGGTAGAAGAATGAGACAGATAAAAGCATTAATCACTCCAGGGGATACTTGCTCCAAAGCAAAAGCTATTTCTTGAAACAAGGGTTTGCTTCATTGGAGACTAACATGTTTTGCCTTAGCAGTTAGAAAGTTAGCTTCAGAAATCAAACTTTAAGTTTTACAAATGCCTAAAAAGAAGTATTGGACAACATGCAAAAAGGAAATAGATTAGAGTTGAAACAATCAATTAAATGTCCTGTTTATCCATTAGAACTCTTAGTCCACCATTTTTTTCCAGCAAATTATTGGGCTTTTACTATCAAAATCACAGATGAACTATTTAAGACACAGCACAAAGTTAAATCTAAATTACTTAAGTAAGAAGCTTCATAAGCACACAGTAGAAAAAGACAAAATTGTTAATGAAAAATTCACCTTTTCCTTGATTTGCTTTATAACAATTTATCTTTAGGAATGCTGAGACATGTTAAGAGAAGGACTTGTTTTTAAAACAGCCATACTGAAAATGGATACTCTTTCACCTAACTTGTATCACATGATATGAATCAATTGTCACTTCTAAAAGTTTTTATTTTCATAAATCTGTACTTTAACCTTTGCAGTATAAACTTAAACATGCATTCACACTTATCTAATTTAGGGCTCAAATTTAAACTCTTCACATATATAACTCTGCTGATGAATCACTCCAATTTTAAATGCATGCATACAAATGTTACAGAGAGAACAATAAACAATTTGTAGCTTACTGTTTGTAGGTACCCTTCCCCAGAATTGCTGAATAAATCTTGAAATTTGCATATATTATCAATGCTGGGTTTACCTGGATGGATGGCTTGTTTAAATGACCCAGATTTGAAGTTGTTTGTCTTGGTTCATGTCCCAAGACCATCATATTAGCATTGATCAATCTGAAGGCATCAATAACAACCTGTAAAAACAAGATGTCAAGTCAATTCTTCTTAGAAAATGCAAGTAATAGTGCCAAGCAATAGTGGACAAGGCACGATCAACTCTCATCTGTTTTTGGCCTTTACCCAGAAAATCATTTAATTATAATATTAATAAAAAAGAGCCTCCTGTTGGCTGTGCTATCAGCACACTGCACTACCTTGGATTGTAAGGTGACACCGATTATTACTTTTTTTCCCATGGAACTTTAGGTTTTATATACGTGGTATTATCATATAGCATTGCATTTTTAACTACACACACTATAAGATTCAAAGGTAGGCATATGTTTGTCAGCTAAATTTTATCCAATCAAAATGAATGGCAGAGAGAGACTAAAACTGAAAGTGAGCACAAGCTAAGGGACTAAGTCTAAAGCCCAGTCCTGTCACATCAATTATACTACCACAATACTTGAAATGACAACAAAATTATAGCCAGCAAGGAACTTGCCCCATGTATTCCCTTCTAGTCAGATGCTTTTTGCTTCTTGTGACTATGAAAGGGTCTATAAACTGTCTGATGGATTAAAAAGTCCTTGTCAGTGTCATGCTCAGGAGTAAAGAACAGAGTAAAAGAAAACCAAGGTCATTTATGATTTAAAGGTACACAGTAGGTAGTATTCACTGCTATTTCATTGCAAATAAAAAAGCAGAACTATCACTATTTTTTGTCCATCCTGTGCTGCATTAGACTATGAAAATCTTTGGTAACAGTTATTTCATGGCCCTATACAATAATCTCTCTTCACAACCTGCGTGAGGCAAGATAGAACTGAGACCACATCAGCGATGCCCTCCAAACCACCCTTAGCGGGTGGCAGTCGTCACTGTGGGTCTGCAGCTACGCGACGGCCTGTCCCAGCCAGGCTCCAGTCTTTGAACTGGACCTGGACACAGAACGGGGCCTGCATAGCCACTGAAACACTTGCAAAAGCACCTTGCAGACAACTTGCCAGTGCACATTTGAAGAGCTCTTCCAGTTCTTTAAACTGAATAGTTTAAAATCTCATTTTTGAGCAGCTTTTACTACTATCTTTTTTATTCTCTTCCTCTCCATGCTATGTGTTGGACAACAAGAGGTATATTTGTAATTAGTACATTGATATTTTGAGACCTGAAACAAAATCTTGCCTTAAACTAGCAAGGAAACAACCATTGTCCATTCCAGAAAGGGTTTGCAAATAAAGCAATGTTGCCTTTTCCTTCTTGTTCTAATATTTTCCACTCAATTTACACAAATATTGATAACTAGATACATACACAATTTATTAAGAGCACAATAGAAATACTGAGATCACCCATGGCACAGCAAAATTACTTGGCAAGCATTAATAACAAAATTAATATTTAATCAAACTGCAAACTGAAAAAGCCTAGTAACTCATCACCTGTTGTATTCTTTTCTTAGACCCAACTGTTTCAGCACTGCTGCATGACTGACTGAATGACCAGCACAGCGGACTGGGTGGCTGCTCTGCTGAGTGGCCAGACCCCTGTGCATCCCTCCCAAACCAGCATGCTGGAAACATATGGAATATTCTTCTTTATTAAAATATTAAGGTATGACCCAATTAAATTCAAATGACAGAGTCATAAATTTGTATTGAGCAATGATAAAAACAAAACAAAATTTGGATTTAGTATGCAGAAGTATAAACATAGCATGTTACATTAAAACTACCCAAAAAACAAACCCAATTCTCAGGAAAATCAGGAACTATTTCTATACGTCTTTATTTTCATGGTTGCATAATAATTTTAATTCTTCCTTTACCATCATCACAAAACATTTATGACAAGCTTATATATGTATCTCTTATCAGTGTTCCATGTGAACCAGATGCTCTAATTTATGAATACCTGCAAATGCCCAACAAACAAACAAATGGACAGTATAGATTAAAGTCAAGCAAAGCAAAGCAAAAAAAAAAAAAAAAAAAAAAAAAAAAAAAAAAAAAAAAAAAAAACCCACAACAGAAAAAACACAACAAGAAAAAAGAACACACTACAGGTAACCCGAGATTATCTAGATGCCGGGGATGGGTAGGGGTGGAAAGGAAAATCAAGCAAATAAAAATTTGCCCTGGGGAGAAGGAAACATTGGCTTGGCAGCCACAGGGAGCTTTATCATAACTTAACTTAACGTACTAATGGCCATGCTCCTAGATTTGAGTTTAAATGACAGTTTTCCTAGCCAACGCTTAGCTTATCCAAGAATGAATGGCATTTGCAAGTAAGGATTTGTTTTGATACTCGAGCTATCCAAATTAAAAAGAAAACAAAATAAAACCCAAAGACTGAACACGTTATATTTGGTTTTAAACTTTAGGTTTGGATAATAAATGTTTCAGTTTGTATTCTCACAGTTATCTTTGGATGAGTTTCACAGCAAAATACCTTGGAACATTACTTGCTAAAATATTTTAGAATGATTCTGAATATCGATCTAGCCTGTACATTCCGCCTGGAAGTAGCTTCCCAGAGTTCCAGACACTGCTTGCATGTATAAGAGTCAAGTCTGTCTGTCTTCCTCAAGAAGTGAAATATAAATATTACCTAAGTTGAACAATCAGCAATCCAATTGGAGATGCTATGAAATATTTAAATCACAAATATTAATTATTTAAAAAGCATACAATTGCAATTTTACCATCTCAAAAGGATACAAAAAAGTATGCAACTGAAGAATATTTTTCTTTTTAGTTGCACTAGGACAACCAATGGTAACTAAATACTTTAACTACACTAAGATTAAAGGAATTCACTGCTATCACTATAGCAACCATCTTAAAGAAACTAACATGCTCAACAACCTGCAAGCTAAATTTAGATTTAATACGCAATAAAAGCATAAATAAAACAATATATCCTACAAATTCATTTCTATGAAATATAACCACTTTCTGCATAGTGAGAAGAAATCAGTTCCTCCTTTAGAGGATCATAAAATTATATAGACTCATTAATGTCCAGTGTGCTAATAATCAATGGGCGAACTAGGTGTTACGTTATGCCACAATAAGATTCAAGAATAAATAAATAAATAAAGTCCCTGGTGAGCACTTGGAGGTGTCCACAAGCTGATACCTCCTCTCTCCGCTTGTGTATTTTGAAGTATAGCACAATTGAATCAGATGGCAGCGACATGGTCACTTTGTATTTTAGACAGAAACTTCAGACACACTAACTGGAACAAAGAACCTTTGAAGGATTGATTAAGACAGAGCAAAAATGCTCAATTATTTAGATTTTCTGAGATATCAGTAATCGTCATCCAAGAATTCAATTTTCATTGCACTTCAGTTGTTTTAGTTTTCTTTCTTGCACTGTCTTATCAAGAACTATAGATTCCACATTTCACTGGCTTTCTGTAAAGATATAAGAAAGATAAACAAAGAACTACGGTAGAATATTTTCTAGATTATAAAGGTAGGAATTATAAAAAAAAAAAAAAAAAAAAGAAAAAGAAAAAAAAGCCCTTCCATAGTACAACTTTTCCCCCACTCTGACCATTTAATTTTTCCTAGTACAAATGTCTTCAGACTTTTCAGAGGTCATTTCAACAGCAGACAGCTTATAACAAAACCATTAGCAGTTTGGCTAGCTTAAGGAAACCTCTTACTTTCCTTTTTTGTTTATTATCACTGCATGAATCTGCAGCATATGAGAGTTTATAATTTCTCAGGCTTGTTAAATTCATGTTAAAGGTCTGTTTTCTTGTTGAATAAATTTTGTTCATATAATGCTGCCTATTTCATATACTGAGTCTTTAATAGCACCTTTGGTCTATGCGCAACTCACAGATCAAAACAGAGGACTAAAATAGGGGTTGATGATGCTATTTACATGTGTGATTCCTGCTGTCTTCTTGTTAGTAGCTTTAATATAATAGAAGACCTTGTCTGTTTTGTAATTAACACATCTTTACTGGAGAGATATTTGGAAGTGATTGCTGTGAATATACTGGTTAGTAAAATAAACACAATCACACACCACTTTCTGTTATCAGACAAATTTGTGAATTGTACACATTATACTCCAGATCAACAAACTGTGATATAACAGCCAAGTAAAAGACACATTTATATAACCCTTTATTTTTCTGAAAATATGTATTCAATCTGACCTTGCAAATATAATTAGCTTGTGGGATGTGTGGATTTCAGTACCATGGATGCTTTACTAATTGCAGCTCTTGGAAATAGATACTAAATATTTGGAAGCTGCCAATACAAAATAAAAACTGCATCTTTTTGTACATCTGTCTTAGCTTCAAAAAGCATAATAATCTAAAAAACAATAACTATACAGCATTTCTCAAGCATTTTCCTGGGGTCAACAAGCTACAATAGAGCTTGCAAAGTGAATTTGTAGAAAAAAAAAAATCTACAATTATTTTCCAACAGCGTAATTTTAAAATCTGAAGATAGCTATAATTATTATCATTTATAGTTTTTCACCATCTAAGCCAAATGCTGGACTCCTGAAATGTTAACTAGATGAAAATCTGGCCTTAAATAATTTTCACATAAATATTAAAAAAGGTCTGATTAAAGTCCATGATATTTAATAGTAAAGCTTATTTTAGCTTCTGACAGTGTAAGTGCCACATTACCACTTTTTCAGAGCAGTCTGTGTACCTTTGTTTTCTTTGGAAAAAAAAAAGAAAGAAAAGAAGATTTTAAAATTACACAATTGATTCTATTAGATCCCTGCACTAACAAATACACAAACAATACTTAGAGAAACACACCTGTTTTGCAAAGCGTGCTATATTTTAGTGATACGATTCAGTAAGCAATGTCATCTTTTTAAACATTTTTTCCAACATCAACAATCTTTGAGGGAAGAATCTATGACATATGGAAGCTATCTTTAAAGTAGTATCGTGTCCTTGGAATTCAACTATCGACGTATTGTTTATGCCATATGTTTATGAACAAACACCAGTGCTTAAAGCAAACTCTGTGAACGTTATAATGTGGTTATGCCAGGTGTGGAAAAAGGAGTAATGTCCCATCTAAAACGTCTTTTATCACCTGCAGCGGACTTGTTATCAACTGCTTAGTTTGAGACTCGATTCTTTAAAAATGAAAGGGAACATGTGACCTCAGAAGTGCAGCGAGGGTTTACGGCCATTTCGTTATTTATGCTGCCATGCACTGTTAGACAACCACAAGTGAAGAACATCTTCTGTCCCCTGTAAGCCCACAGCATAAAAAATTCAGATAAATCTTCCTTTTTATGCCATTTCCCATGAAAAGCACTAAGAACTGAAACTGACTGATGCCAAATGCATATCACTGAATTGCTGTGATTGTGAGGCTGAAGTCTGCAACATGGAAATTATTTATAAAATGTCAATTTTAGCTCTGGAAAAGAGATTCCTAGGAGTACATGCATTTTCCTTCTTTATCCTTAGAGAATTGCTTACTTGTGGTCAAATCTGCTGTACAACTTGAATATCCATACTGGAAGGGGAGAGAACTACAGTATAATACATTTATCTTGACAAGTGAGGGCATGCATCCATAACTCACAAGTAGCAGAGCCACAAGTTTTAAAGCTATATGCCTTAATGAAGATAAATGGACTATTCTACATCCACCATAGCAAAAGGAAATTAAACATTTAATACTCTTCAAAGAAGTTTTCTTGGAACTTTTTTGTTTGTTTGTTGTAAGAAAGGGAATGAACTAAAGTAACCTATGCAAATGGTTTGGTACGTAAACATCCGTTGCTTAATTTAGCCACAGCAAATTCAGAGGAGGTTGTGTAACAAATTTTAGAACACTAACATTGCTATTAACAGTTTTGGCATCCCATTAAGTAATTTATGAAGTAAAATATGCAAATAATGCTATTCAGAATATGCGCAACTATCCTAAAAAATTGCTGGCTTTCGAGGAAAACGGTGGCAAAACTGTACAGTAGTAAAACTAAAACAGTTCAATGTTTTGTTGTTTATGCCTAGGTTTAGCAAAGACACATCCTGAACTGAAAAGCACACGTGAAGTCGGACACCTAGAATGCAGAGGTAACTCATCTCCTCGAAATGCAGCTCTTCAGGAAGAAAGTACCATTCGTTATTGATTCAACAGTAATCAAAACTCACACAAACATATTTACCTGCCTATTCTCCTCATCAGACTCAGTTTGAGACTCAGTTATTGCCTGGATCAAAGTAGGATGGTTCAGCCCTTGAGTCAGCTGAAGGTTGAACGGGTATTTGGCAGTTATTTCACTGTCCATTATATGAAACTGTTAATCTCATCATATCTGTCCACATCACAGGACAGGGTCTCAGCTTACATTCCTGCCGATTCAAATCAGAGCTGATTCAGAAAGGTTTAACTTCACTGAGAAAGTTTTTTTTTCTAAGAGTAAATGGAAAATTCCCCCTCCTCTCCAAATTTTGTCAATTAAATCGCTACAAATGCCATAAGAAAAACATACTGTGCTTTTCTGATGATTTGCTAATGAATTTTCTTGACAATGGAAGCCGTGATTGCTTTTCCACCATTTCTCAACTATATTATTTTTTTCACTTCCATCTCAGAATCTACAAATACAAGACAAAAAGAAAGAAGGAAGGAAGGTGATGTTAAAATCACTTTTAAAACCAATTATTGTGCCAATGAGTTTGAGATGTAGTTGCATTCTGCTGTACTTCGTACAGCTATGTTTTAAGCTCAAACAAGGCCTCCAAAAGCATGCTAAAGACAAAAATCACCAGAAATGGGTTATTCGGCACATGCAAAATCACCACCTGGTCTATCAGTTTCTCAGGGGCATTTTGCTCTTTCATCCCATGCCTACATACATTTTGTCCATTTTGAAAGACTGAATCTTCTGTGTACAATAACAATTCAAAACATTTAGGAAAGCTAAATAATTCTGATGTCCATCAGAGCCACTGAACTACTGCTATAGGTGGAGAATGTTTTAGTGTTCTAAATCCCAATCTGACCATTTACAGGTACAATTTTTCCTGTTCACCAGCTGAAGTCAACCTTGGCTTTAGACTGATTCAACTTTGCTGTGGATCCTCACTCAGCTGCAATCCAGCTAAGTTCTCTTCCTCAGTTCAGCATTTGTACGAAAAAGAAAAAGACATCATTTCTCTCTCTCCCTCTCCAGATAATTGCTATTTTAGGTCAAATGATACATTTGTTAAATCACACAGTACTGTAGTCCCTCTTTGGGACTTCTAGGAGCATGATAAGAAAATTTTATTTCACACTTTAAAAACATGCAAAAGAACAAATGAGAAAGTTCATCACATTTGTTAAAGACTCCTCTTTAGAGAGGAGGAAAAAAAAGTAAAGATTTAATAAATTAGACAAAAGAAAGCAATTTACAGCTCACTGAAGAGAAACTGTTTGGATGAAGTTGTTTTAAATAACAATACTTATTCTTCCAATTCCATAGGAGGAGATTACCAAGACCCACAGACCCAGGCTCGTTACCCGCATTCAGGGCGGCACAAAGTGGGGGACTGGGGACCTGCTCACGGCAAACACGGGGAAAAAAAAATCCTTGAGAATAATGAAAGCACCAGAATAGGTATCTCCAAGAGGTTGCAGCATCTCCATCCCTGGAGGTTTTCAGGACCCAAATGAAGAAATACCTTAGTTACCTGGGCAAAACTCAATTTTGACCCTACGTTGTGCTCCAGGTCAGATCATGCTTAAAACACACATCTGTACAGATGTTTTGTAATTTAACACATACAAGTGCAATTTAAGTTCAGGCTTGGGGAGGGAAGCTATTGTGTTATAATGGGTTTTCTATAGTTATATTTTCCTTAAGAGGTAAAGAACAGCTGCTAACTTGAGGTCCAAAAAAGTAGTTGTTATTTTAAACATTTGGCAAAAGTACATTGTTCTCTATACAACATTTAAAAAAAAAAAAAAAGGAAAGAAATATAAAATGTCAACATTTAAGCATTATTCCAGATCATTTGAATATATTTTTTTCTGTGGAATATTCTAAATATGTGTTATATTCATGGACTTGAATATTGGAGGAGGGGAAGGGGGCAAGAAAGGTTTAACAGAAAGTACAAAATCAAGGAACAATTGGTTGGGTTGGCCACTGGCCACATTTTAGCATGTTTATTCTGAACTTCATTCTCAGCAATATATCAAAAGAAACTTAATTCGCCCAAAGCTTTTTATACTCTCTGGATTCTGATAACATTCAACTTCAGTTAAAATTCACTGATCTGTCTTGAGTTTGTTTTATAGACAGCTAGAACATTATTAGCCTAAATATTGCAATAAAGATATACAGTCATGAAAAAGCATACCACATGTAAGAACACTTATTTAAAATAAAAGGAGCAGTATTTACAGTTACCTGTAGTTCATGTGTCCTATTATATTTATGTAGTAATAATCCTAGTACCAAAGTTGTCCTTAAAGTAGTTGGCATTTAATCCACAGGTCTGTAAGAATGCTTACACAAACTAAGACATTTAAGGATTCTGGTTTTGCTCTAGGGGTTTAGCAAGACTTAAAATGACCTTTTTTTAAAAAAAAAAATCAATGAGAATTACATGCATTTTCATGTTTCAGTTTCAATTGTACACCTTTACCCTTGTAGGTGTTTGGGGTCCCAGCAGGCACATGCCAAGGAAGGCAGAAAATGGAGCAGTTTTACCCTACCCTGTGACAGGGCAAGCCACTTTTTAATGCTTTAGCTAATCAAGGTAAACCAGAGGCTCCTCAACAGAATTCAATTCAACTCCCTGACACATGAAAATCACCTCTATCCCAGGCATTCTTCACAAGCACAAGCCCCTACTGCTTCCCTGCCTACAACCCACAGCAACTTCTGTGGGCGTGGACCTGCTCCAAGGCAGGTTTAAAATTAGCTAATGTGTCATTTTGGATTTTGTTTTTAAATACTTCTAATCTCAGTCAAAACATACCATATTAAAATCTTCCATGGCACATGTTCACTTTTTTTTTTTTTTTTGGCCAGACAGTTATGCTGGTAAAAGGTATAATGAGTAATGATCTTGGACTTGCACAGCACTAGCAAAAGCAAGTGTCACTACAGTGGCTACTGTGTCACCAAAATTTTGCTGATGTTGGGAAGCAGGTTATTCCCTGGAATAGCATTTTAGGCAGCCCGAGCTAAGCCTAGGAGGCGCAGGATAGCATGGGTAAGGCAGCCATGCAAATGAGCAATCAGTGTAAATCTAACCTAAGAAATCCCCATAGCTCTAAAGCAACTTTCCTTCTTAGAGTTCATCTAATACCAAACTATGCTTTGAGTAAGCTAGCCAACCAACAACATAGAAGTCCACAAATCAAACATCTCATAGCTTGGTCTCACCCCCAAATCAAGCAATTCATTATTAGTATTAACCATAATTTAGGTCATTCTTTTTATTTCTAAGCTTTTAAGAATGCACTTACCAGAAACATGACAGATGTATTTTTTTTTTTTTTAAATGTGAAACCTGAGAATGTAATTTAATCATCTGACTCTAGCAGCTAGTCATGTATGAAATACAAACATCACAAGACTTCCAGTGATCTCAAGAGCTGGCAGCAATGCCTCAAAAGAAAAAGTTGTCACTGAGAGATTTTTAGATGGATGAAAATAGCGGATTCAAAAAAAATTATTCAAATTCAGATAAATAAATAAAAAGGCCAAATTATTTTCTCCAAGAGAACAAAGACCCTCAACAAAGATGACAACTGTGTCAAATAGGCAAAAGTCAAAAAGACACACTTAGTAAGCAAGGGTGATATAACAGTAGTATGACTTACTAGGAGAATTTTTCCCTTAATGGATTTAGTTTCCAGCAAGGCTCTAAATTAAATATTAATGTCTTCCAAATAACATTTTGACAAAAAAATAATCATGTTTCAAAGTCTGTATTGGAGTGAAAAAATAAAATCGTAGAAAAAAATAAGCTCTGGAAGAAATTAGTCATTAATAAAATATTCCACTATAACATATTTTTTCCTTTAAAAGAGACAATTAAAGTGTTCTTTTATTCTTTAGGCACACAAAGGAGAGCAAATTTGATTGAGATGTCTAACAGCTTTCAAATGATGGGATATTTTCATTTTCAAATGTCTGTATTTATTACACAAACAAATTGGATAAAACAGGGCATAGTTTTAAAAAATACTAACAACTTAACCTACAACTATAGTTTAAAATATTCTGATATGAAATTAAGGGAGTACTTAGTGGAGTTGTTTGGTAGCTTTAATATGATGTGTCTCACAGGAAATATGATACTACAGCTTTACAAAAAATGAATACTTTTTAAAAAAAAATTTATAAATTTACATTAATGCCATCCAGCCATCCAGTGACGCATTTCAATAATTATTCTACAATACAATGGGAGTGCATGCTCAAACAAAACACCTCAGCAGTATTTTAAAGCAGTAAACCACCTAGCCAATTTCTGTACGTTCTGTAGTTTTTCTAATCCACTCTCCCTGTGGTTGAGCAAAATCGAATTGCCTCTCACATTTGCAGACAGCTCTGTGAAGGTGATAATAGAGCTGCTCCCTGCTGTCATGAGGCAGGAAATAGGAAAATGGCATATGGGGCTAGAAAGAAATAAAAAGAGAACTAAACAAGAACAAAAGAGATTTCAACAAAGGACAACTATAACCCAATATGCCTTGCAAGTTGATCCCTTTTCATAATCATTTAACATGCTTAATCATTCATCTGCACCCTTTTGCAAAAACTTGAATGTTTGAAATGAAGTCTTTCGTAAAGTTTTATTGTCTAAAACATATGGAATAGAAACGACACTAAGAGCCACATATGTACCGCCTATAAAATGATGCATTATTAGTGTCCATGTCAAGGTGCTGAACTTATCCCAATCTTTTTGTAACTAATCTTAAATGCTGTGGCTAAAATTGTAACATCTAGTATAGAAATACTTGGATTATTAGTTGCAAAAATGGTGAGTGACACCTAAACAGCAAGATATGAAGGAATACAATTGGTTATGTATACTGACAATACCAAAGAGATCCATCTTATTTAAGGACTACTGATATAAGACTCAGAAAAAAAAAAAAAATGGAAAAGGATGTTGTGATCTACCATGAGAATTTTGGGTTTGTTTTTCAGATTTTTTTAATGGTGAAATGGCCTCCAAAAATCACAAACTTATACATAGATTTGCAGTGCTTTAATATTAAATGTCACTAAAGTGAAAAAAAAAAAAAAAAAAAAAAGCCCACTATACCTTTCCTTTTACACTCTGAATGGGATCCACCACCACAGCAACAGCTCTTTCCGATAAGGCTTCAAAACTCTGCTGAGTATTGATATCTACACCAGACAACCAACAGCCGAAGCCAGGGTGACTATGATACCAACCAACCACCATCTCAGGTCTGAAATAAAGAGGATAATCTGAGATTCGTAATAATAAAAACACATAACACAAGAAGAAATGGTAATGTAACAAGGCATAAATTAGGATGAGCTGTGAAAAAGCACTATTAGAAATATTTAAATTACTCACCATAATATGGTGAAAACATGGACATGAATAAATGCGACAAAAAAGTGCTATCATTAAGGGATGCACATTAGCAGTGGTAGATTGTGCTTTCAGTTTTTTCACCCTGTTACCACACCTTCTCTGAACCAGTTTTTACCCTTTCAGCACTTGAGTAAATATCTACTCTTTAACTCCTTGGCGTCGAAGGTTGAATTTTCACGGCAGAAAGTCCATTTCAGACATGGACAACGGGAACCAACGGTGGGAAAAGATTAAATATCAATTAAACCAGCAGTAGAACTAGGAACTCAGTCAAAAAGCAATTTGCACCGTTCTGTTCAGCTGCTGAGCCTTTTGCTAACATTAATTTTGAAGTTTTTCCCACAGTAGAAGAATTTGAGCAAGCAGACGACAACTGTTGAGAGGTAGGAGTGAAATAAAAATTTGTTTAAATCCTAGGATCTTTTACCAAACGATTTTTTCCCTTTCTTTGCATTAAATTGGCTACACATAAGGCTATGACTTTGTGATATCACATCTTTAGAAAAATCAGCTTTATAAGCAGGTATTTTCTAGTAACCGCCTATACTAAGTAGAGCAACATTTTCATTTTACCGCCCAATATTCAAAGATACAGATCTAACATGAGTGACAGGTCTCTTGAAAACTGAAAGGCACAAGGCAGATTGAATTACATGCTATATTACTGTTACAGTTTCTGGGCCAATTATTTCTTTTTAAGCATTAACGACAGCCCCAGATTATTGGTTTTGTAGACAGTCAGCTGTTTCTTCCAAACAACATGCAGGGAGTATTTGCTATCATAAACTCTCTTTAGAGTGACTTACCTTCCTGTCTGCTTCAGCATGTCCAACATTTTGGCTTGAAATACGGGATCAACTGCCTCTACGCTGACACCCTGATGCAGGAAGAGGCACAAAAATCATAGTATTTGCACACATATATTTACAGGGAATACCATCTTCTCACTTGTTACTTTTCCTCAAACCAAAGTTTTATATATAATGTCATAAGCACCTTGCTATAGGGTAAGTTGACAACTAATTTTTTAGTTTTACAACTAATTGATAGAAGATCCTTATATGTAGAACGACTTCTAAGTTTTTTTAAAGGTTTTTTTTAATGCTAAAAAGCTCCAATTTCTATTTAAATTATCTCTTCTATGAGTAAACATAATTAAATAGACATAGGGTTTCATCCCTTCCTCTTCCTTTTTTGTTCTGCAGACTCTGGCCTGTTTGTTTTTTTCTTCCTACTAGTTCAGCCCTACAGGTCTTGTTCAAGATAAATATCAGGCTGTACTGGCTTTCTGCAGATTCTATATATACTGATTTTGCATACCATGTTAGCACATGCACAGAATAAGCTCAGGTTAAAACAGTGATAGTACTTCAGTGATACGCTGCTGTAACAGTTACAAAGGGCTATGTGCTTCTTGAAAGCCGTATTTCATTCAATTTATACCTTAAGTATCATAATTTCTAATTATGCTATTGTCACTTTATAACATTTTGATAACTTTAATATTCTTAATCAAAATTAAAATCAGTCATTTTTTTTCCCATACCACCAAAATATCATTTGAAAAATATGCCACTGTAAGATCTTTCAAAAGAGAGTAAGTTTGAAGTATTTCTACAGTATCATCGCATTTAAGGGCACACTTCCAGACAGATCTTTGCACGTGGAAAGAGTTCTAAAGCCAGTTACAGATTTCATCAACACAATTCATTACCAATTCATATTTCTTGTATATGATGTTATCCTAGTATATTTATACATACAGAAATACAAAACATATCTACATTCTTATGTATTAGCCTTCACTAAAAACAAATCTGTTTGAACTAGAAATGTTAACAGAGCTCCCAAATTCAAATAATCAAACATTATCTAAGCTTAGACAGCCTTAATTATACCAGCACCTGAATTACACGTGTTTGTATCATATCTAATCAGTTATACCTTAGGATTGCATAAGTGAGATGAGCTGGGAAAAGCTTTTACAAATTATTTATCACAAGAAAAACACCTATCAAGGTCTAATTGCAAAGAACTCACCGTCCCAGACTGTGGCATAGCAAAAACATCAATCACTCTCACTGTGTAATCATCCACAAACTCCCCGAGCATCAGACCCATAACTTCCATAGGGACACCAGCACGACCATGTTTCAACATCTGGAATCGAGACCAAAAGACATTGTGTATTTAGGTAAGGGATGGTTCAAGCTTGACTTGAGATAGCTCTTCCAGCCTTTGCTGATCTCTCAATAATTCACAGCTTCCAATACAACTAGAAAACGTAGGCAGGATAAAACAGTACAAATTATGGCAATGTCAGAAAAACAATTAAAATTTCTCAATGATACCCTCTATATTGGATTTATTAAAAAATAATCTGGACGGCACCTAAGCAGACATTACAACAAGTTCATAAACTTTGGGTATGTCAGATGTTGCATCTCCAGCTCCGTAACAGAAGCGTATAACAGTGCACTTACCTTCAGCAGCGCAAGGGAAGAGATATAAACCTGCTCTGCTGTATCGACTGCAGGAGCATCTGTAGGTGGCCCCTATGACACAGAATAAGTAATTAAGTATTTTCTCCACTGTTCTTACACCACAGTTCCTAAATATATTTTCTTTATTTGAAACTTAATGAAAAATGCATGCAAGATTTTGGCTTTATTGTGCCAGCTGAAGTTCTTACAAACAAAAAACAAAACAAAAAATGCACACCCCAAACACTTCTTTACAGCACCTTCGCATACAAACCTATTTTGTAATAAAAATCACCTAGCCATCACTCTTCTCCCCTTCTCCCACAATACCACCAATCTAAATAATAATCTTACCAAAATCAGCCGAATTAAAAATATCAATAATAAAAACAAGTACCACACTAGGTACAAACCTGTTACAAAACACAGAGCCTGAGAGTCGGAGAAGTTACCATTAGTCAGCCTTGCAGCAATGCTAACATTTGTCAGCTGTAAAATATGGCCAGTTCTCCAATTAACTATGTGTTTCTTACAGTGGTGTGAATGTAAATGCTGCTGGGCTAGCATGATTAACTGGCACCAACACAAACAGCAATTTCCCTTTGCTTCATCAGCTTTCAGCTAAAGAGGACTTGCAGATAAAGGCTATGGGAGCACTTTGCAGATACACTGGTACAGTGAGAGAAAAAACGGACCTCCGATCCCTAGGTGGAAAAGCTGTGAACAAAATACTTTGCTCTTTGCCTTATGAGTAGTTATTCAAAAATTAGCACAACTGTCCCAGGTGTGAATGATTGGTAGAAACAGGTTCTGTGTACTGTTGAAACAGAAAAACACAGGAGACGGCTGTTTAAACGTCCCCTTCTTGAAGAGCAAGGACCATACTGCTCTTATATACAGAATTACACATCATTACACTCAATTAACAGTACATTCATTACTTTATTACCAAATTGTGTAGAGCAAATTCCCACTGAAAAGACAAAAGGTTAATTCTACCCTAAATGGTGCAGAACAAACAACTTAGAAGGGCAACTCTGGAGTCCAGGTAAAGGAAGATAGACCACATTACGTAAAAGAGGGTGGAAAAAAGCAATAGTGATGGCTTTATAACATTTACAAGATTAGTAGATTTATAACTTTGATTCCACAATTATAAGCAAATTTGGGCACAGACAAGAAAGTTCCTCTAAGCAAACACTTGATTTTTTTTTTTTTTTTATATATACCTAAAATGAAAAGAAATTGCAGAATTCAATACAACAAGCCTTGACTTGGAAAGACACACAAGACAGAGTGGTCAACCTGAGCCATAAGGCAAGAAGATGCAAACAAGAATTTAAGTAATTGGCACATTAAATTTGTATAACAACTGCCTTTTGTGTATAATTTCACTTTATCTACACTAGGTCTTAAATGCAAAACAATGCTATTTAGTGTAGTGTTCTACCGAATGCTTTAAAGAGTGAAAGAAAAATCAGGTTATTTCTTTTAATACAGATGAATTACTACTCTTCTAGCCCCAGAGGTCTGAAACCAAATCTTTCATATTCTGAAACCCACGTACAAGATTCTGTGTATATAACTGTCAACCACAACTGTTTCCTAAAACCTTCAGCCCTTATTCCTAACTTTGATATTGATGACTACCTCCCCTCGATATTTTGTCCCTGCTCTCCCCCTGACTTCAACAAAAACGAACGAACAACACAAACACAACGAACGACCTCAACTCTTTTCACTGCTAATTCTTTTGTTACTTTGGCTTTTCCATCAGCAATCTTCCAGCAGCTTTACGTTCCATCTCCTATGATGCACTCCCTAGAGGTCCATCCTTAATCAATTCCCCCTTCTCAATGAGCATTTCCCTGACTACCCCAGCCCAAGGGGCCGCTCCAGCAGAGCGGCTCCTCCGCAGTACCTGATACAAACTTTAGGAGCAGTTGATCAGAACAGTTCACAAAACTGGATGTGTAGGACACGGGAACCATTTAATGCAAATCTACTACAGCCAAACCGTCTGATGAAGTGTCCAATTTTTTCGATACTTCGGTTTTCCGTCACATTTTTATTTCCTTAATTGTATTTTGCCTACTGTAAGTTTATTCTAGAGTTATCAGATTTTTCCTCGTGTAGAAGTCTTAATACTTCAGAAAACAAGAAGACTTGTATTTCCACTTAATCACTGAAGGAAAAGCAGAGATTATTTTTAAGTTGGAAAAAAAAGTATCAGTTATCAGTCTGACAAAAAAAGCCCTTCCATATATATCAAGTTCTCTCCTTTTCCAATTTTCTATCCATTTTAAATCAAGGAGGGTCAGAAGTGGAAAAGTAACAATAACCTTGGTACTGCTTTGGGAAGAACCATTACATCCATGCTGTGATACCACCATGAACATATCCTACATTTGTTGCAGATTTTCGCTTCTATTTCACTGCAAGCATCCATTTTTGCCACTCATTTTTCCTTTTCTTTAATAAGGAGTAGCACATGCACACTCACACACACCTAAGAATCCTATTGCAACTAGCTTTGTGATTTCTTAGAGATTAATGTTCACACTTGACTGAAACTAGCTTCTCAAAAATCAGGATCTTAAAATGATCTGCTTATTTCACAGATGAAAACATTTAAATAAGATCTCCTGTATGGATTTCCTGATGCCTGGGAAGATGGCAGATTCCATGGACATCCTTCCTTCAGCTGAGTTCCTTCCCTTGCTTTGAGTACAGATTAAAATAAACTCCTCAATAGTCTTCTGAAGTCAATGTGACATATTGATTGGGGAAGTTCGGATAAGAAATGATATATAGGTTAAAATTTCTCTGCAACCTACTTTCATAGGTACTTTCCTATTTTTCTGTCAAAGATGACACAAGAAACACTACATTTGTACTTGTGTTCTTATACAAAATGATAATGCCAAAGTTAATTAAATTCCTAACCTAAAACTTCTAAAGATTTAACAGATACAGAAAACAAAGATTTTTTTTTCCCCTCAAATTGCTTACTTGGACATCAATGATTTAATCTAGAAAAAAAATCTCTGAACAGACATTTTCAAACAGGATTTTTTTTTTTTTTTTAATATATGTAGGACCACTTCCTGACCCACAAATAGCAACTGTTCTTAATCAGTGTTGGAATAACAACCATAATTCCTGTACACTAGTTGAAGAGTACATGGGAGCTGTTCCATCTATACGTTATATGTTTTGAGATATTGTTGGCCCATTTCTGCTACACTCTTCCACAGAGGTATATGCACTTTTGTGATGGAAAGTAGAAGGCTGGAAAGATGAATGATGGAAAGAACAGGCTTCATTAGCTAATCTCTCAGTATTTTATACTGACCCTCCACAGCATGCACTATTATAGCTGTTCATAAAATTTGCTGCCTGCCAACTTTAACAACGGAGCTCCCTTCTTAAGGGGCAGAAGACAAAATTAAAATAACTGGTTCTGGAAAACTAAACAAGAAAGCATTTATACCTACAGAGCAAACAATGTGCTAGTACTACTAGTCTCCAGATATTCACATAGGTTTTCCACCATCTAAAGCAGTATAAGATTTTCCATCTTAAAGCCAAATAGCTCCTTCTTGTCTGCCCACAGCTTTACTGAGTAACATATTGGGGAACTGGAAAGAGATGGGATTTACAAACAGGAACAGTCTTTTCCTCAATCATTCCTATATAAGCTGAATAAAGTAATGATTGTAATTCAAAAACCTGTTTTAAAAACATCTGGCCATCCAAAGGCATAGTAAGAATGCAGTCAAATAATGCGCTATGCTCCTTCTTGAAAAGTTTTTTTTTTTTTTTTCCCTTCTAGATCAGCTATACATGTTGTCAGTCAGCAAAATGATATGCCTGAAGGCCAGTTATCTTGTGAAACCTGAGAAAACTGATTTTATTTTTGGACATAACGGCAGAATCCTTATCTCATTAAAAATAAAATTGGTAAAATTTGTAATCAGGCAAAATGTTAATGATCTAAGTTCATTTTACCTACTATTTTATTTTCGCTTAAGAATATATACAGTAATGTTTATAACGGGGAAAAAAATCCACATTCAAGTTACAAACAAAAGATTGAAATGCAGTATTAAGTTATACCAGAAATCACTTTTGTTTCAGGCAGTTAAAAAAAAAATAATTCAATATAAAAAACAGCCCTTTACTTGGGCAGCCCCTTGTTGACGAAGTGTTAAAGGCATTTGCCATTCTAACAGCATAAAAACTAACGCCTTGAAGTGTTACCTACTCAGGCCTTTTAACAAATTTGTTAACACTTTTAGGTATATTACCCCACCTTTCTCTTAGTGTGAACTGGTATCAATTATTTAACCAATTTTATTATGTTATTAAAATACCTGCTGATAAAATGTGAACTAAAGTGTCATTTTAGAGCGCTGCTCTTTATTTGTACTTTTACATTTAAACATGTATGAAAAGTGGACTCAATTAATTATACCAGGAACTGTGAAATATTCCAAACCAAGACACTTTCTATTGTATGATTTAAACTTAAAGACTGCTCTATTGTCACACTAATAGAAGAAAAGATTTTGAAAGATGTGCTGGCATAGCTGTTTCAACAAAGGAAAGACTTTACAAGGGCAGCCTTTAACAAAAAGGCAATGAAGTGCTCTGGAGCAAATCTTGTCATTGTTTCAAGTAATGTATTACTGCACAAAATAAAACTGATGCAACCATTACTTTTTTCTTTTTTTTTTTTTTCCCCTCCATTTTGCAATTGGAATAATTTAAATGTGAACACAGGACACACAGGCAAGCACTTACCTCTGCAGTGTTTATTTCTTTGCCAGAAAGGTAAGAAAGAACCTTTTAATAGTTTAATTTTGTGAGTATTAAACAACTAGTGTGAAAAACAAGCTGCATGTAAACTATTTCTACTGCCTCTGCTTCAATGACTAGCTGAGGCAACCTGTTATAGGAGGTGTTAATTGGCAATAGGAGTACAAGTCAGAAGCATGTTCCCCATCGTCCTAACCCAGCAAGGCTGGGTCATTAAAGTGGAAATGAATTCTTTCATGCCGACTTAACCCTTTCAGTACATATTTTCAGCTGTTACACCTAAAGACAATTGAGAAAGATTACCAACCAACAACAGCAAAAAAAAGGCAGAAAAGCTTGCATTACTTCTGAAAAAAACATGTATTTTTTCTCCTCCTTCCCTTCCCTCCCTTTCTTTCCCCCATCTCCACTAACAGAAGTTTTCTAGAAAATCATCAAATTTATTGTGTTTGTTTGTTTGTTGGGGGGAGGGGGGGTGCAGCAAGGAGAAAAGAGGTGACATGGGTATATACGCAGCGACACCCATTGTCAAATAACAAGTTAGCGTATTAAATTATACATAAACTGAGAGCTTAAAATCAGAGTAAAAATATTGTTTCCTAGAGGTAAAACAAACTGTGTATAGCTTGGAAAACGTGAGAGAATGTTACATAATACACAGAACATGCATAACCCGAGAAAATGTGCAGAGAACACAGAAGTAATGGAAACAAAGTACTTTAATTTTAAAAGTTCACCCGAATCCTATTGCTCTTCTCTTCTTACCCTTTGTAGGGAAATCGTATAATGACAAACTTGCGTAAGGATTCTAAGATTTCTTAAGTAGCACAGTCCTTTTTTTTTTTTTTTTTTTTTCCCCTCTCTATATCACTATTTAAGCTAAAATTATGGGTATGGATGCAACTTTTGCAGTAGTAAATGAAACACATAAAATAAGAATCAGCTTGTATTAAACCACCGGAAGCGACAGAGTAAGCCGTATTTCCAAATTGTAAGGTTCTACCAATATTATAATACCAAATATCAGAAGCCATGTATTTTGTATTCCGAACAAGTTAGACTGTCATTTGTCATGACTGAACATAATTCAGAAAAAAATAAAAAGAAATTCAGAAAGAATTCATAAAAAGGAGAAAATAAGCATATTATTTGCACTGTGAATCACACATTAATTAGGAAGAATTTGAAAATTGTAGTTTTTAATCTAATACACACATAATTTTACAGTTGATGTGGAACTAACAGGACTATATTTTGAAGCAAACGTCGTGTCTAAACAGTTTGTATGCTTAGAACCATTTTTATACCAATTATAATCAAGCATACATAACAGACCACAAAATACCATAAGCCTCAACAAACAGCCTAGATTTCTGAACGGATCACATTGTCTTGTTGCACCATATGTCAGAAAAAAACTACAGTAATGTTTAATCCCATAGACAGGGTGTACGATCTTTAAAATAGAGCAGGGACACTCAGGAAATATTATGGTATCAACTACTATTTTAAATTAAACATATCGGGGGCGGGGTGGTAGGGGAATCTAGCAGGGTAGGAAAATCAGCCTGTCTCTCAATACATTTTGACAAAAATCTTGTCTCCTAAAGAGTCTCTTCTGCCCAAAGAGTTATTTGGGCAGAACTCTATGTAAAGAGCAATAACAACATCTCTCTCTTTTTCATAAATTAACTCCTGAAAGGAAAACTTTAGGCAACTCTGAGCACTTGGTTAAAGCGGTTGAAATTGTCTGTTCCAAAACCACTTACTCAAAGCCACATACTAACTGCACGCTGTTGCATTTGCACACATGTGTGTGCAGAATTTCAAACAAAAAATATGCCTCTAACACCTTGGGAAACTCCTAAGACAGAACCTGGCCAGTTTGTTTATTTAATTTATTTTTTATTACAAAAAGCCACCAGTAAAACAATTTGGGTCAGGTTTCTAGCCCATCCCTTCAAAACTTTTTAATTAGAAAAAAAAAATTTTGTTTTCTGCCACTAGCCTCTCCTGTACTAGTAACAGTTTTGCAGAAGAGGTATAACCACCCATCTACATGGACATAGGCAGAGATTCCCTGCATATCTTTGGGATGCAATGTGTTTGTTTCAGCTGATTCCCCCAAACTGACCACATTTTAATAGGTCTCCTAAAAAAAAAA
>VZSV01000018.1:2652205-2674649 GCA_013398735.1 Nothocercus julius
AATCACAAAGCACATGATTTATGAAAAGCTTCAAACGAAACTACTTTTCTCTATTTTGCCATATAGAGCAGCCCCTTGAACTTCAACAAGTATAAGTCCAGCCTAACTTTGGTGGCAAGAGTGGTTTGTTTGGATATAAAACATTCCACCACAGAACAGAGCTATTGAGAAATGCAAACCTTCCTAAATAACCCCAGTAAAGGGGTTGTTAAACAAAAACTGTCTATAATGAAAGTTTCGGTATTTGCCAGTGATTACAGATTTCATACACAATCCTAGAGGAGACCGGACTTTTGTCTTTTTAAGTCTATTTAAAGTCATGACTGAGTTGTGAGAACTATCTACAAACCATCTGGAGAAGATCAGACCAAGAAAAAAATCAGTCTTGATGGGAATGCTTGTGTTGGGGGTGTCTATGGAAAATTTTTTATGAGGAAGCAGAGAAGTGGGTTTGTGTCCCTGGCAATTGCAAAGGTGCTACTCTGTGAGAGACAGATTATTTAAATAACTGCGTAAAAGACTGTAAATTGGAGGCTGTAAATTAAGAGAAAGGTGGCATGTAAAGCGGACATACTGTGGTTTTTTTTTTTTTTTTTTCTGGATTAGTGTGGGTTGGAACAATGTCCCACCACTTTCTTGTATTTTTCTTTATTCAGTAGGAGTTGTTTTTTTTTTTCCCCCTTATTTGTGACACTCCCTTTAGTACTTACAATATTTTTGTTGCTGAACTGAAACATTCCTCGACAGAAGTGCTGTATAACTGATACTGCTGATACTGCTGTAACCCTTACCTATGTCAGGTGGCGAGCCAAGAAGTGAAGACTAGACCAGACAGTTTTAGTCACTTGTTTGGCTATGCTTGTTTTAGCAAGTGGTACAGACTGATAGGAACAAATCTGTAGGGTGAAACAGGCACTATATTTGTTTCACATTTTCTTACTTTGGATTAGCTGTAGTTTACTCCCATGGATCCTTTTGCATCTACTTTTGCAGCTACTGTGCATTAGACATGTTCCTTGTCTGCAAACTTTAGTTTCATTTGAAAGGAATCCAGTTCCAATGTTCTAAGACAGCTTCACAGGGCAGACCAAAGCACCAAAGCAGGGATAATTGTGAGTTTTGCTTTAAATCACACTTATGATATGAACTTAACCATTAATGTAGATGCACCATATGTGTCATTATTTTTTTCGCAAAAATTAACCCACAAGATGAAAAGAAAACATGGCAGAGCACTGGAGAAGAGTGAAATAAAATTGAGGAAGGCAAAGTCCTCCATGTTATTACACATGGCATGCCCCAAGCATGGGGTACATACAATATGTTCTATGGAGAGCCTGAGGGACCTATAAGCTGCTAGATAAAACCCATTCAGTGAATATTTTGATCCTCACAAGAATGTCACTTGGGAAAGGCACATTTTTTACAAGAAACCAGCTGCCAGATGAGCCCATTGACCATTGTTACGATCTTTAAAATAAAGCCAAGTAATGTGAATTGGAGCAGTTAACAGATGGATGAATTACTTGTGATATAAGTGATAACCAAGTCAAAGCAAGGTGAGAAAAGGACTTGACATTGCAAAGAACAGCGGATATTTGCAGGGCTAGTAAAGACTGCTTCCCAAATAAAAGTGTTAGCTAGTGGTGAAAGAACTGGAGTGTATCTAATTAAAAATGCATACCAAAGCATAGAGAGAGAATACAAGGGTAAACAAATGGCAGAGACCAGGCTTGTTTTCAAAAAATGTAAAATCGATCACAACATGGTGAAAAGGTCCTGCACAAGAGGTTCAGTGTCCTGTATACAATAAAAGCAGCTATTTTGAAAAAAAAAAAATTACACCCAACTCAACTTGTAAAGATATGCTTAAGGAAAGCTCCCCATAACTATATACTATATACTGCTGGAGGATATAACAATGGTGGCAACAGTGAAAGTAATTACAATGATTTATAAACGGGATAGTAGGGATGTGCCTGTTCTCTAAAAATAGATTCTCTGATGGTCCAAAAGTTTTTTTTTTCTTTTTTTTTTTCTTTTTGATTTGTATCCCAAACATGGCATTTGTCAATTTAGGAAATTCTCCAGGAGCACAAAAGCAAAGAGGATTGCAACAGAGCTTCTTTCTACAGCGCTCTCCATAAATTAATTAAATCAATAGAGATTACACTACTTAAGTAATTGCAGTGATACAACACAGTATTTGTAGAGTCTTGATGCCTTTACAAAATAAGGTTCTGTTCATGGTTTTGGATTTACACTGTGACCTAAAAAATGAATGAACCTGTGCCAAATATTTAATTAGAAACTTGAGCTAAGCACAAAATAATGTATCTAACTTACACATGAAATTTGTGAATGCCTAATAGTCTTCATTTTCAGAGATATGAAAGTTACTTCTTAAGGATGCTCTCAGTTTTTGCAATGGACCAAGAAGTTTTATCCTATGGCATTTTTTTTTTTTCCCCGTGTTTCCTTGATTCCTTCAGCTTATCCTCTTTAGTATTTAGAATTCTCTGTTATGCCTGTATATCATGTATATACATTCAGTCGTTATGGATCATGCGAACTCAGTTTGGAAATTGTTTGAGTCCTATGATAGTAAAAATTACAAATAGCTAGCTAGATCAGTGTATGAATTTCTTCTCCTTAGTTGATTTAGAAAATAGCTATTTAATTGATTAAACATGCGCATTATACCTCAATCAATTCAACTGTTTGTAAAATGAGACACTAGTAGAAGAAATGGGTGAATATGGCATACTCGTTCCTTGATGGAGCACAATTTGTACAGTTGTGATTGTGTCTTGTTCTCTGTGATCATAACAAATATACAATAAAAATGCTTAAAATATTTGGCTTTTTTTTTTTTTTTTTAAAGTTCCTGAATTGTCTGAAATATGATTTGGGAGGATTTTGTTGTACTCAGTAAACAAACTTCTTACAAACGTTAGTAGAAATGTAGAGAATGGGTAGAGTATTTCCAATTGGCAGTGAAATCTTCAGGTAAGGCAAGATGCTTATTCTAGTTATATTGGCTATCTGCCATAAATAAATACAGTAGCAATTTATCTTATTTATCACTAGCTAGCTTACGTCAGTCGATTAAAGTCTATAAACTGATCTTAATTGTGATAGAGCCCTGGAAGATGCTGCCCAGAGAGGTTGTGGAGTCTCCATCTTCAAAACCCACCTGGATGCCACCCTGTGCCACGTGCTCTAGGTGTCCCTGCTGGAGCAGGAGGGTTGGACTAGATGATCTCTACAGGTCCCTTCCAACCTCAACCATTCTGTGATTCCGTGATTCTGTGATATGTTGTAACAGTTGGTGTTTGGGACCTAAATATTTGGGACCATATGGCAATGGTTTGAATCTCCATTGTAGAAATTATCTGAAGAAACCCCCTTAACGCTAGCTAGATTGCTAATTTCAGCCAATTTTCTTATTACAGAGCTACTCACTCTGAAAAAAAATAGAAAGGATGGACTCCCTTGTTTGTTCTTTGCTGTTAAAATGTTGGTGGCCACAGCTCTGCTTAAATAATTATGTCTTGTTTTAGTATTTAAAATGAGGCTAAGCCCAGATAAGCAGAATGTCGTCCTGTTGGTGAAAAAAAATAAACATAAAAGCCATATTGTAATTAAATAAAATATTGATTTTTTTTTTCACTGGTATGTAAATTCTTGGGTAGATTAACAGAGATAGTTCCCATACTTGCAAATATGTTAAAGAGGTTTTGGAGCTTTGTTGAGATAACATACTTGATCTAAGATGGTTGGTAAAAAAATCTTAGTTTATGTTGAGGCTACACACTTGACTACAGACTTCTAGCTGGTCCAATAGCCCAGAGAATAATTTCATGCAGGCTGTAAATGGTTGTGTTACAGAAACCAAAGAAAACACTTCAGTATTTGCCTGGTCCCTTTAACATTCACATTTTTTGATACTAGCCCAAGTCTTAAGGTTAATCTTTGGCTTTTGTTTTAGTTCTATAAAGTATTTTTGTCAATTTAAGGCGCTGGTTTTCAATCTTTTTTGTCTTGTGGATTTCTAAATATCTTGTTGAATGCCTTTAGATATGTCATGTGTATAGATGGTAGTGACAAATATAAACTTGCTGTTCTTAATTGCCTTTCCCAGATTTCTTTAGAAGCAGAGTCTGAGACTAAGAAATAGTCCAGCCACATTACCCCATAGATCCCTGCAGATCACAAGTTTAACATTAGTGCTGTGGAGTCTTGTAGTTGTTTTTATAGGTCATTAAATTATAATGTTTAAAATATCTGAAGAAGGTTGTGATATTCTGTATGACTTGTGTGCAACAAGAATCTTTGGTGGAATAGTCAACACAATTGCAGACTCAAGAATCTTTCTCTTGCCAAATTTATATTCCCTGGAAACTGTCTTATGCCATCAGAGACAATTGTATTTTTGAGTATTTTAGAAGCTTTGGGTTTTTTACTGGTTTTCATATACTTTAGACCCTTACTACTTTAGTGTTTCCTTAGTATCCTGCACAGAAGTCATCCAACAAGCTAATATAATTATTTGCTCCTTTCATATTAATTTTATGCTCAATAGTAGGGGGAAGTTTCCCTTCTCCACGAAATTTGAATAGATTAAATGGCATTTTTCTAAGTTACCTGAAAAATATGTTTAAACAAGAGGGGTAATCTCATCTATTTAACTATTCCATTTTCTGTCCTTCACTTGCTGTTTTCAGCAGTTGCAGATAGCCTCTAACTAAACAACCATCAATCCTTTGTTTCACTTTATGAGTGCCGATGCTTAAAGCTCCTATTGACTGGCTGTAAATAACATCATTTTTAATTAGAAATACACTGATGTAAAACTACCTGCTAATCTTAGCTCTATCTTTCAGGTAACTGGAGCTGCTAATTACTTTCAAAAACTCAGGTCAAATGTTCAATATCTGAATTCGTTAACCACTCAGCAAAATATGGCTGTCTCTTTAAAAAGTAGGAAACTTTACAGACGTTTTTAAAGGTCAAATTCTGTGTTCAGCTATACCCATTGACTTTGTTCGTCGCTGGTGATAGATCTAGGATTTTATAGTGGTAATTCATAATAATTAATATTCCTTACATGAGTCATTGGTAAATTAGCTCTGTTCTTCTTTTTTTTTTTTTTTTATATAGGAGGCAGCCAAATGTATGTTTAATGGTTTACCTAAGCAGTAACCTTCAAGATCTCCATCTCACTGACAAAATATCAAAGCCAGCTCAATCAGATTTTCTATAGACATTCCTTTATGTTTTATTTTCTCAAGTAAATAAGAGAAGAATGATGCCCAGCAGTAATCATCACACACAGACTACCAAGCATTCTTTTCAAATAATAATCAAACTTGGGTATAAAGCCCAGCTCATATATTATGATCCTCTCCAGTAGACACAAATTTTTAATAAATATTTTCTAGTTTCAGTTTTAATGAATCTTTGACACAAGGATTTGAAGCTATCATAACTTTGCATCTGTTTGAGAGCATGAATGATCAATCTAAATCTTTTGCCTGAAATGACTGGAAAAATACTGTGTTATACAGACAAATACATAAGTAACAGATAATTTTGTAAATTTTACCACTTATTTTGTAAAACCTACACACAGACTGCCTGTTCCATGAAAGGTAACCATTCTTTTAATTAATTGAAAATATCTAGGATATTGCAGTTTTCTTTCAAATAGCCATTAGATTTAAAAGAGATGAGTTCTTTAGAAGATTAGCATGGTTGGATCTTTTATTTTGTATGTTATTTATTTTAGGGCTTACATTACTTTCATTTACTGAACACTTGTAAAGTTTCCATCATTGTCTTCCAGGAAAGAAATCTAGTCACTTTTCATACATTCATATGTACTCTACCTAATCCACTCTACCTAAATTGGACATACAGAGATTATTGCATTTTGCCAGTCAAATAAGCAGGGTTTTTTGTAGTTGTTGAAGATGGTAAGAATGCTAACTATGCTCTTTCCTAAGACTTACTGAAGAACTTTTGTTTTATTTTCTTTTACATTGACTGATACCAGTAAGAGAGGAAGGCATGTATTAAGGCATGTAACTGTAGTGTTGCACACAAATTTATTTAATGGTTTCATAGAGTATTCTTTAGGGAATTCTTTAGGAAAGAAATGGTTAAGATACGTCTTCAAGCACAAGGAAATAATCTCTTTCCTTTGTAAGAGTTACAAATATATTCTAGTATACAATCTATACTCAAACCATACTGTCTTAAATGTCCTATAAAGACAGAAGCAGTATTTGGGTGCAGAAGCTCAGAAATTCCCAAGTGAGCGACATTATCAGCTCAGATGGCAGTCCTTTTATTTCAGACCATTGTCTTTAAGAACAGCATAAAGCAGAACTCCTGCTGACAAATGATCGTCAAAACTCTATGGTATTTTGCATAATAGCTGGATGCGAAGTTCTCCATTAGTTAATTCTTCATTTAATTAATAATATTGCAGTAAACTGAAATTATATTACTATTACCAACTAACAGTAAGAAGATACAATATTCTCATTTTTCTTATGATAAAATATTGCAAATAATGGCTATTGGACTGGTATACCTCAGTACAATCAGACAAAACGATTTCTCCCTAGGGGAGTATGTAAAAACATGAGGTGATGAGATGATGTTTGGATTAAAAAAAAAGAAGAAAAGAAAAAGAGAAAGTTAGATTTGCAGATTATTAGCATGTATTACCATTGATATTAAATATCTATATAAGCTGCATGCTTTTGTTCTGCAAGTTTTGGTGGAAAATAAGGCCATGCATATTCCTACAACAAAGCTGTTCATTGTATAATTTAGATTTCAGCTGAGTCTGAACTTACTGCAGGTGAAAATAAGATGATCCAGATCTGTCAGCACTGATATACATGTAGGTGGTTCCATTATTGTAATTTGTGAAATGCTCACAAGCTGTCTTTGTGAGGGTGCTTATATAGAGTAATGTATTAAAAAGAAGCAAGATGTTCTACCTTATGATGGCATTGCAGTTGTGCAGTTTGTGTAAAGTGATCAAATGTGTCTAAAATACATATGCAAGGTTTTCAAGCAGGAAAATTGTCTTATTGTTGTGTGATTTTGTAAATAAGATAATATCACATACTTTAAGAAAGAACATCCTGCTTTTTACATTCTGGGTACCCTTCAATCAAATGTGACTGACAAGTATTTATAAACCAGATGCTCTTTTTATGAGCTATGAATTACTACAATTCTAACAGCACTGTTTTTTATGTGGAGAACTGGTATTAGCTGCAGACCCGTCCATCTCTCCTGAATATAGAATTGTTTTATTAATACCAGTATATTTTTTTCATTGATTTTTTTCACTGTTTTGAGAAAACTACTCTGCTTTTTTTTAACCTTTTCTTATATTTTACTTTTGTCTTGTTTAAAATAAGCTTTTGGTGTTGAGTAGGTACAGTAGGTTTAATACGTAGTTAGAAAGAATCTATAGCTCAGGTTAAAATAAATGAGCCAATAAAGTAAAATATCTGCTTCAAATATCTGTTTTTGATAAGCAGCCCTGCTTATCAAAAAAAAGTTTTTAAATATAATGCAGTGTTTTTAAATGTTTTTAAATATAATGCAATCCACTACACTCTAAGCTGAATTTCATTCTCCCCACCACCAAGTATTCAGAACATTAGCAAATAAGATTGATAGCAAATCATAAGAGATCATAAGCAAAGATCATAAGCAAATGATAAGAGATCATTTATGTTATTAAGACTGGTAATCGAGTGAGAAAAAGAGGAGTAACTTTTAGACTCATGGTCTCTTCATCTTGCTCTTGCTTCATATACTTTCTGTGAAGCAAAAAGAAAGTCACGTTTCTGAAACGACAGCAACTTAAGTTTATGCTCATGTAGCCGTATGGGTATTCCATTTGGGAGCTCTGCTAGGGAAATTGGGTTCATGTGTGAATCCATGCTTGAGCCTGAATATGGAAAATAGCCACCTACATGGGCCAGTAAATTCATTCTGAAAATAGAACGAATTGTAGTCATCTAAAATGACCTAATCCTGCAAATGCTTAACCATATTGACTACTTTAGTTGCATGAGTAGAGACCTGTTTGGATGAACAGGACATTCCTCATCTGTAAGAGAGGGCTTGATGGTGGCTAAGCAAGCAAACTTGCTTATACAAGACTAAGAGCCAAGTATGTATTATCCATCCTTGAAAACAAAATTCCTGCACTGAAGTATAGTCAACTATTTCAAAAAATAAAAAGTGAAAAAGAGCTTCCAATCCTGTAGCTTTGTTTATCTACCTGAAATGTGAATATGGGAGCCATCAAAGTTTCATATAAATAGCAGCTCTGCTTTTCTCCTCTGTAGTTCTGGCCAGTGTGCCATTTTTGAAGTATTCAAACAAAGAACCACAAACCGCTAGTCACACCACAATACCAGCTTGTGTTTACATTTTCAGCTCTCCAGATCATGATCCTATTGAGTGCACATAGAGCGAGTGCGCGTACACGCGCCCATCCACCATCAGGAGGAACGGAACTGTAAACACAAGCTGGTATTTTGGTGGGGGCACACTAATATGGTGGTTGGTGGGGTCGGAAGGTGGAGGGTGAATTATGGATCCAGAATTTCCTTGTATTTTTCTCTTTAAGTCAGACGGCTAACGCAGTAGCTGCTTTTCAAACTGAAATGTTCGGCTGTTTTAAGGCAGTAGGGCCTAGTTACTTAATTTTAAACTGCATCCAGACCTGGAAGAGGATTGATGAAAGCATTAGCACTTGCAACACTCAAACTAGACAACGAAATATAAAGTGTATTAGAGCGAGTTTGGTTTGCATGAGTGGAGGGGTGGGCTAGGATGTTTTCACAGTCTTTACCATATATGTGATTCTCTAGTAGATGAACTACTTAGCAAGTTGTCTTGTTTAATAATAAACACTTAAGAAAGCACTAAAAATAATACGTAATACGATGAAAGAGAAAGATTTATCTGTAAAAGTTGCAGAAATCCAAGTTTTATATGTAAATGTAAACTATTAAAAAATAAAGCTTCATTGGGTATCTCTAAGAATTGTGCTGCATACAAACAAACTGATGCCATAAACCTTGTGAAAATCTCATCCTGAAGTATCAGATCCTTTTGGCACTCTCTGCAGTTAGCAGTCTTCTGTACTCATCATAGTGGCCATTTATAGCCATTTTATGCTGGCGCTCCAAGAAGAAGAATATTGCAGGAGATTTTCTTGGTAAGAGGTAATTCGGTTTTCAGAAAACAGAGCTCTTGCATGCACGATCAAGGCATAGCTTTTAGAAACAAAACAAAGATGCAGGAGACAAAAGGAAACTGGTGTCTTCAGAAAGAAAAGATAGTCTCCCTGCAAAAGGTACCTAGTCTGGTAGCTTGTCCTAGAGTGAGAGCTTGTCCTGATTTCAGTCCTGCCATCATATTAGCATGTTGTGTTAACAACAAGGTTTCTACGCTCACTCCTTTAAAAGTTATATTTCGTTCGTGTCCGTAGTAGATATTTTAAAATATTATGAAAAAAAAAAATCAGGCTGTAGATACCAAACAAGCTTCTCTAAAATTGATTTAAAAAAATAATTTTAAAGGCAAGGAGTGAAATGCTGATATTGACTTCTTTAATGAAAGCTGTAAACATATTTTATTTAGTAACATGTTTAATTACCTAGCACATATGACTTTATTTATGCGATCTACTTTAATGAGATACCATATATATTTTAGAGGGAGCACAGGACTCCTGCAGATCATAGGTTTTGTGTTAAACTCTCTACTCTCCATGCAGATTGCATAGTGTCTTCGCTCTTAGCACACTCTGGTTAAAAAGAGTGAAGACAGCTATTTATCTGCCCCTAAAGGACTTGTGAACTTTGATGTATGTATATATGGTGAGTATTTGGGATTACCGATTGAAGGAGACTTTTTAAAATAATTGTTTATTCTTAGTAAGTTTTTGATTCTCTTTGAACTAAAATGTCAGAAGATAGCAATTCAGTGACTAGATCCAAAAAAATCACAAAGCTTAAAAAAAAATCAGGATTCAGACTGCTTAGTGTAATTAATTAAGTTTAAAAACAGAATGTTTTCATATATACTTTTAGATGGTCCATAGAACAACAGAGATAAGAGAAAGAAAGTAGAGTTCCAAAAATAAATGGATTTTTCTTCTTACTCCTGGCACTTCTATATTATTCACAGTGTTATTAAATCACTAATATTTTTATAGATAAGCTCTAAGTTATTTGTGTGAAAATTGTTTTCACTTGATTTATTGGAAGCTGAGTCTCAGTAAAATTCATCACTTCAAAGAGAAAGGAACTGTGAGAGGAAAAAAAGCAAACACATTAGTGAGATATTTTTAATAAAATTGCGGAATTTAGCACAGTATGGAAAGCTTAGTGAATTAAAACTGGCAAAGAATGCATTTCAAACTATCATCAAAACAAATGCGTGATAAACTTTTGTTCTAGCAAGTTGTTTTCTGATATTTTTTTAATATAGATTTCCTTTCTTTTCCATTCTGTTAGCCAACAAGAGGTGCCCCATTTTAGGGGTGATTTCACATTTTATTCATCAAGACTCACTACTTGTCTCTATGGACCTTTCAGCTCTTTCCGATCTCGCTATTCATGTTCAAGGAACCCATCAAACAGCACGAAAGAACTCACCTTGGAAGCATTTTCCTAGCCCAAAGGGAAGTGTAGTAGGGCAAAGCCACCAAGATCCCTGCAGCAGCCTGCAGTGCCACGTGCTGTGAGAGAGGTCGTAAGAGCAGGTGTGAGGTGCATGTTCTTACCTGCTTGGTGCTTCTCCCAGACCTAAACAGAAAAGTGTCATGTGAGAGAACCTGAGACTCAACAAGAAAAAGAGCACAGCTGTAGTAGCAGTCATAGTAGTATAGCCATTAATAATAATAAACTATAGCACAATTTTACCTCTGCCAAACACACCGCTATAACAATTTATTTTCATATATTAATAAAAATAATTTGCACAATGCCCTTACCCTTTAAAAACTTAGTGAACTATCTTTTTCTTATTTCCATGTATACATTGCATAAGGTTGCAAGCTATGTGAAAAAAAAAAAAGTGTTTTGAAATTTAAATTCCTTTTCCTTCCCGTTCTGTTAATCAACAATATGTGCCTCATCGGCAGGCACAAAAACCTGTGGAGTATTAATTTCATAATAACTTAAATGCAACATATCTTTCAAAGGGGATATTCTTTTAAAGGGATTTTACTGACATTTCAGAAGTAATGTGATATATATTTGCATATAGTAAACAGCAGAACACCTGTAAAAATGCATTTTATTAAATTTACAATTAAATGCCTTTAAAATATATTTTTTTCAAAGGCCAGGTTAAATCTTACATAAGTAAAACTCAGTTCAGAGTCCAACACAGTCAACAAGTAGACTCCCATATGGTATGTCAAGTGAAAATATATTAGATGAAAGAAGTTATTATTACTATTCCCGTAATTGATTTGTTTGTTTTTTCTTGGGGGAGAAGTCTAGCATGACTTGCCTTATGCTTGTTTTGAGGAAGTTCCTGCAGAATTAGATCTTATTTACAGTAAATCTAAGGCTGTGGTTCCACTGAAGCTGAAGCCAATCTAAATGTTGATTGCTACAAACCCTACTTTTGGCCATATGTTACCACTGCTTTCCCTTGAGCTCTCTTTGCCATGTTCTTCCCAAGCATTTCTATTGGCACCTTCATTTATCTGGCTTTAAACTGAGTCTCTTGTAACCCACTGGCCTGCTATTGACCCAGAAATTTATATTTTAGAAGGCTCATTTTCTCTCTCTTTGGCTTGCCTGTGGGATCAGATCAATGCCTATGCCAGGGAGGCACACAACCAGATTCGGGGAAAAAAAAAAAAAAAAAAAGCAGGACCATCTCTTTTGATAGTAGCTTATTTTTATACCAGCCTAGTTGTATTGTCAGGCTGCACCCTGAATAGTTTTTGCCATGAAACAGCTCACCTTGGTCGGGGGGGGGAAGGTGTCATCCAAACACTACGGCTGATGCAAAGGAGTAGGCAGAAACATTTGGCAGGAAGCAGCATGGCACAGTAGCAGCTCTGATGTAGAACAGTTTAAAGTGACATGGATCACAAGCTGTAGCTATCAAAACCGGGTAGCTGGATAGCTATTACTTATGAATTGTGAGAATATGTTAGCTTTTAATTTAAAATAATGAAATATTTATGTTTAAGCATCAATACTGTGGTAACAGGTTAAATGACTACTTTCTGTGTTGTTTTAGGACCGTACTCTTTAACAGTTAGAATAGTCTCGTGATATTATCAGTTATTCAATTTTGTACAATAATTTATGCATAATTATTGTCTTATTAATAATACCATTATATTAATGTGTTAATAGCTTTGTATTATTATATATTTCATAATTATTTCAGAATGGGACCTTGAACCCGATTTCTTTCACATCTGTGAGAGTTCTCTTTCTTAGAGCAGGATTAGATGTACTCTCAAATTCCTTAAAATTCACAAGTGACACCATCTTACAGCAAAGCTGATCACTCTGCTACGTATAATAGCAGTAGACTCTGTAGATTTTAAATATTTAGATCTGTCTGCCATCAAACCTTTCTGCTCCTGTGAGAATATCCTATTACTGCATTAATTGTTCCAAGACTTCCTGTAGCGCATAGAACCTTTTTAAAATATAATAGCTGGAGATATATATCATAGGTGCGTAGAAAAAGAAGCTCAATATCTTAAATGATGTCATATTAAATGTGCAGTGAAGCTTCATCTTAATTATCCTGAGGCATTGTATCCAAATAGTATGAACTGACATTAATACCCATAAGAAGACAGATCTAGAATCTCATTGCTAAAACTGGTCAAATAATTCATAATGAATTATTCACCTTGTTTTTTTCATGAACTCTTGGTGAACAGATTGTGATTTTCTCAGAATAATTAATTATTCAAAGTTATTCACCAAAAAAACTTAATAATTCTTGGGCTCAGTTTCTTGATGAGCAGTATATTGTGAGTATTTGGCCCAAGTATTACAAATCATACAAAAATGTACTATTTTTTCCTATTGTGACCTTTCCTGGTAAGTTTAATTCTCTCTGAGATGATATATTTATAAGATTTTTTTTCTCATATCATCTCATATCATCATCTATCATCTATCATTTAAACCTGACAAAAACACACAGTAAATCTTAAAAATAATATGATATTATCTCTGCCTTTCAGTTACTAAATATTATATGTTGTATTATGCTTTTCCTTAGTTTTCTATTTTTTTATTCTTCAAGGGATGATACATTGCCAATGACATGTAGATTGTGATTTATATGTTGAATTATACATTTTTTCTTAAAATAATTGCTGAAAATGATTTGTACATGTGAACAGTATTTCAAGTTCCTTATTTAAATGAATTCATATATATCAATACAGATATTATTTAATTTGTATAATATTCAGAATAAGGGTTTTTTTACAGCAGTATTTTCCATAAGCACCGTGCTTTCTCCAGCTGTCAAGGATGGAAGCTGCAATCTCTTCGCTTTCTGCAACAGTCTCACCAGTGGAGAAGCTACAGTTGCAGGAATAGCTGTAGATTAGCCTGGCTTACTGTGGCTTTGAAAACATTTGCTGCAGAAGTTGGTTCAGTCCCGGATTCTGCTCCTTTCCAGTATAGCTCCTCGTTTCTTTCTCAAGAAAAATCCAGTCCGGAGGTTGCTTCCTCTCACTGAGGAGCAACGCTCTTTTCCAAGAAGGCAATACTCTAGAGAAAAATCTTGTGGCTCTTCTTTTCCAGAAGTATCCATTATTATTATTATTATTACTATTATTACTGTTATTACTATTATTGCTATTATTACTATTACTATTATTACTGTTGTTGTTGAAAGCAATTTGGTCTACAATATTAAAAGCATGTCCTTCCAATGCAACCATATGGATCCACCCTTTAATATTGGAATGCTCCATACCATCAAAATGCTTAAATTCTGTAAAGAAAATAAAAGAAAGAAAATAAAGCCTTTTGGCTTTATTCTCATGATCAATAAAAAAAAAAAAAAAAATCTGCTTAGGTAGCTTAGTGGCTCTGTGACCCTTCTGTCACCATCATATTTAACTGCCTTCTTCCTTTTCTTCTTCAAAATTTGCTACACAAAGCTTGTCTTCTGTGACAACTTGGGAGAATGTAGTTGTTAAAAGTACCTGTTTTTATCTTCTGTCCCAACATATAAGTGGAAAAGTTGAGGAGTTTCTTTCTAGAATGCCCCAAAATGTGCTGGTTGGGGGACAAAGTTCTGAGTTTTGATATGGCATTTTTCTGTGTTGTGCCAAAACCATGTGGAAAAAAAAATCCACTAATGAAATATTACAATACTTGGAATGTAAAGCTAATAGCAGGTAGTTCAATGGAGAATAAAATTAACTAAGAAATATTAAAATCTCATAGTGCTTTACTACATCCCCTCTCTCCTTTATTTGTACCCTCTCCCATGGCCTCAGAATCTTTGGATTGCCTGTGTATCTCTCAAAACCTCCAGAGCATCTTCTGTTCCTTTAATGGGCCCTCCCCAGAATATTGCTGGCTTCCCGCATGACCTATAGTTTGAGGAGTTGTCCTGCCAACTAGGCAAGAGACATCACATAGTCAGAAAGGTTCAGGAAAACATGTGTCAGGTTTTTTGTGTGTGTTTTTTAGTTTGGTTGGTTTTTGTTTTTGTTTTTGTTTTGTTTTTCTATGATTTTTTTTTTTTGTCACCCAGCTGATACAAAGTAGAGCAAATAATGGTTGAAATCTCTGTACCTTTTCCTTAATACTAAAAGGCTTGTTCTTATACCTATCAATTTCCACAAAACCTGTAGGATCTTAATATCATGGCAATCTTTATTCCACAGTCACATTCAGCTAAAATTTACTAACAGATCTAAAAATAATTAGGAGGCAGCCCATAAGCTGAAACCCTTTTCTCCTTATTCTCTTTGGAAACCACACTTATATATATGCATATTCCTAAATCAGGCTTAGAAACTTATGCCTGACAAGCACATTGCATGGCAAATGCAAGAATATTTAGTGTTTGCACAGCTATATGTAAACCTGTGTCTGATGCAAAGGTTCCTAGAGAACTATCACCTAAAACCATACCCAAACCTGAGAGAAACTTGTTCTCAAGCTCGAGGTTTTTTAGAACTCTGCAAACAGTGAGTGCAGTTATAGACCACCATATGTCTTGCAATACATAGTGGTAATTAAAGATGGAGGCCCAAACCCTGTTCTCTTTATTCATTAAGATAATCCTAGTAATTTTGTTCTGAAATTTCAGGATACAGTTAACTTACATGTTAAATCGTGACATATCTTTTTTGAAATTATAAATGCAATATTATTTAAGACTGCTCTTTAAACTTTGCTGATTAAAGAGGTTAGAACATTAGAACAGAAGAAGCTAAGTGCAAATGCAAAATATATTATTATTTATAATATATACACACATATTCATTAGAAGGCTTGATGGCCATTCTCTGTCCAGATTAAGAAGCTGAAAAGCAAACACTTTAATTGGAAAAATGATCAGATGCTATGATGATTTTATTGTGAAACTGATGTGAATAAAACTTTAAAACAGCCCTTGATTTCCAGTACAGCTGTGTTCTGTGGCTTTATGAGACTCCAGATTAAAACACAGGGGTGGTTCAACAGAGGTATTGAGAAAGGATCACATGCTTGAGGAAAGCGCATTGCAAGAAGACACGAACAGATGTAGATGTTGCTTGCTGAATACCTCACAAATAGATTTTCCTTTGTGTGCCTGGTCAAAATAATACTTTAAGTCAAGGTAATCTTCCTTTTCTTTTTGCACTCTAGTTTACCCTTTTTTTTTTTTTTTTTTTAAATCTTCCTTTAGGACCCCAGCATTCCCATTTCCAGAAGAATCTTAAGAATCTTTCCTCCCAAAGATCTGACTTCCCAAAGGTCTGTGAAAATAAAGGTTATATATTGCACTTCCAGCTGAAAATCGGAACGAATGGAGCGGTATATATCCCGACTTTTAAACTGCATATGATATGCAGTTTAAATGCAAATATATGATTTGGTAACAGGGTAGCGAATATTTATATCGTAAATCTAAATACATTTTCTTTGTTTAACTATATTATTGGGTGCTATTTAAGGAGCTGCCGCTGGACTTGGGTAGGGAAAGCCTATTTCGCAGATAGAGGCGGGGGGGCAGTGGGATTTGGGGCTGTTTCGTGCCTGCGGTGGGTAGTTCAGCACAAAGGCGCTGGCTGGGGTCGCAGTAGATGCGGTGCTGAGCGGCGGGGCTGCCTCCTCCGCGCTTCTCCGCGCCGCTCCGCGCTCCTCCGCGGGCCCCGCAGGCTGCGCCCGCACCGCGCTCCCGAGCAGCCTCTGTAACCGCAGCGCGCTCCGCGCTGCTTCAGCTCCGTGTTTCAGCTAAAAACACAATTACCGAATAACCCGGGAAATGCTTTTCGGGGGGAGCGCAAGGCGCAGAGGAAAAGGAGGCAGAGGAAGAAGAGGCGGCCGCTCCGCGCAGCTCCGCGCACGAGCGCCCGGGAGCCGCGCACGGGCCGGGAAGGACCCCTCTGTCTTCGCGTTTCCCTGGCGGTGCCAAGCACGTTGATATCCTTAAACGTGAAAATACGACTATTAGGGATTCGCAGATTATGGGAAACATTGGCTAATCACCCCACGCCCGTCCTGGAGGAGACAGCCCGGGGAAAGCGCTGCCCACGGGCTGCTGTGAAACGCGGTAGCCCTTGCAGAGCCTGCCCGGCCCCAGCCTGCGAGGACAAGAAAAGGATCATGTGAGGATCATTTGAAAGGAAATGTTCCGACTAAAGCAAGCAACTGCGTTAATTGGGAGCCCTGTATTCATACACGCTGGGCTAAATAAAGCAAGCTGCTTCGCTGCGGCAGGCTGGGGGAAAATTATAAAACTAATCCTTGCAATTATTTTGTCGTTGATTAGTACAGAACAAATGCACAGCGCTGAGCGTTTCAGATATCATGGAGCATCTTTTCTATGGGCAGGATAAGCAGCTAAAAACAAACAACAGCAGCAACANGAATGACCACAATCGCTGCTCTTGAGAGCCGAAGCTACAAGATATCCTTTTTTATCACATAGTTAACTTTCTTGATGTAGACAAACTCGGCAGGACAACAAAGGTTTGATCTTTGTGTGAAGGAGGAAAGCAATAGAGTGAAAGTCTCTTCAGAGGGTAATTATTCTCTGGCCGCTCAGGGAAGAAGTTCTCTGTCACTGTTAAGGTTAATATTAAGGTAGCTCCGCTATACTTTCCCATATTAAAAAAAAAAAAAAATCCTCCCCAGAATGTTATACTATTAATTGCCAATTTGCATATGTGTGCAGCTGCTGTTTTGGCTCTGATCTTCCATCCGATAAGCTTGCTGGAGGTATCACAGAGCACTTGGCAGCTTTCCTATTTGAAAAGAAAGCCTTCCTAACTACAGAACAGCTGATAGTCTATCAGTGATAGACCCTGATGGCGTGAATTACAATTACACTACTTTTCACACTAAATCTGGGTGATAGCTACTTGGAAAGAAGTTTCATCATTTTTTACCACAAACTGGAAAAAGAATTACATGGTCATGCTGTGCTTTTAAAGGCAGTTTGGTTCACTTTTGTCTATTTAACACCTAATTCCGAGGAGTCCATAGGCATCTGGAGATCTGAACGTCGCGTAATGAATTCACTGTTTAGATGGGAGATTTTTTAAATCTACCTCAAATTACATTTATTAACAAGGCGAGCAGGAAGTGTTAGAGTTGTTAGACGCTTCATTTATTAAATAATTTGTGGGTATTTTCAGTTGTCATATCCAGAGTCATGGGGGTTTACGTTTTTTTTTAATTAGCAATTCCAAAACAATGCTGCTGCAATTTAACAATTCATCACGTAATCTGAGGCTGTTCACTTCAGCCACTAATGCTAGATAATTCAGATTGTTATTTTGATCTGTTTATAACTCACTTTGTTGTGATAAGGGAACTGCTGCCTTGAAATTAAGCACGATTTTCCGTGGTCCTTGTTGCGACCTAAGAACTATCTGTCTTGTATTTGTCTACCTATTTCTTGAGATTAAACCTAGTATAGTATAAGAATAGTAAATAATAATAAAAAAACACGTATTTGTTCTCTCACTTTATGATTGGTCCCTGTTTCCCCTCAGTGTGTTCCAGAACACGAATGTGGAGGAGGAGGTGGGGAAAATGCAAGTGTCAAAAGAAATTTAATTGTACGAATAAGTCACCCACATTGCTGCCGAGGCCACGACTTCTAAACTTTTTCTTTTATATGCCAGCAAGTTAATGTAACGAGGTGCTGGCCTGATGGCTAAATGTGGCTGTTTAAATATATTATAAAGGCATGGTGGAAAGCCTGACTCCTGACGTAGCGAACCTCACAGAAAATAGACTATGTTTTCCTTTTTTAGTTGCTTGCTTTATTAGATTTCTCACTCTCGCAGATTATCCAAAAACTACCCATTGATTGATCGCCCGTAGAGCTGCATTTGGTGTAAAGAAAAACTTCACAGCTTTATTGGCTCCCAGGAGACAAAACAAACATAACAAGATATTCGTATTAATACAAACAATGCAACAAATGAGAAAATCATCACATTTAAATAAGACAGTGAAGCCAGTCCAGTGTGCATCCCAGCCGCTGCTATAGCAGACATGGCAGCTCTGCTAATCACCAGCTCCCAGGCACGAGTCCCCACGGGAGCCGCGTTATTGCTCACAGCGTCTCCTCGCCGCGAACGCTCCTCACCTAAGGAAATGAGGAAATGCCGCCGAATAAAACTTTAAGGTAGTCAGTCACCCTGGCTTTCTCACCCACTCTAATGCAGCTCAGTGACTATAAATATGAACATATGAGCATTGAGGTTAGTCTTTTTTTCTTTTTTTAGTCTTTTTTTTTTTTTTTTTCCCAAAACCCTCTTGAATGGTCCCGGCTTTGGCCTTTTCAGGCTTGGCCCCGGGGGCGTGTTTTTTTTTTTTTTTTTTTTTTTTTTTTTTTTTTTTTTTAATAATCTTAACAAGGCAGTCTTATGGGGGAAGATAAAACAGTAGGATTCCAACTTTCCACCATTTCTTCCTTTCTGCTGAAGACAAATGAGAGAGGAACTGTCTCTTCGTGACATTAGTAACAGTGTCTAAGTCACAGGCTTTATTTTTAAAGAAATAAACCTCCTTTTCCAACACAACTAAACACACACCACTAACTTCTGATTTGAAAGGAAGCTAATGACCTCTTAGCTTCGTCTGGGAAAATTCTTACTTGATTTTATGTTTAGAAGAAAACGTCCGAAGAGAGAGGGAACCGTTTTCAAGGACAACGAGCCAGTAAGTCAACCCTCTGCGTTATATCAGCAAGCTCTTTATCAAAAGATATGACCAGTCTCATATAGTAACATTTTCTTCAGCGACATTTTCTTATGATAGCCGTTTTCTTCACCCTATAATGGAAAAGTCAGTTAGGCCCAGTGGGAAATATGGACCTTCTGAAATACTGTGGGAGCTTTATCATGTTCGTGGTCCTGTTACCCTCACTCAAAGAGCCAGGTAACTGCTCTTCTGCCATTCTAGTAATCACTTTTTGATAGACTGGCTATAATCAAAGAGAAGATGGATTTGTTGGCCATATGATTCCCCTGAAGCCCATAAGAGGTTTGACAGTTCTGAGAATCACATCATGTTCCAGGTCCTGCATCCATTTTCTGCCGTATGGTTAGGTCAAAAAAAAAAAAAAAAAAAAAGGAAAGAACTGCCTTTATTTCTGTGCTTGTAGTGTGTTTGGGCCGAGTGGGTTCCTCTAGGAATTCGGAATTCCTGGGTTGCTATTCGAAATAGAAAGAGTGAGGCTAATATATAAACACCCACGGCACTTACGCCTATAGCTTTCAATGGGCTTGTGAGCAGGACCTCGTGACTGCAGCGTCTCTGCTAAGAACATCTGTCCTGGTGCTCTCCGCACCCGGCTGTGGGTCCCCTCGACACCCTCACCCGGCTGGGCTGCATTTTGCGTGCACCAGGACCACGGCGACAGCTCCCGTGGGCAACTGTCCCTTCGGTGCCCTCTTCTGTGCACAGGTCAGCAAGAATTCAGTAAGGGAGCAGCGCACACGTCTTTAAATAAACATTATGTTTTTTAAACCGTGTCAAGCTGACATAACTTCAAAAGAATTTGTCAACTATACCGCATTTGTTCTCTTAGAAGAGGCTCTCAGAGATTACTACATATATGTAGTAATACAAGCAGTTTCAACTGCAGTCAAGACCTATAATGTTGTCATTCCACAAAATGATTTTTTAAATGACGATCCTGAAAACCTTGCTAAGCTGTAGGAAGCTATTTCATGACTAACTGGTATAATATTTCATAATACTTTTCAGCTATATATTCCTCTCAGCTTAATGTTGCCCGAAATATATGTGTATATATAGAGACACATAAAAATTAAAAACCTGCAGGAAAGAAAAAATGTAGGGAGTATGATGCTGAACGAGATTTCAGAAATAATACAAGAGAGTGAAAGGGTGTTTTATTGGAAGAAGAAAACCTGCTGCTCCTATTCCCTGGGTAGAGGGATGGCTAGAGCTAGCAGACTGAATACTGGAAGAGTTTTATCATTCTTTGCATACTTAGGGGCACTATATTCCCTGAATAAGAAAATCAGATGAATCCGTTTTAATTAGGGATATTCCTGTTGTTACTGCCTTGTATCACTTGAGACAACTGGGAGTCTATAGGTAACAAGCTTATTTGATCTGTATCACTGCAGTTAAACGGACACATGGATGAGAACTCTATTAAAAAATCAGTGTATGAGATTTTGGCTGCGGAGTCTCCGTGGGCTTTCACATCTCGGATGGCATGGAGCCCGAGGTTTCTCTCCAGTGCTCCTATTGAGCTTGGACGTGGCTTTTTTACGCCCCCACCCTTATGTCCAGAGTTACGTACATGTTTCCACATATTAAAAATGCAGTCTACACTGCTCGGATTGACAACAGCACCAGAGCCTCTGCAGACGTATCCATCACCAGGTCTATGTGCGCTTAAACGTCTCGCTGTAGGCAGCTCTTCCCATTGATCTGGTTCTGCACTGGGAGGTAACTTGCCTAAGACAGGAGCGATATTTTTTCTCCTGCTCACTTCACATTCGGTGCCTCCTCCACAACTACTACAGTTCCTTTAGCCCAACAAAAATCTCCAGCACTCTGCTGTGGATAGATTGGTGGGTCGGGTGGCCTTTCACTTGGTTGTCACCTCTGGAAAAAGTGCTAATGGACATTTGTGGGTAGGATCGTCGCCCAGCCGGCGCCTTGGTTTCTGCGGTGCAGGCGCGGACTTGCCGCACGAGGCTCGCTCCGCACCCGTGGGTGCCGTGGCTCGCGCGGAGCGGACCCTGCAAGGAGCTCTTGGCTCTTCAGGGCACCTGTTGTACGCAGATGCTCTGGCAGCCTCGCGCTCTGCGCTCTGTTTCATTCCGTTACCCCGGGGACGCGAGTCACTCCTGCACAGGAGCGGTGTGCTGGCGAGAAGGGCACTTAATCGATACAAAAATAAATAGAACATTATTTGTCACTCCTTTGCTGGCGCTCAATTATGAGGAGGGTGCTTCCCATGGCAGTACAGCGGCAGTGTCAGGAGGGGTAGCAATGCAGCTGTACTTCTGCCTTGCTTCATCCATCATTACCCAGCAAATGAGCCGACCAGCTTGTGGGCAGGTACAGAAGCCCTGGCAGGCAAGCAAGAAAAGAGATTATTTGTGCATATCTTCAGTGAATCTCCGGGGAATTCGGCGATGTTCTTGATCTCAAATGCTTGTAATTAAGAGGATGGCATCTTTAGGCTGGAGAATTCCGGAGAAAATCATTTTCACAGCACCTAGAGGGCTTGATGTCGCACTTGATGACAGATGGGGAACCTTTATGAAGGCTCCATAACCTATTGCCCTGAGAGACTATACTTTTTGACACTGCAGGATTGGAAGGATATAGATGTTTCTACTCTGGTGATAGTGCGGTGATTTTTTGAAACAATGAATCATTGATTAAAGTATTTTAATGAACTATGCAAACAGTGAAAACCTGACAAAGCTTGTGTCACTGCTGAGAGCGAAAACATAACTATTAGCCATAGAGTGTTTTGCTTACGGAGACTTTTACATTGCACAGAAAGAAGATGCGGGAAAAGACCAGCAGATAACATTTCGCTTCTCCTCTTTTCAGATCATGACCTCAGGAACGCCATGCCACTTCCCTTCCTTCGCTCCTTCTCTTCAGTTAAAGGTCTCTATGAATAAAGAAGTTTTTTTGTTTCCTCTCCCCCC
>VZSV01000018.1:2677752-2694018 GCA_013398735.1 Nothocercus julius
GCCGGTGCCGCGCGCGGCCACCGGGAGCGCCCGTGTCGCAGCGGGGCTGCCTGTGCAGCCGCGCAGCCCGGGGTCACCCTCCAAGGAAGGACAGCGGGAGGGAGGGACGCCGTGGGGTCCCTCGGCAGGACCCCGCTGCTCCTTCTCTCCTCTCCAGCTCCACTTCCTCCCTCCGGATTATGATTTTTTTTTTTTCTTTAATGAAATCCCGCTTCCCATTTGGACTCAGCCTCCTCTGCTGAGCTGAGCTCGCGCGGAAGGGGGAGAGGAGGGAGGAAGGCTGAGCCTCCTCTGGTGAGTGTAATAAAGCAGATGTCCCTGCTGGCAGCAGCAGCCTCCTCCAGGAAAGCTGCATGAGAGCGGGGCCCACTCAGGGACCGCACTCACCTCCCACGTCAGCTGCTCACAACTGCTGAGCGTGAGATTTTTATTCTTATTTTTCATGCCCCAGCTGCGGGCTGACCGGAAGCCCCCCAGGGCGCCTTCGGCCTGGGATATCTTTAAACACACGGAGTTAAATCCCTTCCTAAAGCGGCGCCCGGAGCGCTGCGGCTCTCAGCAGGGCGCGGGCCAGTCCTGCTGCTGCGCGGAGCCCCCTCGGGGCTGGCGCGGCGGCGGGAGGAGACGACGCTGTTTTTCCTGAGGTGATTTGCGTTTGTTCGGCTCTTGATACCATGAGCTGGGATTGCAGGACCGGGAGAACAAGTCGCTTTAGCGCGGGGCTGGCGGATACGTGAGAATCCCCTCTCTCCTCCATTCCTGCACATGGAGCCTCCCTCGGGAACCAGGAGCTCCTGGGGCCGCAGGTTATCCCGGCAGGGCTTGGAGCTCTCCAGCTCCCAAACTTTCCGCAGGTCACGCAGCAGGTGGGCACAGTGCGCGGCTGCTCAGCGCAGCGCGCTCTGCTCACGGCCAGACACCAACGCAAGAGGTTTAAAACACAGCAAATAACTGCAGGGAAAAAAAACATTCTAAAAAATCTGCAGGTGTGAATTGCTCCGGAAACAGGCCACCTGAAAACAAATCTTTAAAGTGTTGTGCTTTATTGCTATAAAAACATTAAACATTAATGCTAGTTGTCAAATACCTGGACTGAAAACTATACTCAGTTCAAATGCAAAAAAAAAAAAAAAAAAAAAATTCCAAGCCACCCCTTATCATTAATTTAAATTACTTAGTAAAAAGGCCCCACCTCTTAAATTTGGACCCAATAAATCTGTAATACATGCAACTTTGTCAGACTGGAATGTTTCAACTAAACATGATTTTAATTAGCATTGAGAAAGGTACTAGGTGCGTTTGCAAGTTAAAAATGACGTCCTCGAGACTTGGGCGAAGGATTTTTTTCTTCCTTTCCCTCTAGGCCTTAAGGGATTTGAACAATACTCCATGGCAGACGAACGGTTTCATATACTTTGGTATCTTTCAAACTGTTTTTCATCATCTTTGATACTTTTGGTTTAAGGAAACACTTAGCCTTTTCTCACTTCATCCTTGATACATATATATATATATATATTTTTTTTTTCAAGAAAGAATATGCTAGAGCTTGAGAAGTACCTTAACAAAATTGTGACCTTTTACCAATATTTATCAGATGCACATAAAATTGCTACCATTACATTTTAGCAAAAGGGTCATTTTTATGCTGTAAAAACAGAAAGCAGTGTGTTGGGCACTAATAAAAATGACATGGGAAAGTCATTTTTACCACCAGTGAAGAAGCCTATCCTAATTTTGGCATACCTGACATTCAGGTACTTCACTGACTTCCTGAGAATCTGACTTAAGTGGTTCACTGTTGTAAATTAAATTATTAAATTTGGTAAATTTATACAGAAATTTAAAACAAGACCCTACTTCTCCCAGTTTACTTCAAGAACAGAATGTCAGTAGCTACTAATAAAAACTCCTAATGTTCTACCAGCCTTCCCAGATCAAGGTCTTGATCCTGTAAATCTGTATTCATGCACATGATCATGACTTTGGGGTTATTCAGGCAATCAATCATTAATTTAAAAAGAAAAATCCCCCCCCCAAAAAAACAGCTTTTAACATCAATCTCAAAGGTAATATTGAAGCACGACAAGTAATAATGTGAATTACAGTCCTGAGTGATTTACAGTTTCATTTTACCTTGTCAGATGACTATTAAAAATGTGTTCATCTGACAATTTCAGCTATGAGTTCTTGGTATAAAAAGTCTTAAATCTAAAATTCTTAGCATATCTATTGAATACAAAAATCAAATGTATGCAAAACCAGTAACCCATTCAGTTCTCATACATTAAGATTGTACTTTAAAATGGGAATTCAGATGCCGAAGAAAAACTTCCTTGGATGTTATAGATGGTGGGAAAACTTCTCGGCAGAATTCACATATTCCACGCTGATTCGGTTCAGAGTCTGCATAGGCTTGTGCCAGCAAAACATTGTCTTGAGGCTGCCAAATAAGCTAAAAGAAACAGAAAATGATTACCGAGTGGTTTACAATAAATACAGTTCTATATATAAAAAACCCTACCTATTTCAACTAGGTGTACTTTACACCTTCTGACCTGTGACAAAGCTAGAAAGCTCTCACTAACAGCAAGATAGGACTTATTATTAAGTTCCACAAACACCCAATCCTTGCAAAGATTAAAAATACTCTGGTACCTATTGTTAATAAATACTGCTGTGAACAAAATTTAATGTCAGTATGATAAATATTATTAAGGATTTTCATTAATATTTTATTTTCATGTTTTACTGTAGAAACCACAGTACATTTAGCCATTTAACAGAAATAAGAATGCACATTTTTACTTCAGAATAGAATATACACTTAGCGTAAAAAGTTAATATGAAACCGACTTTATTTCTATGCTTACTGGTACATATCTGGTTTTCTGTTTACTGAGGAAATAAGTAGAGCAATGTCACATGGCTTAAATTACTTGTCTAACTTGACTGCCTTTTCATGTATATGTATACCAAATAACCTCAGTTTTGTGATTTACTCTGCAATGACAGGACCAGCTTAATAGAGCCATCTGAATATTTACCATTCAGGCAATTCTGTAAATGATGCTAAATTTGTTTTCTGCAGCTCTACTGTTCTGGGTACCTGAACTAGTCAGTTTAAAGCCAGGAAATCTGTTTACCTGACAATGCAGTTATAGGGGGAGATGCACTTCAAGTCAGAGGCATAATACAGCTTGGTATCAACTCGGAATCAAAACGTCTTCTGTCAGTTTGCCAAGTAAAGTAAATTAAGTTTCATTAATATTAGCAGCACAGGGTAAATATATCATTATGTTAGATGGCCAGAAAGAGGAGGTTTTGAGAAAGCTGAAAACTAAATGCACACTGCTGTGACTGCAGAGCAGGCGGAACGGCACAAGCTGCTATCAGCTCTGTGTGGGGATGCAGCTTCTGAGAGGAGAGAGCCCCACAGCTTTTTTGGCTCTGCTTCCTTTTCTACTGCCTCAATCACACATGGAAAGGCAAGAGAGAATACTTTAGAAAGTAGTTTCTTCTGAAGTTTTAAATTTCTTGCCATCTATACTTACCTAAGAGCCTTAGTTCTTAGCTCCCATTCAAATTTCATCAGAACAAATGGTTGGAATCTTTTGTTCCTTCTCCCATGGAAACTCACTGTGCCACTAACCCGGCTCTCACCATGGTTAATCCTTACTTACTAAACAAGCTACAACTTTTTGCAGTCAATTTCCTGCCCACTCCATGTTTAAATAGTGTTTAGCTTATCAACTAGCAGCATCAGATTTACTGTCTTTCATTATGGTCAGCAATCCATATAATTAAATCGACTAATTAGTAAATAAGTGCAATCACACCACTTTTTTTTTTTTTTTTTTTCAGCTCAGAGAGTCTCCTTATTGTATGCTGTTGGTGTAAATTGCATATTCAATCTCTCCAGACACTGACATGCTTAAATATTCCTACAGAATGTTTAGTAGAACTACTGCTTTTTAATATCACATCAGGTAAGGAAATACCATTTAAAAAAAGCTTAAAACTCTTGTAAAAACTCTACTGAGGACATAGTAAGATTTCTGTTCTTAGAAACACAACATGGCTCAGCCAGCAACACACTGAAACAGGCACTTAACTTCCATTTCTTCTCTTGAGTATTAAGCACATGCTTAAAATATTTTTCTCAATAGGAATATATTTAAGTATATGCTTCTTTACGAGGAAGTTAATAGTCAGATTAAGATCCATGGATGACTGACTTGCTTTTAAAATTTCCTATGAAATATGTGGTAGAAATAACCCCCCCAAATTGTGAACATCCAAAAAACAAATGCACAAACATGCAAGTCTCAGTTAATGGTAGTCTGTAAAATCACACGTCCACTAATATCCATGTTTATTTCAAACTGTTGCTCTTTTCAGTCACACATTTTTGAAAAAGTTACTACATCCTAAGGAAATAGTACTGAGTTTTCACATTTAGTATCCACAAAGAAGGAAAGAGCTAAATTTATTACAGCAACTGAGAGCAGTTCCAAGAATTTGCTGTTGCCAAATCTATTGCATTTATGGGGTTTTCCATTTTATAAGTTAACATATGTAGTAAATACTTGAAAGTTTTATCTACACTAGGAAAAGAAATCAGGTATCTCATTCCTCCTTACTGGAGCTTCACTAAAGGCAGGGATGATGGAAACCATAAGCAGTGTAACTGCCCTTTAAAAAGGTGGCAAAAATACTAAAAACGAGTATTACACATACATTTGACTAAGGTAGAGTTCACTAAGGTCAAATGTATGTGAAATGGACATGTGTGCAAGGAACTTTTTCAAAACATCAGTATTTTAGTCTACATATATATTGTCTTTGAATCCCACTCTCAACACAGTAGTGAGCAAAAATTCCAAAGCTGAATACTATTTATTAGCAAATATATGTACCATAACCTTCTGAAGGCAGTTAAATAAAGGTGGAGTATGTTTAAATATATATAGGCAGATGTATAAGGTTTCTACAGTAAAACTGTTCAGTTCAAACATTCTGGATAAGATACAACATTTTAATCAATTTTTTTTTTTATGTTCTACAGTGCTATATAGATACGACTTACAAATATCCAAAGTTTCCCATTGCTTTTTTTTTTTTTTTTTTTCCCCTTCCAATATTAGCATTATGGTATTTTCTCTACAATTTTTTTCCACTTCCATTCTAAATGATGGACCTAAATTAATTTCTTATTTTGCAGAAATATTAATGAGCAAACCTAAAGGCTTATTGCTATTCATCAGCAGTTAATCTCTACTTTTTAAGTAGCATACTCCCCTATCAATTTATAATCACTACCAGCTTTTTCATTTGCTGTAATACACAATGCAGGGTGCCACCTATTGAAAAACGAATACACGGACTAACTAGTAAAAGAACAAGCTGGAAAGGGAACAGAGAAAGAGAGAAGAGTATCAAGCAGTATAGTGAATGCTTCACAGCTCCACAGGAATTCTGCCAGTAATAAAATAAATGGCTTAATTTAACTCAGTCATAACTATAACCGAGGATCCAATGAAAAATAAAGCATGAAGGAAGTGCAGTTATGAGGTTAGTATCGAATTGAGATCCCCTACATTACAAATAGGTATTTAAAATATTTGAAAAATCATTTGAAAAATCAGCCTTACAGTTTAAAATAAATAGATGAAGGACAGCAAAGTTTCATGTGTTCAACTTTCCATCCGAAAGTGGCTTACAATAGAAAATTAAGCTAGATTAGGCAGCTTTTAGTAGAGAAAATCATCAAATATAAGATGTCCTAAAGATGCTCTCCAAATGCTAGTTTTGCTTGTCAAGCTGTGACAAAATTGATAAAGCTCCTTTGCTGCAGGTCCCCTCTCATTGGCAAAGAACACAAACTACATCGATGCGTACAGTAAAAATTCTCTAAATCCAGGTTTCTTAAATATTAAAAGTTTGGGTTTCATACTTAGGATATTTCTTAAAGTTTGCTTTACTCTTCAATAAGCTCTCCTCTCACAAGGAGGAGAAGACACAAAATCATAAAAATATCTGAGTCTATACAAGTCCACAATAATTTTGCCAGTAATTTCAGTTGAGATGGAACGTGGGGCAAAATTAGCAAAATATTCAGGGATGTGACTGTGAGAACTGCCTTAAGAGCCAGCAACCAGACTTTTAGAAGCTTAGAGCCAGCAACCCGCCAGTTTTTAGAAGCTCCCAAGGACTTAAATAGATATGACTGAAATTAACACCCAAAGTATCTACGAGAACCTAAACTCAGTATTTTAGTGTATTCCTCTTTACTTGCGCAAAAAAAAAAAAAAAAAAAAGCTTTCCTACTTAATTGTTTAATACGAATAACATATTTTAAGTTTTCCTAGAGGGAAAGAGTGGGTGCTGCTTATAAACCTTAGATCTTGATGAAGACCAGATCATTTTTTTCCCAGTGTTTTTCTATTTCTTTTCTTTTTTTTATTAGGTCTGTTTGTCATAGTCTGTGCTGTACATAAAAGCAATTAAAAAAATATATGCCCTATTAATCTGAGCTCAAGAGTAGAAAGCAAACATTCTAGGGGGTAATTTAGGGTATTAATGACAGCTTTGAAATAAATGCAAGAGCAATTAATATCTACTATCTGCATGGCCTGAAATTTGTGCAAGTGTATACAATGCTTACATCCACTTAAATTCCTAACCTATTTCACTGGAAAAGTCTTTGTATACATACATCACTACTAGGGAGAATTGCTGCAACACACGCTCTTGAAAAATGGGTGAAACACCGCACAGAAAATATTAATCCTCTATCAAAGACTTGGCAAAGCAGTTGCCTGAATTGTTACCTTTTCTGAAATGTATAGTATAAACAGAAAGGTACCTGATGAGGACCTCTGATGGTTGTCCCGGCAGCTTCTAAGGAAGGAAAAATTACTTCAGGTACAGGCGGGTTTGTGTGGTTAGGTACAAATGTGAGACCGGTGTCGGTTGTTTTTAAACATGTTTTGTCACAGGTATTTTCTACGGGCAAGTTGGCATGATTTGGGGGGGCTGCTTTGTCAACAGTAGTTAAGTTTTGTAAAGCTGAGGTCATGAGACCAACTCCACATGCTTCGAATGAATTAGATTCCAATTTACTGAGGTTAACAGCGTGGTCTGTGTGCTCCAGGTTAAAATGATGATCTTGAAGCATGTTTTCAGCTATAGCAGTGCAAGGAACTGTTGGTTTATCCTGAGTGCTCTGCAAGAAAGCAGAGTCATTGTCTGTAGGTGGAAACTTGACATTAAATTTAGAAAGTGATTCTACAGAGTTGTTGTCCTCATCCTGGCCCACTCCTCTTGGTGTGATAGATGTGATGCATGATGCACCTCTATTTATATCCTTTATAACCCGAGGTTTAAAAAGCTCTTCTGCTTGTTCATCAGTTTTATCAGTACACTGTATAGGCATGGAAAACTGTATTTCTGCGAAGAAAGAAAGAAGAAAACATTAAACTATCCATCTGAAAATAATTATTAAGGTGCGTAGGGTATGATGGAGTAATTTTCCTGAGAGGCTTTTCATTTTCACTCTTGGCCTTTTAACCTTTATTTTTTTCTCTTTGAAGTCTGTTTGAGGCACATTTCTCTTTCACAGAGATTATGTCCAACAGAAAAATGGTCAGAAGAGAAATAAATCATTCTATTCTAATAATCTTGTTTCTCTTTGATTTATTGCTATAAACATTTCCATTTTATTGAAACTTATGTTGTCCCATACTCTTAACATATCTTTGCATATATTTACTGAAGTGTTCTGGCAGAAATAGAAGCTGGAACCAAAACTATTTCATACAGTGCCAACAACATGCTAGGCACCATAAGCAAGATTCTAGAAGGTATTCAGGTGCTGAACTCTCATTGATTTCTAAATAATATGAACATTTCAATTGCATAACTATTCAGAAGAGGGACCATATTTTCCCTGTGTTTTAAGAATTCCCCATTCATTTAGGGCACTTCAGTAACAAAAATAATACACAATTACTCCTAATCAGGCGAGGGAGTAACTTCAGGGCGCATTTATTGTACAATGGTCTCCTGACATCACTCAGATGTCATAGTAAAGTGGGCCATATAAGTAGCAGAAAGCAAACAGATTTATATCACACATAGCTTTTCACATAGCTGAGTTAGGCACAGATTTAATGAAAAACAAGTCCAGCCTCAAATAAGTTTCCAAGCTCCCCCCAGTTTCCCCTACCTCCTCCCTCTCTCCCCATTCACAAAGTTTGGTAGCATTTAGTTGGAATGTAGCAATATACTGTAGCCATTTGAAGCCACAGGTTACACATATATACAGGTCATATATATAAAAAAACAAAATCAAGCAAATAAAAAAACTCTTGACTAACGGCATAACTTGAAATAGAGGCAAGTGCTGGAATCAGTGTCTTCTGCTTCAACCATGCTAAGTTTGGCAGGGTTTTTCTGCAATCTCTTAGAGTCTGATCCCGCCATCAAGAAAAGCGTGTAGGAATGGCCATAGTAGCCATTATACATTATTGAACATGATGTTCAGTATAAGCATTAGCTGAAATGGATCTTCACGACCTCTTCTAGTTGCCACAAAAATCAAGTCTTTTCTGTCTTTTCAGAAGTGCTAGATTAGGCTCTTGTTGCATGTAACAAAACTGTATTTACAAATCTGCACAACAAACTCTAGAAAATAAGTTTGCTGACTCTCCCCAGTCCAGCAGTTTTCTCTTAACAAATACAGGGGTAGAGACATTCATAATAGACATTTTTTGACCTGGTAGTTAAATTAAAAGTAAGTGCGTGCTATCACTCACACAACATGATGAGATACTACTTGTAGTAAGTGCCTGGCTCTCACTGCAAGGGACAGAAGAATTACAAGAGCCACTGATGTGATGACTGTATTTGCAACAGTGATTTGCAGCATTCGTCACAAAACACCAAACCTGGTGGTGCACTTTCTTGGTAAAATACCATGCACCATGTGAACAGACTTGAAAAAGGCAGATGGTAAACAGTAGAAGTACTTCTATGTATGTGTAATCTACAGTATTTTCAAATATAAAGCAAAGCTTTCAAACAGTTGAATCACAATAAGAGCTTAAGTAAGATATTACCAGTTTCAGGTTCTCGCTTTATCTTAAATTTACTCAGTTGGTCTGTTTGTTCTCTGGCTAGCATACATATTCGATGACATTCTTCTTTCATCTCCTGGAAAATAGTCTCCAGGTTCTCCCTGGAAGATCCAAATTGTGAATTAAAATTGTAAATTAAAGCATCAACCAGTTCAGCTCTTCATGGCCTTCAATTCTACAGTCACACCCACAAACCAGAGAAAAACAATAGTGTAAGCTACACTTCTTGGATACGTCTTTCCTCAACATATGCATATACATTTTTGTTCTCCTTAGTAAAAGCAAGGAGAAAAGGGAAAAAACATAGTGAAAGAGTGGCTTAGTCACAGACACAAACATGCAAGCTTTGGGTTCTGACTGCAAGAACATCCAGCCTTTACATTTCTCCCAGTTCCCTCTAGTACTAGTGGAATAGCTTATCTTTCAGGAGGTACTGCTTCCATCTCATTCTACGGAGAACACTAACTATTTTTCCTTTTTTTTTTTTTTTTCCTCTTTTTCTGTGGACTTCAGACTTTGCAGGAGAAGGAACACTGGAGCATCTGTTACTGTTCCTTCCATCCTTCGTCTACCTGACATTTTGGAGAGGGGCCGGAGAATTCTTTGCTCCTGTGCTTTTTGCAGCCTCATATGCCTTTTCTTTTCACTCTGGGAGATCTTTTTTTTATTATAATCTTCTACAGAGTATCACGTGTCCATGAAATACTTTGTTACACGCACCAAGAATGGTAAATATACACTAAGAATGTAGCTATTCATGCAAGTGTTAGTTTGCTTGCCTGAAGGCAAGCAGACTACATTATTCTGCTAATCGATTGAACCATAAAATTTCATTGTGCAATTTCGATAAACTTCCAGCGTAATCTATATTTCTAACTACTTTTTTTTTTTTTGTATGTTATAAAATTAACTTTACTTAAGGATGAAAAACTTAAGTTGAGGACAAACTGTTTTTGTGTTCTCTTCAAAGCAGCCCAGAAGAGATTTTTCTTTAATCCAATGAATCAGTTTCCTTTTTACTACTTGTTCATATAGTAATCGGGAGCATCATGAGTTGTGTTCCTACTTCTGCTGAGAAACTCATTTGATTCTTTTTAAAGAAACAAATCTATCTGTGGACCTCATTTCAAAAAAGAAATATCTACCAAAAGGATTAACATTTCTGCCTCTGTTAACACTTGTGTTCTGATCATTTTTCAGACATTTCAATGAACGAGAAATTAAAAAAAAATCCATACTACAAATTTCTAATCATAATTTTGACATATAAATATGATTAGGTCAATCGCCCTTCATTTGCTAGACATTTGTAATAGCACCGGCTTAATAATTTTCCTGGTCACATACCTCCTTCCAAGAAAAGGGGAAAGGGAGTTATTTGAGAGGAAGGAGACAGAAGACAGGTAAAGGGTTTTCATTCTTCTTTAGATATAAATCCACAAAGATAAAACAGTCTTTATCACAGTCTTATTTCCACTCCTTTTTGTCATCATATAGTCTTAATGAGTCAGACTACAGATTCATCTAGTTCATTTATTCCATGCCTGAGAGTGGCCAAAAGCAGATGTCTAGGCAAGAGTATAAAAACAGCAAGAATATATATCATTTTTCCCTAATACTCTCCCACCTTTGAGAAGTTTCTACTTTACCTAAGCAAAGGTTGTTAAAAGTGGTATTTCTATTTAGGTTGTTAAATGTGGTTTCACTATATATCCCATAGAAAATGCTAACTGGAAACTTTGGCTGATACTTCTCCCAAAACACAGGCAGAAGGGGGAATAGTTGCTTAAGAAATGCTTTTGGTCCCTTGATGACCAAAAGGGAAGAAAAACTTCATCTTACAGATAAAAAATGGATGCAAACTTTTCTATTTGGGATGGATCAGGCCAAGCCCTACTTCTTCATGCTGGTCATCACAGTATCCCTGGCAGCGTAACAGGCACCTCTGCTGTGCTGCCATCAGTTCAGTCATTTTGGTTGCATGTTCCTGTTCCAAAGTGACTTAATGCAAGGGAGTTAATGTTCACCTCAAAATCAGCATTAAAGTCTACTGATTCCTGTACAATTTAAACTGCTGCTGAACCAAGCAGCTATTTTTCTCCTTCCCTGCCTATCCCTACATACTTGTAAAGCCCCAATCATGGTTTCATATGCTCACTGGCTTTATTTCCTTGCCCACACTACCTCTTTGACAGCTCCCCCAGCACCCCCCCTTTTTTTTTTTAATGGTACTATGTAAAAAAAAAGGGTGAAATAGCTATTTAGTAGCAAAAAANAAAAAAAAAAAAAAAAAAAAAAAAAAAAAAAAAGCTGCAAAAATATTTACCTTTCAGACACAGGTGAAATACCAGGGATCCCTAGAGATAACTCATGCTTATCTGGAACAACTTGCTTACCTTTCACCTTGAAGTAAAACATGAAAAATATGGATCACATGTTAGCATAATCATTTGCTCTTCACTCTGATATGAATCACAAACGTCACAGCATCCTTTAGCTAATCCTTCTCTCAAAACATTCACAAAATGACAGAAGCTCTTTTATGCTGTTTGACTGAAACACCTTTATTTCAAGTTAACTTAGCACAAATCAGTGTAGCATTCCCTGCTCTTACTTCTTTGAAAGAAATATGTCCAGGAGTATTTTCTGTTTTAATTGTGTGCAATTCAGATTACATGTATTTGTGTTTAAACTTGTTACAGAGCTATTCTAGCTCTTATAAAAATCAAATTATTCACTAACATTTTGAACAAACATATCAAAAGCTAATGTGCCAGAAGTTTTATTATGTTTTTAAAGAAGTTATTAACTTTGACTACCACCTTGTGGTTTACATTAGTATTACATAGGTTTAAGGCAATGCTAGGTATTAAAAATATAAAATTTTTACTATAAGCAGTCATTAAGTTGCAACTCATTAGATTCACGCTAGCAGATAACCTGGTAGGTCACACATACTTCAAATCAGATGCAGAAGTTCACCATATTTCTGTCAAAATAGCTGATTTCAATGAAACATTGTTTGTAGTCAGTCCTATAGCCTACAGTTTGACTGCCTCGCAGTGAAGTGGGATTGCAGCTCCTGTAGACAAACATTTGAGCTCCTTTACAATTTCTACTGCTGCTACAGATGAAAGTATACCAGCAATATGGACTGCAAATGCCTGCTACGAGAAGGTAAGAAAATATTTGGGAAGTCTGATAACTACAAGTTAGGTGTTGCTATGCACATACTCTTAGCTAAGTTCATTTCAAGTTAGGCAGCTGGAGTTTATTTACATGATCACATTCGACATGTGTGACTATAGCTACACAACAAATACAGTTCACTCTGGATGCTCTTCCATGACAAAAGGAGTATGGGATAAAAGGGAAAAGAAAGAAACCTACTTAATGTTAGTGAAAACTCCAGACTGAAAGTTACAAAACTGAAGTGCTGATCTGAAGTTTTCACAAATACTATTTCATTTTCTAATGGCATAACATAAAAATAATTAACACACAAACCAACCAATATGTATTTAATAGTTCAGAGGTCCCCATATACTTCATATAGTTAAACAATTTCCTGGGAACTGCACAGTGCTGATTTTTAAAATGCATTTATCAGATTAATTAGTATAAACATATTTGAAAGAAAAATTACAAAACATTTTTTTCATATTATCTTCATTTGTTTTCATATCTTACCTCCATTTTATATATTTGTATCTGTATATCCTTCTGTGCTTCATTTAATTCTTTCAATTTGATTTTCAGAGTTCTTATTTTATCTTCTTGGTTGGAAATAATGGACATAAGTTTCCTTTCCTTTTGATTGTTCTTTTCCTCAATTTGCTTCATCCTAATGCTCTCATTTTGTAACTGTTCCTAAAAGATAATTGTAGAAAAAACAATATAATTAATATAATTGAGGCTGGGCAATATCGCTGTTCAGTAGCCTGGAGCCTAGCTAAATAAAGCCTCTGCAAACATAAGTAAAGGCCGGTCTTATTTACTACATTATTAATTTTGAACTGGTAGTAAAGACCTGTAAAGAACTAGCAGTAAAGATATTCATGTATCTGATTAAGGATGATTAGGAAGAGTAACTGTATGTTCTGGACTTAGGAGAGTCATATTAGTGTTTATAAAAAATAGAGTATCTTGATTTACTTAGCATAGCAAATACATTAACATATTTAATGTATCAAAAATGTATTATAAATGATAATATTTGATTAATTTCAATGAATCCGAAACTTTTAAAGAAAGTGATACTCTGCAGCTACCTTAATTTTGGAGTAGACCCAGGAATATTTGCAAAACTATAAAGATTTATGAAATAAAAAGCAGTGGCTGGCCCCACTTCAACCACCCATCTCGTAATCCGTGGAAATTTTATATATGTGGGCTTTTGGTAGAATGAAGAAGCATATATGAAACTTTCTTTTCTTCTTAATATGCACACAGATAGTCTGGATAATTTTCAAGAAATAACCTATGGTATAAAAATGAGGCTATAAAATCTGAAAGTTATCATTGATTTTTCTTCATTTGAAACTTTTTTTTTTTTTTTTTCTTCTTCAATTTCAATTATTACTTTAAACAGTCAAGGTGGGAGCTTCAAGGCATCCCTGGACTTGGGTGAAATCTCAAGAATCCAGAATAAACCTCTTTTAAGAGACTCCTCAAAACTTCTTCTGAAAAGGGGGTGTTTCTATCTCAGCAAACTCATCTCTCACCATCGCTACAGATCCTATTTATCCCATTCTCTCAACTAGCTTTGACCTGGCAAGGTGTCTAAAGCTGTTCCTTTCTGCTTTAGACATTGATAAGTTCTTAATTCGTTTACTAATTAGGCTGGGGGATCTTTCTTCCATGCTCTGAACTGCTGGCAGGTGTTGTGGGGAACTATGTGTATTCATAGGACAGACTATGGAACACTTCCTATCCTCTTCCTGCACAGAATCTCTACACAGTAGATAAGAGTCCAGGGAAGCAGATGATGAAAAAAAATGCAGCAAAGAGGAAAAAAAAAAGGAAAAAGATTTTTGGACACAGTTTTGAAAAGAACAAGACATCTGCAGCCTTTAGGCTAAAGAAAGCATTCATTAAGTTCTGTAACTGATGCTACAGCAGCTAAGCTTGATTTTCTTAAAGGAGAGTGCAAAAAAGAATTACTGAACTGGGAATTACATAAAGTTCAGATTGAGGCAAAGAAATATTTCATGGTGAAAAGAGAATGCAAAAAACATATCTAATGATGTGGGAAGAAAATAACAATTTAGGTTAAGAGGAGATAGAGACATGGATAAAAGTATTCTTAAAACATCTGAAACTACTTTGAAGAAAGCTACAGCTTGGGCAGAGACTGGAAATAATTTTATAATTATTTACCTTTTCCATGATCTTTAAAGACTACAAAGAAGGCCTGAAAAGCATCATGTAGCACGAGAACAACAATAAAATCACAGCAGCTACACAGCAGGCTTCCGTGTTGCTTCATGAACAAAAGAAACATGAACATGCAGCAACCCTTAAGATCATGACTGCTTCATTTTATTCGCTTCATTTTATTCAGGTCATGCAGAGTGAAACAGAAATGGTTATCAGGGAGTGCTGATATTGCTATGGGGAACTCCTCTTTGCCATTCCAGGAATAGGAAGGCAGTAATATCTCAAGGCAGGAGTTCACAGGCCCCAAGACACCACACAGCCATCGTCCAGTCATCAAGTTCCCTAACGTACCACGGTCAAATTCCATCTCTCTTAAAAAAGACTGTGGGGCACAGCTTTTCCTGTATTTTTCTTTGGTAAATGGAGCACTTGGCTATCCCAGCACCCAGGGTTTTCATACAGAACGCTTGTCCTTGAAGAACAATCCTTTCTTAAGGACAGTGAATTCTCTCTTTCATTGAGGCCGTGAACTGCATTGATCTGAGTTGTCCATCCGGAACTATCACAACTCCACAGCCCCATACAGACTTTCAAAATCTTCCAGGCAACTGGGTGCACTACAAATAACCTCCAGGAGTTCTCTTCAATTTCTCCTACCTTCTCCTGCAGGAAGTGGGGACAAGATTTAAGAAAGCAATGAGGAAAGCCACTTTTGGAGCCAACTGTGAGAAACGCCATGAAGTACCAGCATGACAATTACTGATACACAACATGTTGCAAAGAAGATAAATTAGTACATACTGATGCAAGTCTTCCTTCTCGCACACTGTCAGGATCTCATAGCAGGAATAACATTAGAGAAACTGTTAAACCTTTCAAGATCTAACAATGATAAAGCCCTTCATAGTTTGATGACATTATAGTTCTAAAGCTGATCGACTTTGGGTGGTTTCCACAATGTGGTTGCATTTCTAAACTGGCTGAAGTTTGTAAAACTAATGCCATGACAGCCACATCACACAGGTGATGTCTATTCAGTTAACATCCTTGGCCACACATATGCTGATACTAGCAGAAAAGTTACATCTGTATTCTGAACAGATTAATGACTTTTCTTTTAGAGATGCCTTATGGGATAACAGGATAATTCAGGTCAGAAGGTCTCTAATCCAGCCTCTTGCTCAAAGCCAAGGTCAGCTATTAGGTGAGACCATATTACTCAGTTTGGTCTTGAAAACCTCCAAGGATGGAGACTCTACCACCTCTCCTAGGAACCTTTGCTAGTGCCTGGATGTCCTTCCTCATGGTGAGAAATTTTTTCTTATGTCTGGTCTGAACCTCTCTTGTTTCAATTTATACACACTGCAAATGAAGAGCCTGACTGTTCTAATAGCTTCCCTGGAGGTATTGCTAAGTGCCTTGTAGCTCCTCCCAAAACCTTCTGTAGGCTGAAGGAGTGCAGGTCCCTCGGTCTCTGCTCACAGGACAGGTACTCTGGCTCCCAGCTACGTCGCTGGGCTTTCTGACGTACTCACACGAGTTTCTTAATGACCTTCCTGTACCCAGGGGCCCCAAACTGCTGTAGTATTCCAGATCCAGTCTAACGAGTGCTAAATAGAGGGAGATGACTACTCCCTTGCTCTGCTCTCTGTGTTCCTGTACGTAAAGCCCTGGCTGTTGGCCTTTTCTTTATACCAGAGCACCCTGCTGGATTATACTCAGCTTGCTGTGTACCACAGCCTTAGCT
>VZSV01000018.1:2706427-2721901 GCA_013398735.1 Nothocercus julius
CCTCCGCCCGCGACGCTGCCCGCCGGGCTGCGGCGACCCGCGCGGGGCCGGCCGAGGAGAGGCCCCGGGGGTGCCCGAGGTGCCTTCCCATCTAAGTCCTGATTCCATCTCCGAGCGTCTCAAATAAAAGTCCACAGCCTGGAGTGGTGCCTGCTGTGCTCCAGCTGGGACTCCCGGCGCCGCGGGGAGTGTGGGGCACCGAGGAGCGCCATGAGCGCCGCGGGGCCGGCCTGTGCTCACTCTGCCTTCCCGAAGGCTATTTGCACTATCATTTGCTTTTCCTGATAAGTTTTTAACAAGGCTGTTGGACTGTCGTGGTCTTTTTTAAGGCTAAAGAGGCTTATAGGGAGATACTTTAATGAGTAAGCGTATTTCCTGGTTAGCTGCTGTTAAGGACTTTGAGTGACCTTCTGGTGCACCTAGTAACGTTCGGAGAAGGCTTTCTCCTTTAGCACGCTCCTGAGAACGGAGGATTCAATTTCCTCCTTCCAAGACGTTTACCTTAACCCGCTTTTTGAGACGCCTATGTTCAGGTTTCATTTAACTAGGTCTTTTTTTTTTTTTTTTTCCAAAAGAAACCCCCATACCACTTTCATTCCCTTTTCAGTTTCCATGTTTTCTGTTTCTATCCAGTCCTGACAGGCAGTTGAAGTAGAAAAAGCTCTGCAATATTTGATTTGAGATGAATGTATGTAAATACAGTTTAACTGGAACTATATTTTAAAATTGTTAATGTGTAGGGGAAGTACAAGTGTTGTAGCAAACAAATGAAAATGAACATGAACCAACTAAGATTATTATGGACCCCTGGGAATAGAGTCCATATACTGTCTGTAAAGTGGTATAATTACATGGTAGTGCTTTTATAGGAACAAAAGTTTGTTTATGAAATTCTAGCAATGTACTTAATGTGAATTTGCTGTAAAGGTCTTAGGACCATCAGAGCAAACCTGACAGCCATCAAGGAATATGACTGGTTTTCAAGTTGCATTATTCTGCTTGTGCTTTGCAAGGAATATTGTTGCATAATGTAGCACAAGCGAAGCTGGTGTCTTTTCTGTCTTCATTATTCATTTTGTTTCATTTCTGCATTTCTTCCCCAAGAATGATAAAATGTATGTTACCAGATTGACAGTGACGTATCTGAACATGCACAGACATTTCCAATGCTTTGAATAAATTATTGTTAAATAGAAGAAGGGAAAAATACCTGTGAAAATCAGAATCTAAAAATCTATGTTCTGTAGCTAGCTTGCACTCCAATCTTTTAAAGGAAGAGTGGGTTCTGCCCCATTGGTTAGTTATTTTTGTCCCTTTCTTCCTCTTCTTGCTTTCTTTTTCTTTCATTTTTTTCTGCTTCCCCCTCCTTAGTCTGTGTATCTCCTTGCCTATAACTGTCTAATAAACACTTTCTGCATTTCAGCCCCATGTCAATATTTTACATTTTTATGTCCATATTATGGCAGAATTTCATCCCTACCTGCAGTCTTCACAAGATTATTGGAGAGAACAAGCCCATTTCAGTGCAGTTAAATCTGATCAGAGGTTTTGGGCATCTACTACATCTTACTGGTTTTAAAACATGCTTGCAGCATAGCAATTGCAGAATTTCAGTAAATGTTTAAATCAGTTCATTTATACAGTTTATAAATACTGGTTATCTTCTGTTGACTGCCAGACTAAAGCATTTCCTGAAACTTCCTAATGTAGCCGTACTTTCAGGCACTAGGTGGCTCACGTCAGATGTTTAAACCTTTTCTGTAACTATTCATCTTTTCCAAAGGAATGTGTGGCACAAGCTTGGGGACTGACAATATTGGTACTACTTATAAGATTTTTCCAAGAGCTCCCCTCCTCCCCGCTCCAGATACTTTGAAATGCCTTTCTGGATCATAAAAGGAGAGTTATGGTTTAATTGAGAATGAATGTTCTCATTTCATGGTGAGAAGAAAGAAGAGGCTGGTTTTATTTTTTTTTTCACCCATCAGAAAGAGTAGTTAGTTAATGAGCCGGTGTAATTGCATTTATATGCAATGCAAATAAGTTTATCTTTTGCCTATAGATTGTAATAGGTAAATCTTGGGTTTGAGAAACTAGCTAAACAATATTTAATTGAAGTGCAGACTTTGGAACATGAGGCAATCTAAGCAACATAAAAGCAGTGTTAACACAATTACAATATTTCTAACTCCTTTTACACTTTTCCTACATATCAGTGTACTGAAGTTCATATATATGATTTACTCATTGCCTTTATACACTATGGAAATCAAAGGTTTTGATTACCTTCTTCAAGAGTATTTTTCTTCTGTCAGCTCTTCAGTGACAGCACAAGCATATTTTTTTTGTTATCTGAGAGCAATCCTGTCAACAAGATTATGAAATGCAGTGCTGTGCTTCAGCATGGGTTATGACTAATATTAGCTGGGAACTTCCACTGCAAAATACCCAACTACAGAACTTTCTTATGTGTGACCTGTGTGGCCCAGGGCAGCAGTCTTTAGTTTCATGAGTAATTGTGGTGATTTCTGGTGGCTCACTGACATGAACAAATGGTACCAATGGAAAGGGAGCTGTGCACGAACAGTCATGCTTGAGAACAGAGAGCAGACATACCCAAGGCCATGTACCCAAGTAGCCATGGCCTGTGTATTAGCTCCAAAGCATATCCAAAGCACAGCTATCTCGAAACCAGAAGGAGATTGAAATACTTAGGACAGAATAGCACAAATCCAAACCCACTAGTTCTATATTCACGTGGAGACTGGACAAGAGCTTGGAGAAAAGATTCACTGAGGGAAGCAAAAGACACAGGCAGCATCAATCTCAGGAAATTCCCTGACCTGAAAATAGGTGGCAGCTGGGAGGAAGCTCTGAGGAAGATCATATATGCTTGCCCTGTTCTTATTCTTTCCTGGACATTGATTTCTAGTTGCTGTTGAAGAGAAGATGGGTCTGAACCACTGTGGCATATGTTCTGATTTTAATGACTACATGCTGATACAAATGGGTAGGAATTTGTCTACATTAAGCAATCTTTGAAGAGAAGATCACCTTTTCACCTGGAAAGGTAGGGAATGTTACTAGTGCAGAAGCTTCAAACATTCATTTATAATTATTTTGTATTATTTTAGAATATCCATTTAGAAGGTAAAGTCTTTTGGCAGGTTTATAAAAGAGGTTCACTGATTTGTAACCTCTTTAGTAAAGATGCGTTGAATAGTTTGTCTTTGGCTATGTTTGCAGCTGAACTTTCATGACCAACAGAGAAGCTGCATAATTTCTTATCTTTCATTGTCACTAGCCATTTTAATCCATAGTACACACAAAGCTTAAAAGAGTTTATGTCTATCTGTAAGTACATGGCATGAGAACCATCCTATTTGGTGGTATGATGTTTTCAGGAAAAAGGCCTCACAAAGACTGGTGGTTGGAGATTTTTTTCCCCCTTCCTTACCTGATTACAATATATAATAGTTTCATTGCAGTTGGTAGTGCAGGAGTTTTGAACTGAGTTTCCAAATTCACTAGTTAATGGCCTAATACTATGGGATTTTTGTGGTTGGGAGCTTGACTAATTAGATTATGTAAGACAGCATAAGATGCTAAGATGATGCTAGAGATGATCAGGGCCCTGTGAGGAAAGGCTGAGAGAGCTGGGCCTGTTCAGCCTGGAGAAGAGAAGGCTGAGAGGGGACCTGCTCAGTGTCTATCAGTACCTCAAGGGAGGCAGTGAGGAGGATGGGGCTGGCCTCCCTTCAATGGTGGCCACCAACAGAACTAGGGGTACTGGCCACAAACTGACACTCCAAAAGTTCCACAGGAACTTAAAGAAAAATTTCTTGACAGTGAGGGTGACAGAGCCCTGGCACAGGCTGCCCAGAGAGGTTGTGGAGTCTCCTTCTCTGGAGATCTTCCAAACCCGCCTGGACGCAGTCCTGAGCCACCTGCTGTAGGTGACCCTGCGTGTGCAGGGGGGTTGGACTAGATGATCTCTAGAGGTCCTTTCCAACCTTAATGATTCTATGAGCATTTCTGTAGAACTTGCCAGGTATCTCTCTGTAAATCTTTTCACTTTACCTTTGCACTTCAGTTCTATGACCAAGTAAAACAAAGTTCAGTTATTTTCAAGGAGAAAAAAATATATATATTTTTGCTAACACTACAGTTTGTTGATATGTACATACTCCTAAAATAAATCCACAGCTATGCCTGCTGAATCTTATAGTAAATATTTTCCAACTTTAAGCAAGGAAAGCCTGATGCTGTGTGCAGGGTAGTGACTTACAATGTGTTGACACTGTGCTTGTCTGAGTACAGTCTCATTGTCTGTGAAGCTGTGTCTGTGAGGACTAAATGACAGATAGAAGTGCAGAGCAAATGGTATTGGTTCTTATCTAGCTGTACACAGGAATTTTTTTTTGAGGAAAAAAAAAAAGACAATTCATGAATTGTGTTTTGAATTTTAATACAGAAAATAAGTCCCTGGTAAGAACTTAATAAAAAAATTATAATAACTGGTAATAAAAAAAAATTTATTTCTGATGAAGAAGGGAAAGAACAACATGATCAATGAATTCAGTGAATCTGGGTCTTTCTGCATAATTATTGGGAAAACACTCACTCAATCATTCACTCACTCACTTTGTCTGGCACAACTTCAGTCTTATTCACCAGCTGCTAAGTCATTTTCATATCCCTAGCTGCTTCCTCGGAGTGAAAACACCTGCTCTTCTAGCATTGTATCCACTTATTGTTGGCTTTGTGAAAGCAAAAGATGTAAGAGAATTTTAGCTTGCATTAGAAATCCAAGTAATCGTGGGATAACTCAAAACTGCTGCACTCTTCTAAAACTACTATAAGTTAATTTGACTGTATTAATTACCAATTCCCTTCATCAGATACAGACTGAGGGCCTAGAATTACGTGTTCCAAATAGCATTTTTTTTTCTCACATTATTTCCTGTCTTTACCATTTGCAAATGCAATTATTTGACTAGATTTTGGCCGTTTCTGCTGTGTTGTTACATACTTGCCAGTGTTCTGAAGTTGCCTTGCAGTTGGCTTGTCATAAATTAAATTAGAGAATTCTAGGCGGGACTGAAAAATCATTCCCAGCAACAGAGTAACCACTGCATTTCAAAATGCAAAAGGGACAGCAGGCAGAGGAAAAAAAAATTAAGACAGCTGTTACTATGGGGAATAAAACTAGGAAAGGATAAATGATAGATGCCAGAATAGTAAAGAATGAGAAAATGAAGTAGCTGAGACTCTTCCCTTGCAAAAAAACAAAAAAGTGGGGGGAGATGGAAGCTTAATAGCGTGGACTAACTTGCTGTTTGCTGACAGAAACCCCCAAAACTGACTGGAGAGGAAACTGCCTGATGAACTTTCTCAGCTTCTTTCATTAGAGATTTCAAGAATTGTCTCTTGACACCAAACAGACACTAAAACGTTCCTTGTTTGCATATTAGAAAATCTCTTGAGATCTACCTGAGGCTGTCCATTTGGATATTTAGGATGTCTAGTGCTTCTACCTTTCACCCCATATGCTGAAGTGCAGCCAAATTGATAGCTATCTCTTAAGCCCTCTTTGGGAAAACTATGGCCTGGAAGTTCTAGATATGATCTGATATTCCTTCTCTTACTGGTTCAGATGCACTATTGTTCTGTTCCATCTGACCCCTAATATACAAGCATCTTCCAGGCTCTGCAGCAACTCATAAATCTTAATGCATCAGTTAATACTCAAGGATTCCGTTTCCTTGTGGAATCTGGGAGAGAATCTGTCACTGTGAGGAGCCAGCTAGAGGTTAAGGGCAAGCAATGACTGGAAAACCTGTCACAAAGGAACCCTGTCAGTGTAAACAATATAGTAGCCAACAGGTTACTGTGCCAGTCCAAATTGCTAGTGATTTTTTTCAAATATTTATAGTCTTCTGCAGACAGTAATTCATCCTACAAGATTCTAGAAATCTAATAGGTACTTTTTCTTGACTGATAGTGGAGCAGCTAAAGAGTAGTCCCATGAAAGGCATTTAGGGCTATGGCAATACCAGCTGCTTCATGGAACATGCAGCCACCAGTCCATAACCTTCTTCCTTCCAGTGTACGGAGCCAGCTGGGAAGGAATGCTTTATCTAGAGCAAAGTCTCTGTGAAGCCATCATTCTTGAAGATGTAGATACCACTTTACATGAAATAATTAAGAGCTGATAATTCTCCACTCTCCTGGCTACGGTGATCACTAGCTTCCAGCGTCCACCCTAAAGTCTGCATGTTTTATGGCACAGGCAAGAGAGGCAATAGGGCATTCCCACCTCGATGCTTTTGATAATCAAGTTTTCTGAGTGATTTTCTGTTCTATTGGTGCACAGAACCAGCCCTCTGAAGATATCTCTGCCAAAGGCAGCATCAGCTTTACCTAAACCATTTCTAACATATGTTTGCCTGTTTTGAAGAGCTATATTGGTGATAAAGATTTCACAGCCTCCCAAGGGACCTTCTGTTCTTCCTTACAGATTGTTTTCTAAACCTCTAATTATTCTTCAGTTGAACCACACTTTCCACAGGTACAAGGAACAAACTGGACAACATGCTCCAGCTGAGACTTTGCAGCATTTGTCACCAACAAATGCATGCTGCCTATGTCTTAAAGCAGGATGAAAGCTCAAGATTTTATACAGAACTTGTTCAGTTACTTGCCCCAGTATTTTTTCTCAGAATGGAAGTAAAGCAGATTGGTATGTAATAGTATAGTGTCTTCTTTTCTCTCGTGTTAAAGATAAAAGATGGTCTGCCCCTTTTTGTTCTTATATGAGCTCGTCTGTGCTCCAGAAGTTCTCAAGGAGAACTGCTAGTGGCTCTGAAATAGCCTCACACAGTTCTCTAAGAGGAATTTCATCAAGCCTAGCTGATTTAAAAATATTTAGTGAAGTCCGAATTCTCTCTCCTTTGGCAGCGTCGCTGATATTTTGTCTACCTGATTGAGGTTGATCTGTCTCATGAAGAAAAAAGGAAAAAAAGTACCAGCGTTTTCAATACCATCTCTAAGTATTTCCCCACTGGATAGGAGATTTCTCTTTCTTTGTCTTGCTACAGAGGTATTTACGGAATAAATCCTCTTTTTTGCTGCCTTGCTAGTTATTTATTTTATTCTTTGATTTTTCTGATTTTTGGCACCTTTTTCTAAATCCTTGCATTATTCCTTTGAAATACTCAATAATTTGACTAAGGGTATAGCAAGCAGAAACTTCAGCTAGTTTAAAATAAAAACATGCAAAAACCCCCTCTTGCTGTTATTATAAAATGCTGAGTTTTTTTACTGTATTTCTTTTGTCCCTTGCAATGGGATATTTTTACACTCATGTCTTTTTCTAAAGGAGCTGGAAAATGTCTTAAACTTTTTTTTTTTCTTTTTTTTCCTCCTCTCAAGGATCATAACGATGCCTGCATATATCGACACTTATGTATCTGTATAGATCTGTTTCTGAGTGATTTGCCGAAAGTCACACTGTACATTTGTGTTAGAGCTGGGTCTAAAGCACAGAAATATCTTGCTCAAATTAGTGGCTTTGGAACCCTCTCTAGTTTTTGATCTGATTAAAGCAGAATTATTTGCTTACTATCTGATTTGTGCAGGTTTATTTTATGCTACCAAATTGCCTTACTTACCATTCTTTCTTTGGATGGTTATATACTCTTCATTGTCCTTTTTTTTTTTTATCCACATTGTTTTTTTTTTTTTTAAAAAAAAGGAGGGGAAAAAAAAAAAAAAAAAAAGAGTTTCAGTATGTATTTTTCCCATCTGGTTAGTCCAGCACTCTTCTTAATTAGTAAAATGCCATCCTGTCAGATTCTCTCCTGCCAGGAAGTCATTCAGCTACCAAATCACTTCTTCACCTCCATCATATATTTTAACATTTGAAAACAGCAAAACTGTAACAAATCACATTCTTCCATAACAGGGGAAGAAGAAAAAAAAAGAAGAGAGAAGATGAAACAAAAAAAAAAAGGCAAAACCAACTACAGCAATGCTAATTAAAGTGTAGTTGAGCATTAGTTTGAATTTAAACCAGGCCTCCTGAGACTTCAGTCATGTACTCAGAGTGTCATAAAATATGTAGCAACACTTCTTCTCAATTAACATTTATTTATTTGGGAACAATAAAAAGCAGCAACAAATAGATGCAACCTGTTCTTTAGTGTTTCCCTACTATTTTATGCTCTGCCCAGCCTGCTTTCCTGGCTTGTTATTCTAAAGGCCAGTTCCTTTTTATGTCTGGGCAATACTGAACTAGACAAAGTATTACTGTATTCCCCTTCTTGAGGGGTGTTTCTTAAATCCTCTTTTCCATTAGAAAGCCACTTAAAGACCATGTATTGTCTATTAAATCATAAACCTTATGTCTGAAATCATCAATTGTGTTATGAAAACAAAATTAGTATGTTCCTATTGCATTGTATCAAATGACATTTCAGCCGTTTAAGGTTACTGGACAACCTAATTAATTTTATAAAAATCCTTATCATATCAATAGAAATATTCAAATCAGTCACATGCCATAATATAGATTATAAACAGCAAGATTAATAAAAGTTGAAAGTAGGCATTTCAAAAAAATGGACAGGCTCTAGCAAAAGCCTCAACTATATATTCTGTAGTTAGAATATAAAATATATTTGAATGACTTGTAAGTATAGGAGAAAAATGTCAAGCCACAAACCTTCTTTTTTTTTTTTTTTTTTGTAATATTTGCTAAAGATGAAATCAATAGGAAATTATTCAGCATATTCAGGTAATTTAACAGATTATATTTTTCTTTTTTTTTAACTGCTGCAGAATTTATAACAGATACCTGTTTCTGTTATGTTCTGCGGGACTTTTTGTTTTTACATGGAAGTAATTTGAAAAGAAATACTATCTAGAATACAAATCGGACATTTCTTTAAAAATTATGATTTCTGCTGCATTCTCACTCCTGTGTGGGGTGGGCTTTCCTGTTTCTAGCCATCTGGCAAGTGCATTTAGGTGAAGTTTAAAAAAAGGAGCACAGGTAGGAAGGGTGAAGGAAACTACCCTTTCGTGCCTGGAATGCTCTTCTTTCATCATCCACTTGTAGTTCCAACTAGAGATCAAATCTGTAACTTGGTAAGGTCAAGTGGAAGTCAGCAATGTGAGGCACGTGGCAGTGAGCAGGGAGCAAGAGCTGGTGACTGTGCCCTAGCACTGCGCCCCACTGAACTTGTCACGTGCATGATGTGCAGCATAATGCAAATGTAATCACAGCTCGGTATAATTCTTACCTGTGCTTCAGCCCCTACTAAAGAAACTAAAGATGCTGAGGCATCACTCTGGGACCTGGGTTAAAGCTTGCTTCCATAAAGTGTTGGCATTTGAGGCAGCAGGCGATAGCTTGAGGATTTTTCCAAAGCTCTCCCCAGCTTGCTTAGGTTGTTCTCTCAGACTGAAGCAACTCCAAGGAATGAACGTACCAAAGCCAGTATTTTAGAATATGGGAACTGCCCCCCTGCCTTTCCTTCCCTATCCGCCTGCCCTAGCTCTCTGTTAATCACTGTCTCTTTGGAAAGCATTTTGCCTTTGTAAGTGTTTGTCAGATTTGTGCCCCAGGCATGCATGCTCGACAAATACAGTTTTATTTGGGCATTGAATAACATAATACATCTCATTAGTAATAAGCTGCTTTCTTATGAAAGAACATAAGACTTACCAAAAATGACTGTTGGGTTCATTCAATGTCTAAACAGGACTTTAGTGTGAATGCGAATCTATTTTAACAGACATACAGTAAAATGCCATGGGCAATACCTTAGGAATCATTAGGAATAGTGATAATAACCAGTGATAATGAGTCTCTTGGCCTCTTTTATATTAAAAGAAATGAGAGCATAATGGCTCACACTTTAAAAAAAAAAAAACACTAGTTGACAAGAGATTAAGACTCACACAATATAATGAAAAAAGTTAATTATGGAGAGAAATCAGTCAGTTATTTCATCTATAACAGTAATGTTCCATTACATTATAAATCCAGCTTCATACCTATTCTTATCTTCAGCAGCCAATACTGATATGCAAAATGCCTTAGAAATAGTCCTGCATATTGGGAATTGTTCTGCCAACAAAGCTGAGGAATGCGAGGTAAAACTTCCTTCTCTCAGCCAGATGCTCTCTGACTTTGTCTTTCATCGTGGTCTTTTTGTTTGCTTTTTCTTCCCAAGAGTCCTTTACTGTCTAGATCCTCCTGTCTTCATCCTCTGTTGTTCCTCCTAAGGGTTTCTCAGTTTTCACTCTCTCTTTGCCCAGACTCCAGTTCTCTTTAACTCACCTGCTCCTTCCTGTTCTGCTTCTCATACTCCAGAAACCTCCCAGCTTCTACTGCCAGATCCTTCTGCCACCACCTCTTTTCCCAGTTAGCCAGCCTTTCAGGCTGGCTTGCATATGTTTCCATATTCTACCATGGTAAACACCAGCCCCAGAGGCTGGCAGCATAAAGGACCTTCTCCAGTGCTTGACATAAGGAGGCAGGAAATTTGTCGTCTTTTGCTGCCTTCTTTTGCTGTCAGGTGAGAAATACAGGAAATAGAAAGTGGAAAAGTAGTAGTATGGAAAAAGTAGTCTGGAAAAGCAGAAATTTACCCGTCTTTAAAGAGATGACCAGAGAAGAAGGCAACTGCCTTGGGATAGCAGGGGTTATACAATGTTAGTTAATCCTCTGGCTGTCCTTCCCTTTATCCTGCCAGACAAATTTCCAACTATCCCATCTCACCTCCCTCTCTAACTTTCAGTTTTTTTTTTTTTTTTTTTCATATCTAACCTTAATTTAAATTCACTCATCATTCACTACATATTGAATTGGGCTTTTAACTAAATTGTTCTTATGGTTAAATCAATAAATTTTCAAAACTAGTTGAGTTGAAAGCAAACATCATCTATCTTAGGATATTCTTTGAGTATCTGAATACCTTACAAATGCCAGGCTAGCAGTAGAGTTTATGAATTTAAAGGTTGCAAGGTTTAGATTACCAGTTCTATTCTTTTAATTAGTTATTTCACTTCCTTATCTCCACCTCTATTCCTTTATTCCAGTTATTCCCTTTTGACATCTGAATGTGATTGACATTCAGCTAATGTAAAAAGAAAAAAAAAATCAAAACCTTGACTAAGATCAGTTGAACTGCTTCTGAGAAAACAAGAATTGACTTGAACTCTTTTGATTTAAAAATATGGCATTTACCTGAATCTTATCCAGCTCTTTTGGGTCCGTTCCCATCTGTGCTGCAGGTACCATCTACCTACTATTTTTTTCCTTTTTTCTTGTTAACACTTGAAGATGAGCACACATACATTGCTAGTAAGCATATCTCAGCTAGCAGTTACAGAGACAATAAAAACAGGAAAAATAGTTTACTGGAGAAAATAGTGAAAAGACTTGAAATGCTGTCATATCAAAAGTATTTTGTGACATTTGTTAAAAACCTTGTTGTCTTTTGACCCTCAGTTTCATATTCTTTTTTTATATATATGTATAATAAAACAACACAATTCATTAAATACATAGTTTAGCATCTGGGTTTACTGTATGATTTTGACAATTGAAGCTATAGAGTTTCCACCCTAATGGTTTCTTCTTATCATGTATTTTCAACAGAACATTGCAGATGGTGCTCTTTGATTGCTCATAGAATTTTGAGTGTGTACTGTGGTTCCCTAAGAATTCTTTTAATTAATCTAATAGATTTCAAGAATGTTTGTCAGGGCACTGAGACCAAGGTGAATTTACAGATGGAATGTAAGGTTATTTGAGGATAACTAATAATATGATTAAGTTTTGCAAGACTTGTATGTGTGGAAGGTAATCTCAGATTAACCAGATTTTAAATCAATACAGATTTGTGACCTGGATTCTCTCTTCTCCGTACATTATTACACAAACCAGTCCTTTTCCACTCATAATCCATAACTTCCACTTTGCAATTTAAGTGCAAAAAATAAAGTGTAGAGTTGCTGAAAGCAGGTGTGGGCTTTCAAGGAGGAATCCTTGTCTGAGCATGCAGTGATGGAATTAGGAAGAGAAAAGCTTAAACTCTAACAGAAACTGGGAAGGGGTACAGAGCACAAGGAAAGGCTTCTGCAGGTGCGTTGACAGCAAAGGAAAAGCCTGTGCAAATGTTGCCCATTGATGAAGAGCTAGCTATTTAATGATGAATGACATGGAAAGGGCTGGGGTACTCAATATCCTCTTTTCCCTCTGTCTTTATTGGCAAAGTCTGCTCTCAGACATCTCAGGGCTCTGTCCAGTGTGGACGAGAGAGTTGCTGTCCATAGTAGAGGACTGAATTAGGATCAGCTTGAGTAAACTGGACATGTGTAAGCTGGGATTCATCTGATGCTGCTGAAGGACCTGTTTGTTGTCAGTATGACACCTCTAACTCCTTCGAAAGTTGTGCTGATCAGAGAGGAGCCCTGTTGACTAGGGAAAAGGCAAATATACCCATCTTCAAAAAGGCCAAGAAGCAGGGCATGGTGAACTACAGGCCTATCTAAAGTATAGGAATAAGGCATTTATAAACTTTTTTTTTTTTTTTTTTTGCAAAGAGAGGAAGATTTATTATAAAACCATAGATTTTCATAAAAGTATCTAATATTACCTTTGAATAAATAGGCTTGGGATCTTGTTTTTCATTCTATCATGCTCCTTCCTGCAGAAGTTTCTTTGAAAATATTGTCACACAACAGCTGATTCCTTACAGCATCCTCTCCACAGAATACTGATGGCCAGTGACTATGAATTAAAGACTACTAATTAAGCTTCAGGTTTGATATAACTTGCCCTTTGAACAACACAATCACCTCCTGGCATTGTTCAGTAAGTTATTTACCCGATCTAGAAGAAAGTCATAAGATTTAACTTTGGAATTTGACCAAATATTTACAGAGTGGAGCTAGCAAAGAGAGGGAGTAGATGCTATTTCAGTTTATTAACAGTGATAGTTCTTACTTCTTTTTAAAGGTGGTAAAACCTGTCTCGTTTTCTCCATTCCTCTTTCCTCTACAGCAGCCACTCAATGGTAGGGCAGCATCTGCAACCTCAGTTTAGCTTCTTTTTCTTTTTGCAATAGTCTGTGTTTTTTCTTCAGAGCTAAAACAGCCTGGGGCTTGTTAAGGTGCATCATGGTGAGCTTCATATTATTTTGAACTTGATGACATTTTAATATCCCTTAGTCTTATTAAACTGTTATTCTGGTCTATTCAAAACTGGATATTTTTTACCAAAACCTTTCATTATTGCTCCCTGGCCCAAGCAGTGAATCAGTGCTTGAGACCTTGCACTTGCTATATGAATGAGTTGTTAAACGAACAATGCTATGTGATGTTATATGAATAAGTTAATGATTTAAAGCTATTTTTAGTTTATTAGCAACAAAAGATAAAAAGTCGTCCCCTCAGAGAATAGTGTATAAACAAACAACAACAGGTTATTTTCTAAGTTTCTGTGCCTGACTTCCCAAGGGAGCTGCCTTGACTCCCTTCTAAGGTCCAGCACATGGCTGTCCAGCTCCTTGATAGCTCTCTCCTGTTTTTTTTTTAAAATTTGGAGCTATTTTGAAGAGGAACCTTTGCTTATGGCATTGCTGTTCATCAGATCTGTGTTCAATCTAGTGTCATTTGTTTCTATTAGAGTTTTCAATCATCTCTTTAAAATACTTCTTTTGGTTAGGATAGCCAAGAATTACCTGTCTCCAATGAGATTTCCTATTCCTTGCAGATCAAACATGTACTTGATGGCTTTATACTTTCAGATATAAAAAACATCCTAAACTTTTCTAGAGCATAGAAGCGTTCACGGGCTCCCCTTCCCCCACAGTTAGCACAGAAGTTCTTTGTTCCTCTTTTGCTTTTTCTGTTTCTTCCTACTCCTGTAATCTGAGATGTAGCCATAGGCCAGCACAGTCCCTGCTTTGTGCTGTATTTGCTCCTAACTCTTACACTGCTTTCTTTGCCTATGCCCAGTGGTCCAATACTGATGATACCTTCTGGTGACGCTATGAGAGAAAGATCTGTGTTTTAATCACATGGAAATCAAAATATCCTGCTTCTGTTCCCTATTTGCTAATAACCTTTTAGCCTTCTCAAAAATTTAGATTTTTTTCTTTTTCCCCAAGATCTGTCACTGTCACTATTATCCTGCGTGCATCTTCTTTCCTAGCAGGGAAACCTTTGTGCAAAATGCTCTTTTTCAGGTATTTTTCCCTATGTCAGTGAAGGATACTCAGAGGACACCCCAGCAAAGCAGTGCTGTAAATAACTGTCCAAGTTAAAATAACTGACTTCAGAAGGCAGCTGATAAAAGTGTTATAAATTCATAGTCTGACAAGTTTCCCTGCTATGCGCAAGCTCTTCCTAAGCATAATCGTTAAGGTCATTTTGAAAACATTTCCTTTACCTCCATCAAGGCCCGTATTCATCTGTTAAATATGGATAGTACTGTAGAGAGAATTCAGTATTTCATATTATAATTTCTTCTCAATATATTCATTGTATCTATTTTACTTAACAATTAGAGAACTTTTTTTAGTTATTTGCAAATACTTTTCTGTGCAAGTTATAATAAAGGCTCCTGCTGATTATTCATAACATCCCCTTGGATACAGGTGTTATTTCAGCTACCTACTCTTGAAGCCAAATTAGTTATTTAGAACATGGGGACTGTGGCAGTAATTAAAATATTAAACACTCTAGTTCTATCAAAGTGCTTGATCTTGTGATCTTTTATAAGTGAGACATTTATTTTTTATGGCTAGGCTAAATGTAAAGAAAGGATACTACATTTACAAAACTGTGAGCAATAGACACATGTACATATTTAGAAGAGAAAAACACATGGATTGTAAAACATATGGTTTTCTCTTTCACCTCATCTGTCATTCACTAGATTCCGCTTGCAATGTTTAAATTTTATGTATCAATTTTTCTTCAGCTTCAATGAACTAGAGGTTTTTAGGTTTCTGTATTAGGAAAAGACTATTTTACAAAAACATCAGTATATTCTAACTCAGGTGACTCTGCTCTGTGTCAATATTTCAGAGAAATACCACCATCTGCTTTCCTAGTCAAAATTATTCTGGACATACGAATCTTATTCAGCTTCTCTGAAATTTCTGTGCGGTTGAAGCAGTATTCAATTTTTTTCAGTTGAGAAGTAATACTAGAAAACCATTGTAAAGATTTGAGTGCTCTTTTAAGGTGATTCCTACATCTGGAAATAGAAAGAACCATTCACTGTACACTGTATTTATGGTAAATGAAATTGTTAATAGGTGGGTGATTTATTTGATTCATCCCAAAAGTGTAAGTTTGTTGGGAAGGATAAGGAGAGTTTTCAGATCTGAATTTAGTAAAAATGGCCGGTAGACTTTAGCTGTCAAAAATTCCTGACAGATTCCATATAGA
>VZSV01000018.1:2722045-2845634 GCA_013398735.1 Nothocercus julius
TTTTTCAGCATAAATCATCCTGAGTGTGGATGAATACAGTGGGAAGTCAGATGTTGTGTGGTTATGTATTGAAAAGAATTTCCACAGAAAAGGTGTCAAAGAAAGAAAACTTGTAACACACATCTGTTAACTTGAAGGCAAGAAGTAATAGAAAAAGCCTCTATAGAGATTATACACCATAAGAAACTGTCTTTTTTCTGCATGTCTGCAAGTACCTTCCCTACTATACTTCGCATGGGAAAGCAAGATAACATCTTGAATTCCACAAATAAATAAATGAATAAAACCCAGAGCTATAAAGAACTGAGGTCCCATAAGAAGAAGGGGAAAAAAAAAAAAAAAAAAAAAAAAAAAAAAGGATTCCATCTATCTCTGAAAAAAGGAGAGAAGATGAGATGAAAAGAAATGATGTGTGATTTGTGCATGGTCAAGTATCATATGGCCAGGGTCCTTTGTTTTCCCAGTGAGACGTTAAGATCAGGCCAAAACAACCATCTTTCGTGGCATTTCATGTGAGGATAAACACTGCAGGATCTTTCCTCATTTCTCCCACATGTCATCCTGCAGGCTAATCTGAACACCCTGGGGCAGGGCTGGTGTATACGCTACCAGGTACCTAATTGTATTCTAGAGTATGATGCACAGGTTTTCTTCACTTTATAGCAGGAAGAAAGCCTTAATAGCAAAGAGTTTTATATATGTTCTGTCAGCATGCCTGTTTTTAACCTGACTTTCTTTTCTCTCAAAAAAAAATCTATATTTTAGATTGAGTCTTGAATTATTTAGAACTCAGCAGACAGAAGCATCTTTGCAACAGTAAGCTGCAGCTTGGGATAATGTCATTTTCCGACCACCTGTGAGAAATAGAGGGGGAAATGTGGGTTGAACTAGGTGATCTCTAGAGGTTGCATCCAACTTCAACCATTCTGTGATTCTGTGAAATGTCATGCCCATCCCACAGCATTCATTTGAAGCAACTAAGATCAATCCTCAGCTGAGAAGTGTGATGACTGAGGTGCTTCTCAAATGCTACTGGAGAGCAGGGGAAATTCAGGGAAAGCTGGTTGACCTTGCAGCACTTACAGCTATCTGAGGAATGCTCACTGCTGATACTGTTTGCCCAATGCTTAATAGGCAGTTAGTCATTCTAGAGTTAAAATTACAGCAAGAATTTTGTTAGCTCTTGTTAATGTGGTTTCTCTATGACTTTTACAGTGATGTGACTAGCCTGTTACCACTTTTAAAGTGTGTCTAATATAAATTAATACATTTTGATTCTCCCAGGACTGCAGAAATCTGGGTACAACTTACTAGATATATAAAACTGTGAATGGTTTCTTTTTCCCTGTATGTTCAACAGGAATAGCTTGTATTTCCACTTGTGACCATTGTCTCTTGTCCTTTCACCGCATACTTCTGATGAGACTCTGAACCTATTTTCTCCATGACCTCCTTTAAACTATTGTTTTTAAGACTGGGATTACATCCCAGTCTTAAAAACCCTTTAGGCTTCTGTTCTCCAACCGTCCAGGCATCTTGGTGGCCCTTCTCTGGACTTGTTCCAGTTGGTTGGTATCTCTTATATAGGAGGGGTGTGTGTGTGTGTGGCGGGGGGCTTTAAATGAAGACTGTTTTCAAGGTACAGTCTCAAGAGTGCAGAACTGAAGAGGAAGAATCCTCCCGTTGGCCTGCGCGCGAGGCTCTTGCACGCACCACGTGTTAAACTTCATCTCGGCAACCACACGCCCCTGACTCACGTCCAACTTGCTCGCCAGGACGGCGGGGCCCTTTCTGTGTAGGTGCTATGCAGCCCACTGGTCTCCTAGTCTTCCTCTCACCTCTCCCAGCTTCTCCCTCCTTTTCCCTGTAACCTTTCAGTCAGCTGGGTTTGCTGTTTTTTGATCCTTTAAATGGTAATCGTATCCTGTATCTGCTCACTCTGCTGCAAAGCTTTCTGTTGTCAGGGGGGTTGCGTGGGGTACTTGCTTTTCCCTGGAGAATCCTCCAAAAGCTGCTGATCTTAAGGAGTGCAAATGCCTCCCCATAGAAACAATGGGAGCCTCCAAGCTCTGACAAGAAATATATCCAAGTTCTGCAGGTGTAAAATTTATTTTGAATGTATATGCAGATGAACAAGGAAATAATTTGGGATATAACATTTATTTCATTATTTTCCAAAAATAGCCTTTGGTTTCTCCTCTCACATTTCACCTTGTAGGTATTTCATTTATATAGCTCCTAAAAGGGTTTGGGAAATTCATCTGAAGAATTGTGTAGGATATATAAACAGCACACCACCAAAACTTTCAAAATAATTTTAGCTAGCAATAGTAAAGTGGGGACAGTGAAAACATTAAAGGAAAAAGAGACTTCCATGCTGCAGTGGTAGAAAAGGAGCAGAAAGGCTATTGAACTGATTGCGTAATAAGTTATTAAAAGAACTGCTATGGTGACAGATGGAAATAAACACTGCTGCATGAATAATAATCATGCTTTTCCCTACCAAAAGATCAAATCTAGACATTCTGCCTGAATTAATTTTCCTTTAAATTAAGAGAAAGGGAGAAAAAAAAAAAAAAAAAAGCCTCGCACATTTCCCTGTAATATGCTGTATTAACTTTCCCTCTATAAAATGGAAGCTCTTTTTGTGTATAAAAGACTTAGATATGTAAATGTATCCCACATAAAAGCAGAGAAATACGTTACCACAGTAAAATTTTGAAGAATGATTGCAGCAAAAAAAGAAAGAAAAAAGGCAAAAGAGAACTGTCCAAAAATGGATGCCTCACAAGAAATTAATTACAAGAAACAGAAGTACATTCCCCATAGAAATTAGGATCATATGAAAATAGAAGCTGATACTGATAGGTTTATGGTATACTAGCACATACTAGCACTCCTCCTCTATCTGTATAAATAAATGACCCTACTTTTCCTCTGCTCTTCCTCTCTGCATTTTTTTTTTTCAAATCAAGTTAGGATTTTCAGGACAGCCATGATAATTTTTCTGTGTATTTGTACTGTATTTAAGCTGTCAAACTGTCTGAGACCTCTAATGTGCTACCACAACAGCAATAAGAGCAGAAGTAGTAATGACACTACTGAAGCAGGGGGTTGATTTGGGAGGGTTTCTGTAAGTGCAGTTCACATTGATTTCCAAATAAGTTATGCGAAGCGATGCCTGCAAGATTAGGGGATGGCACTCCACGATCGCTCTGTCAGCGCCTGTTTTCCAGCTGCCAAGGGCTATGTGTTGCTTATCTTAGACTGTTAGGCTGTAAACTCTCTGAGGCAAGAACTTTTTTATTTTGTGTTTTGTAAAGCACTAAGAATATTCTTTGGCCTAAATGAATAATGAGTTTTAAAATAGAAATGTGCCACTCAGCCATTGGCTATCAGAGACACTCTCTGGTTTTGCTCCTATCGTTCAGTGGTTCAGCTCGGAGTTGTTGTATTGCTATGTCTTTAAGCCTGTGAGGTTAAACACCTGAAACTATTTTAGTTTCTGAATCAAGCAAAGTTAGTCCTATTGCGAAAAGCAGGTATTTCATGTACTCAGAGGTCTGAAACAATCCTGTGCCTTCAGTAAGTAATTAGCATGCTTTTACTTAAGTGGAGCATATGGCAAGCATACGTGTAAACATACCCTAAGATTCCCTTTTTATTGCTGAGTTCTGAACTGAGCTATATTTTCATCTACATATATTATTTTTGTATGATAGCCATTATAATCACATTGATATTCTAATATTACCTCTGACAATGCCAATGAGTTAATCTGTCTGGAATATTTTGTCACATGTCGAGCGGAGCTTGTGTGCAGCGTTAGGAGAGTGCTCACACCAGTCCAAGTTGGGCAAAACACTTTTGTGCAAGCACAGCTAGTGCAAAAGCAGCTCTGACCACGGGGTAAGGATTCACACGGGCTTCGCTTTCAGTTCAGGAAGCGAGTGAGGGGCTTTGCATAAGGATGCCCAAACAACAGTCCTCAAAATCAAGGTGAGAACAGTTCTGGGGAACTAATAAATGAGAACTGAATTCAGGATTTATAATTGACCCTCAAGGGACACTTAGCACCATGTCCACCCTCAGTGGAGACCTGAGCACTGAACTGTCAGAAGCAGGTACTGAACAGCATATGTGCATTGCTTGTGCTGCTGTTCCTCTCTAATGCAAGCTTTATTTAGAAAGCAGCATGGAATTCTCAGATTGCTTTTGTGTACTGTACAGTTCAAATGATAAGTTTGTTATTCAGCATTGTTTTTTATTTTAGTGAGTTTTTCTGAAGAGAAAAGCAATCTGGCTTGGAAAACATTCAATTAGGTAGTTAACAGAGATTTGTGAGTAATTTTTGTAAACAGCTAGAAATGCTAGAGATATAATTTTGAGAAACTTATAGTTTGATTTCAGCATAAGGTCAGAGTGTCACCAAAGGCTACACATAAATAGTCTTTTTTGATTGGAAAAGCCTTCATTACTACCCAACACCACAATTAACTTTCCATGTGATTGCGTAAAAATACTTTTCTCCCTCTTCTTCTCCTGCCTTTTCTTTTGTTGATGTTTCCTGCTCAAACTCTTAATTTAATTTAGATAGATAATTCTTTGGTGCCAGATAATTCTTCTGTCTGTACTGCAATGTATTTACACAGCTCTGGCACAATACAAATGATAAACAATAGCATCATCTTTCAGTGAACACCAGACTTCTATTTTGTATACAAAGTGCAAATCAGCATTTATATAGATTCTCAATGAGAAAAAAAAAATATTTTAAATAGATCTAGGGTAGAGAGAAGTAGCCACTTTGCAAAGAGGAGGCAGCTCTAGCACCTGCAGTAGCTCTAGAACATAATGTTTGGCCTTGGCTCCAAGTTCTTTCAGGAAACCCTTGACCAGAGCAATGGTAGGGGGACGTCAGTTTGCTTCAGAACTGGTTTACCCTTCTGCCCCATATTGGGAAAATCCAAAATTAAAACCTCCCTTCCAGATGTAATTTAAGACTTGTACTTCAGAAGTAATCCAGATAAGCCTCAGGCACATAATAGCAATGCATCCTTATTTATTTTTTATTTTTTGAAAATTTTCTGCGTCTGTGAGGTCATACTCTAGGGAAGAAAATCCCAGCAGATCAGATCAGCTTGGTGACCACCACACTCTGTTGAAAACTTGTAACTCATCCCGCTGTGATGTGGACAGGCTTGCCACTCAGCAAGTTCAGAATAATCCCACTTAGCAATACTGCCAGTTTCTGCCTTGCATTTAGGCTGCTATAGTGTTTTCTGGACAGTACAAAATTACAGGTCTATAAAGGCACCATGACCGGAATGACCCATTTGTAATTTAAAGTATAACTATAATGCATTTTTCCCTGCCTCCCACATACTCATTTTTACCACTTTGCTTGCTCTGACTCACTGAAGATGTGAAGTACTGAGGCCTTGTATCATGCATAGAGTCCCCAGAAACCACAGCCATGCCACTCTGTTTGCCTCTGTACAGGAAGTACTGTGCAAGCAAGCAATTGCCTGTGCATGGGGCTTAAAGAAGTGTGTCTTGACCAGGATCCAGCTCCTAATAGCAATAATTCTCAGGATGCGATTTATGATTGCTAATTCTGGTGTTCAAGCTAATGTATCCACTAGCCGAAGGCTGGACAGTACCTAGACTTTTTGCATGTGGATCTCACGATGGCAGTCATGATAGCTGCCACGCTGTGCTCTTGGAAAGCGTCGTGGCTCCAGCCTCTGTGCTCAGACTTCACAACCATTTGGCAGAAACAAAGCTGGTGTCTAAGCAAATACTCCTGGAGAGGTAGACCCACCATCTTGCCTTCATGTCTGATTTCTCTTTAGTCCTGATCCTGGAATCACTGCTTGCCTGTTAGCTTGATTCCAACTAGTGATCATGTGGTCTGGATCTGCTCCATGTCTGCCCCCTCATGGGCTCTTCTTGTTGACCTGCCTCATCCCTGCCTTTTTGTTTTTTTCCATTTGGATCAATGCATGTGGACCCTCTAGTGCCCAAACTGGACCTTGCATTTGTCCTTGACCGTTCGTTGCTTTGACCTGCTTCCCTGTTCTCCAGTTTGGTTCACAGTTTTGGTCCAGGCTTTGGTTCACTCTCGCTGTCGTACATGGTCTGCGATGCATAAGATATCCAGTCCCGAAGTCCACAGGCCCATAACTGCTGGTAGGCATGTTATACACTAAGTGCTGAAGCTGTTTTGTGGATCTGGGCAAAGAATCTCTAGTATTTACATATTAAGACAACAAATGAATACATTCTGATGTATCTTTTTTTATAAAATGCTTGTTGAGTCTGACAAAAGGATAAGATATTCTTATCAAGCCAACATATAATTACAATACAACCACTTGAAGCACCTCAGAAAGCATATGACAAAATATTAGCCACTTCAAGCTAATAACACTTCTGAAGCCCAACTTCCTGAAATTGGAAAGAGCTATATTTCAAAATATGATATAAATTGAACCATGAAGTAAAAATTGCCATTTCATTAATTTAATGCTTAATTAACTCATCTTCTTTCTAACCGTGATATACCTTTAGCTCCTAGAAAGGCTAATTTAAGAATTTCTTCTCATTAACTGATGTCCATATGTATCCTATGACTATTTGTAGTTTTTTTGACAAGAGCATTTAACTGGTTTTCAGATATAGTACAGGAGACCACAGTGCATACATTTTAAATGTGCAAAACACAAATAAAAATACAAGACAAGTAACTAAGAATACCCTATATTAGGGGATGCTTTACATTGGAAAATATATATTACATTTATAATTATAATATGCAAATTTTCTGTAAAAGAGTTGAAATTCAATTGCTTTTGCTGGTATGCTGTGTAAATACTGTACTTGAGTGGATTGGTTTTGGTTTTCTCAATTGCACAAAGAAATTTCTTTAACAGAAGGTCTGGACTCACAGTGAGTGGAATGTATTTATCTTACCAAATGACTGACACTGTTAGCTCTGTTAAGGTGCAAATCTAGTCTGCTACTTGAAAGAGCCAGCAAGGATCACAGTGTCCTAATAGTTTCTACTGAAGACTGGGAAAATCCAGTATGTCCTGGAAGTAAAGCTGGGAAACTACGTGTGGACTTTTCAGAAGAGGGGAGAAGTATCCTGGGAACGGTCAGTCCTATACTGTCAAAGTTACTGTAGGATGCTTGGATATATGTAACTCAATCAGGGACCTGGTGCTTGACTCTGCTCTTTAAGGAAACTGAAGTAGCCTTAATTACACACAAAAATATAAAAGCCCTTGAAAAGCTCTATTTCAGCAGACTTAAATCTTTGAAAACAATTTAATCTAGAAATCAATTTATCTAGTCCAGAATGCAGCTGAATCTGTGCTGATTCTGTTTTGGTGTCTCAGTGATGACCAGGATGTGCCTTTAGCATCCCCACAAAGGAATGGTTTTGCCCCAAGTAAGTGTGCTCTGCGCTGAGATGAGGGCACTTTCTTTGCAATGGCTGCTCCCAGCTTTTTCTTACACTGTTCTTGGTTCAAATATAACACTGAATATAATCATGAAAAATAGGAGAAAAATATTGGGTGAAAGAAGAAAAAAAAGGACGCAACAACTGGGATAAGTGGAAAAAGAAGAAGTGGCCTGGGAGAGATAATGAGGTTAGAAGAATAGGAAGTTTGAGAGTAGAAAAAAGACTGGGAAGTTGCTGTACAACTTACTCTGTTTCTTACTTAATGGGCGTAATGATCTTCCTAAATTTTCAGTGAACAAGCACACAGTTTGTTCTCTGCATTGATTTAAGGGCTGAAAGTAACCCTACCTCCCTGTTTTTGATGTGCAGTACTTGCTGCACTGGGTAGTTGGTGGCCCCCTCACTTGGGAGCCGCTGTTTCAGGTGCAATCATTTGCCTCTGTATATTAAATGCAAAATTAGGATATTGGTAAAACTGTGTGAAGTCTTGAACCTTTGGAGAAGTTCAGAGTTTACTAATTTTAAAGAAATTTTTTTTTTTTTTTTCCTCTGGTTATTTTTTCAATTTTTACCTCAAATATTTGAGGTTGCTAAAGCTGCAAGTGTATATTTTGCATATTATAACATACACTTTTAAAGTAAATACTAAAAATGTGACCAGGAAAATGTGACCAGGCTTGAATGTATTACTGCCCTTCAGAGCCTCCATCCTAAAAGTTTGTTTTACTTTATGAATGCCAGTCTTATTTTCCCTCAAGCACACAAGCAAATGGAGAATTTGGGAATGACACTGGAAGGGGTTTTTAGTTGCAGTACAACTCTTTGGTCAGAGAGAGAGGATGTCATTGAATAGTATGACCAAGTAAGCAAATTTGGTAAATTTTCTCCAGCAAAAATCAAAGAGCATGATGAAGGAACACAAGGATATTTTTTCTCAACTTCTTATGTCTTTGACAATGAAAAAAAAAAAAAAATTTAATATAGAGATTAAAATTAAAGAAGGTGACTTTTTATTCAGGTTTTATGCATTAGCCATCTTCTAAGCTTTGGCGAGAGTCATTGTGAGCCTTGAACTCAAGTTTTAGGAGAAAATAAAAAAATCCAAAATATCCCCAACTACCTAAAATTTCAAAGCTATATAAAGCATGTAGCTGTAATGCTGAAGCAGTTTGAAATCACTTTGGTGTGGTAGGTTCAAATCTATGACTTCTGAGTAGACATAGGCAAGTACAGAGCGACTGTCCCTTAATTCCTTTGTATTTTGGAGTCTTACGTTGACTGGTTTATCAATGAGAAAGTCCAAAGGCAAACAGACTTTACTACATATACTGAAAAAATATACCAACACAAAGCTGATCTTTTCCTTTGCCAATGAATTGACCTGAATTTTGCAGAGGTTTCTTATGTGTCTCTGGAATTCAACAAAAATAACTGCAATTAATATTTTTTTCTGCCATATGCCTTCTTACAGTACAGAATATTTTATTATTACCTTTGTTTTAAAATTAGTTTTTTATATTGATGATCTTTTAGAAAATAAAAACATCTTTCATGGCTGGCAAGAAGTGTATAAACAAATATATGCAGACCAGTTGCATTCACTTCTAAGACTTGGTAACTCAGATAATTATGCAGAACTAATTAATTCAAAATCTGTTTATCAACAGTAGTCTGCAGCTCCAGCATTTCATCCCAGAGGCATTAACAAAGGCTTATCACCTGTTTTCTTGTTGCTTTCTATCTCAAAGGCGAATCAATAGGCAAAGCAAGGAAAAAATGCCATCCCTACAACTAACACTTTCCGGAACTTGCAAGAACTTTAATATCTTATACCAGTTTTCCTAGCTTAAATTGAAATCACTTCTAAGTGGAAATGAGCTCTCCTACAAATATCAGCATTTCCACTTGTATGGCTATGTAAAAAGAAGATCTGAGATACAAAGAGATATTTAAATATTTAAAGTATTTTTTAAACATTGAGTTGTAGTTTGCATCATTATACTCATTATGTGATACCTATACAGCTTTGTGGATGGATTAAATCTACCTGTTGAAGAACTGTGCTGCTGCTATTATTTATAATAATATATCTAAAGTTCCATCTTTCCTGCTTCACATTCCATTCTCTTATCTTCTGTTGTTTGCTCATTGAGACACAGATTTTCATTCATTATTATTTTTAGAGCAGTAGGAATGTTAGCTAAAAGCACAGAAGGTATACAAAGTCCTTGTCATTATTATTATTTTTTGTTTCACGTTTTCTGCAAGGTTATAGTGTGTTCTGATGTGTGAGTAGCTCATCTAACCTTTGGTGTCTGCGCGGGTACTCATTGTATGAAGTCACAAGCGTTTATGAAAGGTAATTTAGTTCTGCACCTGAGAGGTTTTTGTTTCTGTTCATCAATGTACCTAAAGCATTATCATATGAATAAGTATGTATATTTTTATAGATCTGAGAGGCAGAATACCAGACTAAGCTAACTTCAGCTTGTTCTAGTGAATCTCTTCACCTAAACCAATGGTGAGTTCCCAATGTTTTTTGATATAGTAAATTACGATAGAACCATTAATTGTGGCTACCAGTCTCTAAAAATATGAGATGAAATCCTTGTGCAAATGAAATCAGTTATATACAATGACTCCAGCATGAATCAAGGACTAATCACAACAGCTGCCTGGGTCCTGCAGATATTCCTAGAACATACTTACATACTTGTGAAAATCAGCCATGAGTATAAATGTTTACAAGATTTGAGCCACTGTCACTAAGTTATTGTTGTGCTAATGACTTATTTTTTTTAACCTTTTTCTTTTACTCTCATTTACACCTATTGATAACTCTTTATTAATAACTCTTTCTTGGTCTGTGTCTCTTGCAGAGAGATCAATGCTTATGTATATTTATCAACACAACTGTACACTGAAGTGCATTTTTATTAGTGTTGCCTATTCATATTTAAAATAAAGTTTTGGAATAAAATGTAGTTGTTTCATCAGTGTGTTTTAGCTATTGATGGAGAAGCAGAGAAGAACCAGCTTAAGGATGCAGAAATACAGACTTGCTGGACTTCAGTGCAGGTATCAAAATCATTCCCTCTTCCAGATGAACTATGTTTGTTTATGCACTAGACATACTTCTAAAATTTGTGGAAAAAGCAGAGGAAGAATTATGCGCTGTGATCAGTGTTGTAAACACAATTAATTCAGCAACAAAGAAATTAAATAGTCCCCAAAGTACACATTGTGTTGCCTGCTTGTGAAAAGCTGTAGGTAGGGCAAAGAGAAGTGATAGTGAAGAGTTAAATTATGAAATTTTGCAATTTATTTCTTATCATTTATGAGATTGTTAAATGTCAAAAAGTGGATTTTTTTTTTTTTTTTTTTTTTTTTTTTTTTTTACTATCTGTATAAAACTGAACATACTGTGAGACATAAGGTAGCAGGTGTCTTGGCTCTAAACTATCAAGTCTGTGGGCATTCTGTTATAACAGGTGCTCCAAAAATTTGAACAGATTTTAACAAGAGCTGTATGGGCTTTTTAATTAGCCTGGTTACTCAGCATGTGGAGAAAGCACTAGGTATGTGCTTAAAACATCATTGTATCTTGCAAACAAATGCTTCACATACCCATAGTCATTCTTTTTGGTTGTTACACTAAAATTCCTTTCTTTCTGATAGCAGCGTTTGATCCTTGCATTCATCCTGCTGTAATATATCCTGGCTGAGAAGAATCATCTTGCTAAAAAAAAAAATGTGAATAATGCGTATACATTACCTCTTCTTTGGAAGTAAGTATTTAGAGCGTGGTAAACACCTGATATTTTGATGTAATGCTACTTGGCATTAGAACCTAAAGAGTGTGCAAACTAAATAAATTCTTTGCTTTCAATCTGTCTTGGCTTTTGACTATGAAGTGTTTTTTCTTCACTTCCATTTATGCTTTTCCTATTATCATTAAATGCATCACAAGTATTTGTATAAGAGAGAAGATACTAAATAGTTTGATTGGTTTCATTTTACAAATTTAAAAATGTTTTGTTTCTATAGGAATTGTCAAAATGTATAGCTATTGGATGTGACAAAGAAATAATGCCATATAAATTAATCTGTGTTATAATGTTGGCTTAAAAAGAAAAATCCAAAGATTAAGTCACCTAACATGGGAGGCAAAAAGGGAACAAAGCAATGGCATTTTGGGCTCTTTTGTGCAAACTGTCCTGTGGTGAAATTTGAGATGGTAATTTATACATAGCTTTATTTTCAAATAAAATATGATTGTTCTAGCTAATTGCTCTGTAATAGTGGCACAGGTATCTAGATGAATGCTGGCAGTATTCATCTGGAGAGCTTTGAATTTATCATGATTTCATTGCTATAAAGTTTTATATTTTACAGCTTAAATTACAGAAATCAGTTCTTTTAACTCACTAGAGATGGTTGAGATATGTGGAGGGTTTCACACTTGAAATATTCCTGTCAAAATATCTTTAATCATTTGGTCCAAGATTAAAAATATCATGACACATTTTGATAGGTATAAAATGCATACTTTAAAAAGTGTTCTTAATTTTAAAAATGTTTGTGTGTTTTTTTTTTTTTGTTTTTTTTTTAGGGAACTTCTTACACTCTCAAATATTTCATGATTTAACTGTGAATTCTTTTTTCTGTCCTTGTATTATTACTGATTTTTTGCAAACTAAAATATGCTCATCTGTAAGAAACACAAGAAAGGATAGTCAATGATCATTTTTTGCTTAAAGTAATAATTCTTAGCTCTCTTACTACATCTTCTCAGTTCAGAAATGCCAAACAGTTAATGGAAGACAGACAGGGACATAGTTATACAGCAAAATGAAGGTAGCACTTGTTAGCACAGATGCTAATATGCAGAGGTAGCAATGATGGTGAAAAGACAGCCTAGCATTATCTAGCTAAATAGATACATACATACACATACACACACACACAGGTGTATATATATATATGTATATATACACACACATACACACATATGCGTATCTATGTATGTATATATGTGTGTGTGTTATGTGTTTGGGATCCAAAATCCCCATAGATTTTGTAACCTGTTTTCTGATGGGTTATAGACCCATGGCATTGGGTGATAGGTGATATGGGTAGCAGATTTCAGTAGTACAAATTACCACTGGGGCTTGACCACAAGTTGCCTTGGGCACCAGTAGTAGCTCAATTTTTGACCCTGCTGATTTCCATTATTTGCTGCTGCTTCTTCTCCTGTTATATATACTGTTCTCTGAGTTGTGCCAATGCATTTGGTTGTGTGTTATGCTACAAGCCAAATCTGCCTTTGTTTAGAAAGTGGATAGATTAGGCCGGTATTACTGCTGCATATAATGTATTGTCAAACCATTGTCTGCTTTTGTTGTGAAAACATAACCTAAAGACAAATGAAGTCTTCTGGGAGTCAGTAGCAAAGCTGAAAACAATTATACGGATTCTGCAGTGACAGACTAAGGGAAGATGACTATGTCAGAGAGACTTCAAGGGAAAATAGCTTCCAAAATGTAGTCTTCATCTTTATTAACACATTTTTTTTTTCCCCTCAAGTAAAGCACCTTCATTTCAGTCTTTGAAGGAATGGAGAAGATTGACCATAACTTTCTAGATTCATAATCATGCTACATTGTCTGGATAATCATGCAGGTTGAAGTTAGAAGTATCTGGCCTGATGGACATTAACAAACTGCTGTGTAGAAAAAATCTGTAATGAGATTCAGGTACTAATGGATGCAAGATACAGCAAATGAAACTGTAGGAGCCTGGCAGTCTAAAGTTAGAAATCATTACAGTAATAGCGTAGTAAGTAGTGGGGGCTAGGAGATGAAACCATATGGAGTTTAGCAACCTATCACTAAATTTAATAGGGCTAGTAAATTAATGAACAAAACTAGGACAAGCCATTCTTTTTAGATGTGAAGTTATGAGCAAGAAGCCTCTCTGTCCAAACATAACCATACCTTAATGCAAGATTTTTTTTTTTTTTTCCAAAAGTGAATAAATGGACAAAAGTGAATAAATGTTTGGACATTGCACTTCATATTAAGATAAATACTCAGAAGTGATAATGCTGTTGGAAACTGAGGCGTTTGCATTTATGTTTGCTGTTTTATGTGAAGATTGATTTTGTGTAATACAGGTCTTTATACCAGACATAAATGCATGGGTTAGCATAAAGACAGGGAATCAGTCATCCAAAATCCTTTAAAGCCAGCACTAAGAATTTCATGTGTAAGGCAAGACTCGATCAAGGTTTCAGCTGATAGCCATGGTAGATACAGTTCTGTGATACAAATGTGAAGCTGTGTGCACCAGCTATAAATCTGACTAATTCATTTGTATGTGTATATTCTGTGCATGGTAATTCCATTAATTCATAGGAAAAATACTGCAACAGTAAAGTATGTTTAAAAAAAAAAAAAATTAGGTCCCAGTCTTGAATATAATTTAAATTCTTAGTGAGATAATTCATTCCATTGGTTTATTCAAGCACAGGAGAGTAATGTGTAACTGAAGGAAGGCATTTATATAAATATTTGCAGGATTAGAGTCTTTGAAGCAGTTAATGAAAATCTGCATAAAAATTAACTAGTCAGGTGAGGAGATGCCATTTTAAAAGAAAAGTTAATTCTGCATTGCACTGGAAGACACATTAAATATGTTCACTACTCATCACTATTTATTCCCCACTAAATTTCTCCATCCCACTGATTGCTCATTTTCAGAAACATGCATTATATAATCTAAGAAACTCATGAAAATGTGCCCAATTTCAGAAAATTTCAGCCTCAAAACATTTTTTAAGCAAAATGTTTGTAATTATGAATAGTACAAAAAAAAAAAAGGAAAAAAAAAAAGTTAAAGCACTAATTACAGTTTTTTTATCTTTTTAACATTTATTTTGGCAGTTCTGACTATCTTTTATTGTACAGTGTCTAAGGTCAATTAGATTCAGCTGATCTTGGAGTTGGTTGACAATGATGTTTATAATTAGATAGAGGAAAGGGAAAAAGGTTGATGTTCTCTACCTCTTCCTCATTAGGGCTTGCTGGCTGAGCCAATTTTATTGCTAACTTAAAGGCAGTTAAAAAGGTCATGTGACTGTTTCCTAAATGAATTGTTTTGCAAAATACTGTTGTCTTTTTAAGGATACTCCATTAGGATGGATAAACAGGGCTTATTAAAATTTTGAAGAATGGAAGCCATCACTTTGAGAGACAAAAAGAGGCAGGAAAAGCATTATACCTCTCACCTGCTAACCCTTGAACTGCCAGGATTCAAATTCTGAGTTTAGTTTTGCAGTAAACTCAACTACAGGGCTCACAAAATCAAGCTCAAATTTAGCCTTGATTTTTTTTTTTCGCTTTGACAGCTACTAAGCAATAGTTTCTACAAATTAACACAATTGGTATGAATTTTCCAATGCGACGCCAAAACCTTTACCTGAAACTGTGCAGCTTGATGTTTAATTAAAAACCATTCATGATAGCACTGAGGTAAATGCATTGAATTACTGTATATCACTGTAAGAAAAAGCACTTAGTACATAAAACTGAGGTATATTTTAACATTAGAAAAAAATCATGTTATCATTGAAAAAATTGCTATGCAGTGATATGATAGTAATTTGTCATAATTCATGAAGACCTTTTATATTGGAGACATAGTTCTTTTGTTAACATTGCAGTGTTTGTTTCATTGTGAGTGCCGCGCTGACTTTGTTAATACTAAATTAGAGGTGAAAAGACTATTACTTTCTGGGGTGTCTAGTACTATTGTATAATCCATGATTTTATTTTGATAATTCTATTTGGACAATAAACAGGAGTTATACATATAGTGTTTTGTATCATACAGTAATACTAGTAGAAGAGAAATGAAATCTACTTCCTGTAGTTATGTAATTTGAAATTAATATAAGCCAACATTTGGGAGATCATGAGGAAAAAAAGAGACAACAACAAAGAGGAAAGAAAGGAGAAACTATAAATGAAACACAAGAAGGGAAGTCCTAGTAGCTCTAGTTAAAGATGTTTCAACGTTAGAACTACAGCATCCACCCACAAGTCATTCTCGCATGACATGTAGCAGAAGATCACCAGTTCTGTCTTCAGTGACATTTTTCTTATCTGAGAAAAAAAAAAAAACTATCATTGTTTATCCATAACAGCAGAAGTGAGAGCTTTAGCATAACCATGTCTTTTGTACAGAAAAGCAATAATTACTGTAAACCTGACTGTAACCAAGAAGTGATTGTTAAAGTAAATTTAAAGACACTCTGCCAGTAGTGTCCAATATTTTACTGTGCATATTGATTTCCTTCATCAAATACAAGAAAATGAAGCAGCCTGAAAAAGGTGACTAAAAAATTGCCTGTGTAAAAAAGTTAAATGCTTATTTCCTTTATTTTATTCAAAGAGGACAGAAGTGAGAACAAAAAGACAAATATATTCCTGACAAAGTGGCAGATGGTGCCAACCTTGTGCAGCTATTTTCTCCGATTATTGGCTACTTATTTTAACTTTAAAAATGAGAGACAAAGCCTGAATGCTGTGGTTCTAGACAAAGATAATGAAGTCAAACTGACACAGATCATTGACCTGAATATAATACACAGATTGCTTTGGGGTCTCTATAGAATTTTCCTCTATTCCTCCTTCGTATTTTCTCTAGGACCCTGTGTAAGCTGAAAACAGATCTCTTAATGTTCGCATCATTATTAGGGTATGTTTGAGTTTAGGTGGAATACATTTGGCGATACAATTTTAGAACACCTTCAGTTATTTTTGGTCTTCAATTAGTCTTCAGTTAGTCTTCAATTATTTTTGGAACAGCCTTTTTTCTTTTCTAATAATAATACTGCCTCACAGTAGCTTGTATTTGATTTGCTTTACCACTGTCAAACAGTGACAGTGGATTTTGAATTTTGAATATCCAGTACTGGAAACTACATGTAATGTGTTGAATCATACAGAACTTGGCACAGCTTTGAAAAAAAATTAATGCTAGATTTAGCATGGAGGTATTTTCAAAGTGCCTAAATAAACATCAGAAGGTTTTTGAGCATTTTTGTTTTTTCCTTTCCTGCACAGAAGATCTTATTGCATGTTATTGTGAAATTTAGATGCATGTTTAATGAAAATAAATATTACAGCCAAGTTAGAATGAAAGAGAAAGGAAAGCCTATCAAGGCCCAATTTACCATTGTTGATTCTAACACTTGTTCAAGCAAGAAAAGGCTTGTTAATCTGCAGCAGGGGAAAAAAAGTAAGATCCTTTCCACCAAGTGAATGAATCACGTTGCCTTTACAAAGAATCTGGAGAATGAATAGGAGAGTTTGTGGACCTAATGGTTGCAACAAGTGAACTGTTCCAAGCCCAGGAATGTGATCAGTCAGGCTCCATTTAAAGACTAAATTTAGTTTGCCAGTGGTGGGGGGGAAAAAAAAACAAGTAACTGTGAAGGAGATGCAGAGCTAAGAGACACTCTTTGTTAGTGGGGTATAAATTTACGCCATCGTTTCCAGAGCAGAGAGGACATTAGAAACAAAGCAGGTTGGGCTAACTTGGGGTTTGTGAGAGACTTTACTGGGAGGTATAGGCCCTGGGATTTGTAGCTGCTATGTCTAAAGTGGGGCATTACTGCTACCACATTATGAATGCAGCCCCTCGTGCAGGTGTTGCTGTGTTACAAAATATAGTATTTGCAAAGAGAAACATCAGACTCTGAACCTGTGATCCTTCGACATTCGTTTCAAATCATTATTTAAAAACTGGAAAGATTTGTGAATTATTTTTGTTTTATTCTTAACCAGCTGCCATTTTAGAACATGCATGGTCAGCAGTTTCTGGGAGAGAAGGAGAAAGGGTCTTACAAATGATACAGCTTCTCAGTCAGTGCTAAGCTCATGCCATGCCCTGCATTGTCTTCTGAAAAACATAAGTGTTTTGTAATGCACCTATATTACAGGTAGTACAAATTGTAAGTCTATAATCTCTGTTTTAATACTTCCAATTTTCCCCCTAATTTAACAACTATGGCATTGAGGCCTTAAAATACAACAGAGACTCTTACAGCTATTCCCTTCCCTCAAAGTTTCTTTGAACAAATTCTGAATAAATCTTGAATGTACAGATACTTTATAGCCCAAAAGAGGTAATCAGGGTTCATGTTTAAGGGTTCTGAGGCTGTGCTGTGATTTAATTAACTGTTTTGTCCTTCTTTCCTCACCAGTTTTCACTCCTAATGTGAAGGGACCAGCTTTTCAAAAGAGGAGCCTATGGAGGATACTTTTTTCAACTTACCTACTGCAATACTGCCATATTCTCCTTAGATGCTTTTTTTTTTTCCCCCTAGGATTGCACAGTAGAGCAGTGGGTGCATCTCTCCATCTATGGTATTAGATAAAATCAACAGAACGTGGCCCAATCCTAGGGCGCTTAAGTGCATTTGAAAACACCGCTTGAAGTCCATCCCTGGTGAAATTGGACTAATATGTACCTTTAATATTACCTTTACCTGAGCAGTATATACTGTTCTCTCATTATGAATAATGGTAATACCGAATATGTTAACAGCACTTTGTTCCTGTTTCTATGGATGCTATTGTTTTCAGGGGAAAAAAAAAAAAAAAAAAAAAACACAAGGGGTTTTCTTCTTGCTGTAATTTCAATACTTGTTTTTTGAAGACTCAAGAAGGTTCAGTACCTATTCACTATACATCATTCACTGTATTTTTTTCTTCTCTACATATCTATAGATATCTACATATCATTGTGGTATCTTTTATGCCTACTATTGACAACGAATACTTTCTTTTTGAAAACCATTATCCTCCACCAAGCCAACAGATGTACATATGCAGAGATACAGTATGGCAGAATTATCAAAAGACGCTGACAACTGATCTGCCTGCCTTCTCATCCCAAACCTATATAACAGATGGAAAAGACAAGATATGCTACATCCCAGATGTGCGGGAACACAAGTTTCTGTTTTAAAAGTAAGTGCTTGTATAAGCCTTTACACTATCAGGGACTTTTTTATTTTTTTTTTGCAATTTCTCAAAAAGAGCCATTTTATGCTTTTTTTTTTTTTTTTTTTCATTGCTACTATAAATTTCTTGATTCTGTCTTTTGGTATGTGATTGTATGAGGGCCAGCAAACTGAGACAAAGGGTACTTTTAAAGCATACATTTTTTATAGCATAGGTTTGAGCCCTGATCACAACACCTTTTTCCTGGGAAAAATGATCTAACAGCTGTCCTTCAACTATTAATTATAAAAGAGATGCAATATTTACAGGGACATTTAAAATAGAATCAAGGGAAATAATAATATAATTTTACTAAAGATTTCCATTTGATACACTCTCATGGCAAGAAAGAGAAGTTAAGTTTGGACTCTTAGGATTATTTGTGTTGTATAAGGTGTCATAAAAAGCATGGTGATCCACAATCCAAAAATGCCAAGATATTACAAAAAAAGATAGTCATTGAAGAATAACCACTTTAGATTAGACAACATGCCTTGAAGCAAATTTGCTGGGCCTGCACCTACATTTTGGAGCCAACCAAATACTTTTTAACTTGTATAACTAAAAAAAAAAAGTAAATTTAGACCCTGCCTTTTCCGCATACTTTGCGTCATGTCAATCTCATGTTAATTACCAGTTTGGCTTTTGATAGCCAAACATATGCATTCAATCTCTGTGAATCACACAATCATGCAATTTATGAATATATGGATAGAAGATCTATCTCAGATCTGTAACACCAGTAAAATTCATAACATTGCTGCTAAAAATTAATGAACATCATCTGAGGACTCTGTGTTTCCTTTCATACAATATCCTGGATGTAGGAGAAAGATAAAGCTCACAGAAACGTTTATGTATAAAAAGCAGAGCCAGTTGGCTGCCTTGGTTAGGGTGACCAAATGCTAGCAAAACCAATATCCTCATGTGCTTTGAGGACCTCATGCTGAAAGAGAAGCTGTTATTGCGACAGTCGCTCTTTGTAAGCATTTTCATTTTCTCCTTTCTGGACCATCCAACAGAAAAGATAATCTAAGCAATAAAGGACGTCAGTCTCTGAGATCGGCAAAGCTCAGAATGTGTATATTCTGAGGAACTGAAATTCATAAATACTGAAGCACTTACGAGTTCTGGAGCTGTGGAGAAATTTGACCTTATGAAATACTGACTTCACTGAAAATTACACTAGATGTTTCCTTTTTTAGAAAGTAATGTAAAATTTCTTTGCATTTCACGAGCTTTGTGATATTCAGGAGGTAGCTCTATGAATGGTGGCATTGTCACTTTTAAACTTGGATGGATAAATCTCTTGCAGAACTTAAACAATATTTTCCTACATGCCTTTCTCTTTTGTCTTTCCCGAAAACAGGTGTTAAGAGAGCCAAAAACTAGTCAGCATAGAAGGATATTTCTGTATAATGCAGTTATGTAATTGGATAGGAGTAACAGAAATAAGAAGTGATTGTTCCTGTTAACTTTAAAAATACTTCAGGAATTATATATTGTTCCATGCATGTTATGTACAGTTATTTCTGTAAATAGTCACACTTTTTCTGCAACACGAATTTATTCTAATACTTTTATGCTTTTCCTTCCTTAGCAGTATAATGAAATAACTACTGTGCCATATATATAGAAATTACTCCCAAGAATGTAACAAGCAGGATTCACACATTTAAATGAATTCAAAAAAAAAAAAAAAAAAAAAAAAAAAAAAAAAAAAAAGCTGAACTCTTTCCAAATTCTTCTATCCAAGCATCACTTAAGAAACTGTTTGTTCAGTTCAGTTTCATCTCTGCAGCTGCCAAACCACTTCAGTTCTGCCAGCTCTGCTCTCTGATTGCAAAATAAAGGGTGGTCACTTCACAGTGTATGCAAGAAATATTATAATTTTGTGAAAATTATGACATTTAAGAAATCCTTTCAATAGTAAATTGCTAGGCTATCCTGCTACATGCCGATTTAACACAAAAGGAGTGTTTTATATTCGCTTCTCTATGCCTTCCTATAACATGAGCAAATATAGTATGCAGGGTTTGCGTTCTCTGTAGCTGAGGCTCTTTGCTGCAGCTTACGTTCATAAATATTTTTGTAGTATAATAGCCTGTCAAAACAAATCTGTTTTCCTCATTTGTGTGTGCAGAAGGGTGTCCTTACTGCTTCTTGTCCATCTCTAAAGAAAAAAATAGTAATTGCACAATGTAGCAAAGCTTTCTTATCCTTAATATTTGTCATCAGTGCCTCCCTTCTCTTTGAAAACCAGATGATGTGAAGAAATCAAGCAAATAGCTCTTATTATATGAAAAATGCTCCTACCTAAATGTATTAACGATTTTCAAATATGATCTCTGGATGTCTGTGTGTGTGTGCTACCGTGTGCAGCAGCTCAAAGATATGCATTGTATGAAAGTGCATAAAGTTAAATATAATACACATAAATATTTAATATTGTTTTTCTCTCAGATGTTTTATCTTTTGAGGCAAAAAAAAGGGGGGGGAAGAAAAAATATTAAGCTAGTTATTAATTGTCATGTTTAGTTTCTAAGCAGTTTTCTTCTCAGAGAAATAATTTCATTGAAGAAGAAATTGATGTGTACTCAGAAATAAAAAATGAGCAGAATATTAAGGGTTTTGTTTTCTTATTGTTAAAAATGCATGTGTGTAAGTAGTGCTATAGTAGTTATTAAAAATAACAAATTGCCAAGATGTCAGTTCCTGCAATATAGGAATAATATGGAAGGAATTTTTGGTATTTTTTAAAAATGAAACCATCGTAGAAATGAGAGCATGTACAGCATTCTGATTTCCTTGTGCTTAGGATTTTATATTTTTCAGGTACTGGTTGCATCAGACCACACTGTTTTTCCCACACTGACCTGTTCTTCACTTGCTAGAAAATCTTTTTCCATTCAGAGAGACTCGTTATGGGATAAGGAGTTGCTCAGAGAGCTGCTTTTTGTTCACCTTGCGTTGTGGCAAATTGTAAAACTGTCTGTAAGATGATACCAAACCGGTCTTGCACCCGCTTTCTGCTTAATGTGTATTGTCATTTATGTAAATCCCGGACTGGATCTAATGTGACTAAAATCTTAGAAATAGATATTGGACTAGTAAATATTTTTGAGAGGGATAGTCTGTTTATTTTTCTTCACATTAGCCTCATAACTGGAACTCGATAGAAGTACTGACATTGAGAATTCGAAGCAATTCTAGTGTTCCTCACCACTTATATGGGATATTACATAATCATTAACATTTCTTAGTCAAATACTATTTTTACATATACTTATGCAGACCTGCAGAATTGAATATATGCACAGAGATATGTCCTCTAACAAACTGTGAACCCAGGGAAACATATCCTTTGCAGCATAGCTTCCTGCCAATCGCCACTTCAATAAACAGTGCCACATCATGATGACTGCTCTCCAGGAATTAGCAATGAGTTTGTTTATGATTAAGTTTATCAATATTTATAAAGTACTGTACTTGAGGGGATAATATATTGATAAAATACAGTTCTAAAATGCATTACATTTCCACATTATATTTAATGGCTAAAAATATATGTAGTGGGTGTGGAGTAATAGGGGCCATACCCCGCCCCCACAAACAGTTTCTTTATCACCCCATCTGCTACCCCAAATGCTAACTCTCAGGAACACCACTGCTTTGCAGCATGTTTTATTATTCAAGCTTTGGTGGGAGGAGAGCTGCAGAAAGAAAGTGTTAACTGTAGAGAAAAGGAGGGTCAAAGCGAGACCCAGAATAAGCCATATTGCTCCACTAATGCCAGGACAGTGGCACAAGCTTCCACTGGACCTGGACTGGCTACTAAGTACCATTAGATTATATCAAAACCTGTTAGAAAAAAAAGGAACAGTGAGAAGAAGGTCTAAACACATTTGTCAAAGAATTAATAAAGAGGCTAAAGGTATTTATGTAGGCAGGGAACATATGGAAGAGGAACAAGGCAGACTTTCAGAAGAAATTATTTAGCTTCATTAAAAAAAAAACAGAACAAAGATAAGGATAGTGGAAAAAAAAGGAAGTTTACACTGTTTTTATATTGCCCATTTTTTAAAAAGGGAGCAGAAATGTGGGGTCTGATTCAAAACCCACAGAAATCATGCTAATATTCTTATTGCTTTTGATCGGGTGCTTTGGAAAAAAAGAAATGCTGCTAGATAAGTATCAAATCCTGATGAGTGCTAATGGGGGTTTAAGAGACAAAGCATCCAGTTTGAAGCACTTATTGGCGGTGTCTACACTACCACCACTTGCCAAAAACCTTTCCATCACTGTACAATGGTTGAGCTTTATGGCTGGCTTTCAGCACTTTAATCTGACCCTGCTCAGAGCAGGTGAGGAGCTGGATGAATATAAGTGACCAAGATGATTTTAGGGATGACAAAATTGTTCATAAATATAAGTTGAATTCAGTAAGCATTTTCATTTAAAAAAAAAAAAAAACAACTTGGAGAAGAAGCAGAAGCAGAGGAGAAAGTGAGAAAATCAAAACACTTTGTGTCATTTTTAAATTTTGTTTCTTGATCCCAGTATTTTTCTTTTTAAATTGACATATTTTTAATAAAATTATTAAAATGGAAAAATTCTAAAGGAAATAACATTCTTTGTTTTGTTAAAATTTAACAAAATATTTAATTGTAAACAATTTAAATTGTTAAGGACAGCACAAAAAATAATTATTTCTCCGATTATGTACATGACTCATCCATCAATTTGAAAATTCCATTATTCATAGAGGTAGTACGCCAGGGAATATATCTGGGGTGTATACTTTTAGCCTAAATGACTGGGCTCCACTGGCATGTGTTTATTAAAAGTTTACCATCTGAATCTGGTTTTCTTTGAAAAGATTCATTTTATCTAGAATAACAGCACAGAGATCTGCCCCGAATTCAGTCAGAAGAAACAAAGAGGCAACTTTCATGCTCCCAGTTCCAAGCCAGCCAGGACTCCCTGAAAAGATGCTCTAGCTCTTGACTTCTGGTTTGTTCTTCTACTTTTCTTTTTTTCTTGACTGCTTTTCTTTTTTCTTTTTTTTTTCTTTTTCCTTTTTTTTCTTTTTTTCTTTTTTCATTTTTTTNTTTTATTTTATTTTATTTTATTTTATTTTATTTTATTTTATTTTATTTTATTTTATTTTATTTTATTTTATTTTATTTTATTTTTGGTGTTAGGTTGGTGCTTATAGGTATTTATCCAGAACAGACCTGTCTGACTTTTCTGCTGAACTGTATGGCATACACAGTATCCAACCACGGGACAGTATGTTTGCTGAAAGAAAAGTCTTGTCCCTGGCACTGCACTAATCGTTCAGCAAGGTAGAAAAGTAAGCAAAGAAGGCATCATGACAGAACTTGTATTAGTAACTCTCACATACCAACTTCTCCACTCCTGTAAAGCCTGGTGAGAGCTAGGAGTTAGAGAGGCTGTGTCAGGTGAGAAAATAAGGTGATGGTCTTTTCCTACTGCACTCAAACAAAACTCAGGATAAAACTACAGTTCAGCATTAGAAAATGTGGCAGAGACTGTCTTGATGTTAAACTGAAGAGTGTTCTGTTAATTTTTTGTATGTCTCAGAGCCTTTTACGTTTATTGGCATTGGGTTTTCAAATACTAATATAATCAAGTCAGCTTTCATTTTTTCAAGCCCAAAGTCTCCATGCAGAATACAGAGCAATGCACCTTTATGAGGTACTATAAAATGCCAGATTCTTTTTTTTTTATCATTGCGGCCACTCCTCAAGAAAATTTATGCTCTCTTGCTAGTTAAAATGTGTTAGCTGACACACTTCTTCACCAGAAATGGCTGTGGACTGAGTCATGATCAAGGATAGGATGTCCTATATTGGGATGGTTGCAGTAGTTCCCTACCCACACTACAGGAACAGTTCAGATCCTGATGCTGCAGCTACGGAATTGCAAATAAGAGTTTGGCATTTGTGTAGCAATCTTTGGCAGTTCAGCTACTGCTTTCCAAGAAGCAGAGCCAGCCCTGTATTCAGGGCAGGAATCGCTTAAGCAAAGCAAGAAAGAGGGATGTGAAACACTGTAACTGCTTCACCATAAGCCTTCCCCACTTGTGACTAAGATCCCCATGGTGTCTTCGCTGCTGCGGTGTGTGCTCTGCAGGACACTTCGGGAAGAGGTGGTGTAGAAGGAAAGTTATTCTATTATTATATGTGTGAATTGGAGTTGGGAGGAACAGTTATTCTGTAACCTTCATAAAAGACATTGCACATGGCTAGTCAGAGATTCAGTCTGTTACTCGGATGGAAACGAAATTTGACACTATAGGGAACACCCAGAGTTCTTATAGTTTTAAAACTATGGAGAATAGTTGCTGTCTCAGAGTTTCACATGTGCAGTGTTATCCTGTTACAGAAAAAGGAATAAATCATACTGGACACAATCAATTGTATGTATGCCACGAGAATGTTTTTGCAAAACTGAAAGATTGCACAGCAAAGACTTACAACTACAGACAGTGAAGGAAGAAAAAAAAGCCTCACTGGTCACCTGCAATACTTAAGCATGACATTTCCAACTCAGTAGGGAAGGACTGAGGCTCGCAAATTGTCTGCTATCTAATTGTCTCTTGGCTCAGCTTGGGAAATGCAAATAGTACTAGACTGCAAAAATTGGTTCAAGAAGCCCTAACAGGAAAGCAAGCTCTAGGCAGTATACAGCAGATGGTAAAAGATTTTTAAACAGCAATCTTCTGGAAGTTCACAATAGTCTAGGGAGTTAGAAAATGGCAGGTGGAGCAGGAACTATAACAGGTTATGAATTGTCAATAATTTCCTTTTCAGTGGCAATAAAACTGCTCTTGAAATCACCAGAAGGTTATAGAGATACACTTTAATTGGAAGACACACACCTCAAGTGAGAACTGACACAAAGATATAACAACTAAGAACTGCAGAGGAAGAATATCATCCTCAGAATTAACACTTAGGGGCTAATATGCAATTATGGTCAGTCCAGAAAAATCTTGGACTTAGATTCATTTATGAGTTAAACAAAAGAAACACAACCTAAAATTGAGAGAATTTTAACAGCCTAAATGCCTGGGAACATATGTAGTAGCAGACCATTGTTATTAAAGATCATCAGTGTCCTTCATTACTGTATAGGCTAAGGACATAGAAATTGTGCCCTGAGGTACTTGCAGTTTACAACCATAACAGATATTGCAGCTTAGAAATAAGCAGTATATATGATAGCAGGCTAAATTTGAGGAATATGGAAGGATGCAGAGAATGTGCATGTCACTCTCCAACAGAATACTAAGAAAATCAGAGGTATAACTCTGACAAAAATACTGATTTTAAAATGAAACAATTCCTGGTAAAAATAATAACTTCTAAAATCTATTTGAATTTGTTATTTTCCTGCTCCTTATCCTCTCAATATGAGAAGCAGCTGTCTACTTTCCCTACACTTCAAGCCAGGTATTCTGTCTTCAGCAGAACAAACACAATGACAACAAAAAATAAAAAAGAAAATGAAATTACTGTTGTCAAGAAGACACACAGTGAGTGAAGGATGGTGTACAGTATCAAGGAAATGAAAAAGAAAATGAGAATGTAATTATCTTGGTTAGTCTGCATTTAGATAGCCTGAAACAATAGCATCAGAGAGATGTGCATTTCCCCCTTCATCTTCATGGTGTATTAACTGCAGAGCATAATTCTGACAAGTGTAACGCTAATAGTGCTAACTGTTCCATTTCTGAACAATATAACACATAGATCCATTAGAGCCCTACTTCATTACTGTTAGGCTTACTTGATATGTATTAATGCTTCATTCATCTTACATAATTACTTAGGAAAATATTTCTGGAGCCTCAGAATGTCTAAAGCCAGACAGTCACAAGGGACAACTGAGAGTTCAAACATAAAATTGTTGCTTTCAGACCTCCTTCCTAGACTTCCACCTAAACAACTCATTGATCTCTAATGATGTTTCCTTGTCATAATATTGCTTTTCCACTGCAAAAGAAGTCTGATAGCTATAGAAATCCCTTCCAGCTTCTCTGATCTTCTTATACGGGATCTTTAAATATTTATGTCAAAGTGAACCAGCTAGAGACTTTTTAAATATCCAAGAAGGCCACACCATTGATAAGGAAGAATGTCACACAACTTCAGCCCAGAGACAAGGGGGAAGGCACCATGACTACAGAGCTGAGGCTTTTAAACAATTCTTATCTTGCAAGAAGGAACAGCTTCACAATTGCATATTATGAGACAAAAGTTTAATCTGCTCACTTCACTCTCCTATTTCTATACTAATAGTCATGTGACAAAGCAGTTAAAAGCTTCCCACATAAAAGAATTAGAATGACCACTGATTCCTTGGAGCGCTGCAAGAGATCACGCTCAGGATTTCTTGCTGATAACCCAACTCACAGAGGAAGATGCCCTTCAGGAAGCAAGGTCTATTCTGCCCGCAGGAGTTAGGAGTCAGGACGTGTTAACAGAGAAAAAAATCCTAAATGATTCCTTTATAGGTCAGTAGTTTTCTTCCTTTTCACAATATAGTGACTCCCATATAGACCACGTATATATGTGTGCATGTGTTTTTACACATACTGAAAAAGTACAAGTAAATGTATTTCGAGGAGATTCCTTGGCTCTTCAAATATTGCAGAAGAAAATCAAGGTTCTTGAATGTAGTGGGTGGAAATGGGTTAGAGACAGGACAGTTAATCAAATTATGGTGGTCCCATCCCACAGACTGTTGTCCTTTCTCTGCAAGCTGGATAAATTCAGCCTTCAGCTACATTTCCAACTTTGTTTCCTTGTCACATTTCTCATTCCTGCCTCTTTGCTCAGCCAGTGACAGCAGTGCCAATCCCCCAGTTGTTAAATGCATCCAAAAGCTTCCCCCTCTCCTACTTTATATCACCCTAAAAGTGATTTTGTGCATCCTCTCCTCCAGAAAGAGTGAATTTGAACACAAAGACAGAATATTTGAGCCAACGAGAGAAGTAAACTGGGAGCCTTGTCTTTAACTTATATTACCCTATATACATTATAGGAAGGAGAATGTCCCTTTAAATAGTTTGGGAGCCCTCTAGTGATTCTTCCCGTTTTTCACGGAAAAAAACCTGCGATCCTCCCCCAGACTAGCGGCGGGGGAAGGGGGAGGGAGGAGAGGAGGGGGGTAGGTGGAGGGGCCTTTGGGCTCAGTTAATACACCCAGTCCACGCCATCCTGTGAGGCTGAGGGGACTTCCACGTCCTTGATGTGGCACAGAGACCGAGGACTTGGTGCTTTCCTTCCTTCCATCATCTCCATTTGCTTGCTTTATTCCTCATTTAAGTTCCTATTCTGCAGTTTCAAACTGACAGATCTCAGACTTCAGTCCTGGCAGCATCGCATCTTAGTTTGCAAGGGACCTTCAGGGCAGAGCCCCAAGCGTGTGTGTGTTCGGGCATGCTACAAAACCCTCCTTCTGAATTCTCAAGTATTAGAGCAAAAACCCCAACCTTTGGATTTTGCTGAGAACTAAATCTTTTGCTATTACACCATTACAAACCATAGGCTCTTAGAAAATGTATTTTTAGGAGTCCTATTGAATCTCATAGTATGTAGCATAATGTAATCAATAAAAGAAGCTGCATATAAATAATCTGTTTGGATTCTCACACATTTTAAGATGAGAGAGGGCACCATTCCCAGCAGTACTCCCCCCTCCCTCAGAGTTCACACCTTTTATGGGGGAAAATGATTGTAAAGTATTCATTTAAGCCAATAACCAAAGCTTATGTTATTCATTTCTCGGTGATATACATAGTGCTCTTTTTGTATACTATTAACCGTGGACATATGTTTTTCATTTGACTATGTTACTTACACACACTATTCTTTTAAAAAATATGTAAAATATAACAGCTGCTGTAAAAAAAAATATTTTTAGATCTCTGAAGTGCCTAACGAGTTGCAGTGCACAGCAAGAATGGTTTGATCTTTGTAACATGCCCATAATAAAATCTCACGGAAGAGTTTAATCTACTTGGTCATTGCCCTAGAAGGAAGCGACCCAGCACAATTATAATATGGTTAAAAGTGCTTCTCCAAAGTGTGTTCCTTGGTGATAATGGCAGGGTCTTGATCATTCACTACACCAGAGAAATGATACAAACAATGGATCCGCCAACTTTAAAACAGCAGTATAAAAGCAATTGTAAAGGCACCAACTGTATCATCTGAGCTCTGCTTTGACAGTGCTGTTTTCTGATGGCAAAAATATACCTATATCCTGCCAGTGTAAGTGAGAGATTAAGGGGTAAATATAGAAAACCTAAAGTTTGCTTTGGATGAGAAGTTTTTTCTTTATGAATTATTGAATAAATCAAATATCTTTGGTTCTCATCCCAACAGGGTGTGATGATAGCTAGCTTGAAAAAATGTAGCAAGAGCAAACGTTGGCAAGAGTGAAGCATTATAATGTGAAGTCAAAGAGAGAGATAGGATTGTCAGCTACAGTAAAAGCTATCCATGCTGGGAGAAGATGTTTAAGCTGTAATTCTACCTAGATTAAGGTTACTTAAAAATGGTATTTGTGACTTGAAAGTAACCTGTGTGAACCTCTTTCAAGGGGCGAATTCCACCTCTAGATATTACATAGATACAAATTATGCCACTGCAATATTTTTGGCTGCTATGATGTGAGGGAATGGCAAGTATGGAGAACTGCCAAAGCTGAATGTCTACTTCCTTCTCTTCCAGTTGATAAGACAGGAGAGCTAAAGTGCTTTTTTGAAATCGGTCATGTGGTATGTGGAAAGTGGGATGAGAAAACAAAATCTTCGTTATGAAGATCCCAGTCATACAGTGGTAGAGAACATGCTGGGGAGGCTCCTGTTCTCGGAGGAGCGCTGACATTCCTTGCAGCAGCTGCAGCACCAGGTTGTAACTTCTCTGCTGCCATTTGACGGGGTGCCACAGGCTTTGCCTGCACCAGGTCCAGCTCTGCCAGCTCCCGCGAAAGCTTACCTTGCATCATCCGAGTTAAATATAGATGGTGTTTTTCATTTCTTTTTATTTCCTGCATTTCATTGAGTTAGCCTTGATGTTTCCAGAGTGTTAAGCCCAGCGTGTTCAGAGGTGTCCAGGGTATTCCAAGCTGTGCAGAGAGTGTCCTTGAATCACTTCCAGTCGGCGTCAATGTAACAAGAAATCGCATCAGAGACATCCAGCTGGCTTTGTGCTTTATGCCGGGTGCTTGTTTTACTGTAGCAATGTTACAGTATTAATCTTCAAACTGTTGACATTTAGCTTATTCAAAGGCTTTTGTTTGCAATTGTATAGACATTTGGATGTGGATGTTGCACTTTCCACAGATCAGTTAGTTTGACATTTGAATCCTCCTCCCATAGACTTCTGGTATCGCTGATACTGCCCTGAAGGTGGCCTAATCAATCAGTGCCAGTTTTTAGATTGTCCGGGGCAAGCTGGTTATACTTGAATCCTGAAGCCTTGTGATGATATTAAGATATTTAGGAAGAATGGATCACTGGTTTTGTACATTTTTATTGTATTTGTCAATAGTACTTCTGCCACCCTGACGGTCTTACTCCAAACAAGGTTTGAAGCCACCAGGATAATAATTCTTTGGTGCCTGACAACTGATACGTTGCATTAAATTATCTCTGATCTTACCTGTGTTGAAGCAGTATTTGTTCACTAGTGATGGCAGTATAGAAGGAATCATAGAATCATAGAATGCTTAAGGTTGGAAGGGACCTCTAGAGATCATCTAGTCCAACCCCCCTGCACACGCATTTTCTGCAAAGCAGCCATCTTACTGCATAGACATTTTTGTCATTATGTGATCTAGTTTGTTGATCGTGGTGGATCTAATAGTGAAATGTTGTCAGTTTCTATATTATTTTCTCAGCAATTACAGCTCTACAGTAAAGTCAATCCAAGTTTTCCTAAAACTGTTTCTCTCATGACAAAAGTTATGTTTAGTTTTATAATATGAATTCCATATCTGGTCACTGCATTGTCAGACAGGCCAGTTCTTCATGCTGGTAATTAAATGGGTCTTAATAAGTGTTAATGTGATCCTGCTGTGCCTGAGAATATAACTTGAAAGAACCTAAACTGAGAGGAAGGGAGGTTCCTCAGAGAATGGCTGGGCCACCAGCCCTGAACTGGTGCTGACCCATGTAGAGACTCACCAGCTGCATTAACTTAGTACTGCAGTTCCATATAAAAGGTTTGACTTCTGGTAGTAGCTCTAGCTTCTAGCCCTAGCTCCAGGTGAGTGCTGGGGGGTAACTGGGCTGCTTTTGCTTCCAGAAATGGTTCAGCTTGTGGGAGCTGGGTCTGCCCTGTTGTGTGGAAGTTACTGGACTCTAGTATGGCTCCTAGCCAATAGAGAAGATCCTGGATCTGGTGATTTGGGTAAGTGGGTGTTGCAATGATAATTGCTAGTCAATCTGTGCCTGCAGCTTTGCTGCTTTCCTCTCTTATTACAAGTTTGAAGGAATGGCAGGTCTGCTTGGCATCAGGATTGCATGTGTAGATTGCTGCCGACTGCTGATCTAAGGAGCTGGGTGCCCCCTTCAGGAGGGGGGACACTGAATGGTTTGATTTCTAGAATGATAGAGCAGTGTCTAGTATGCTCCTTTGTCTGGGGTTTGGGAATAACAAATTGTCTTTAGATTTTGCTTTATATGCTTTTTTGGAAAGCAGAGAGTGAGAGAAAATAGGGAAAAATGTGCTCCAGGGAGATTTCTCCTCTCTCCCATCTCATGTATGTAATATGCATAAAATGTTTTTACTAGAATGAAGCAAGCCAAAGAGAATTTGAGATGAGCCATTCTCAGCAAGTAAATTAAATGTTTTATTCTCCATTTATGTCAGATGATACACTGTGGGTGGAGGAACTATATTTTGAGGAGTGAGAATTTAGAATAAAAATTTACACCAGGGGGCAGCCAATAACTGATGTGTTGGATTGCTAGCACTGTATCACATGTTCTGCAGCATATGAGCCTTCTGGGACAGCTACTCCACAATATTTCATGGAAAACTTAGGCTTGTGGAAACTGATGAGCCAGCATTTTCTCCCCAGTCAATATAACACTGAAAATGTTCATGTAGCATTAGAAATGTTGCACATAATGAGGGTGATCAAATACAAGAGTATAGAAACCTGCTACAAAGAAATAAGCAACACTGTTCTGAATTCAGGCTTTTTCAAAAGCTATATTTTAAGTGTTTGTTGCTTTTTTGTGCATTTAATACTCATCTTAGAGCTATGTTTATTTGGATTAATTATGAAAATGGGTAGAGAAATTCCATTTGCTTGGAGATTATAAGATAGCTTTAAAAGTCTTTTCATTTTTCAAATCACCTTTAATATAAAATTGTGCTGAAAATAGTTACCTGTTGTTCAGCTTTTTATTTCAGCAGTACATAGTCATGAAATGACACTGCAGACTTTGAAATGAACTCATCTCAATTAAGCAAAACACTCCAATGTAGACTTTATTGCCTATATTTACTTAATAGTCATTCCTATAATGCCTATAGGAATAGGAAGCCATACATGCACTTTGGATAGGATCCAGGTTCTGCTTAGGCTCATGGCAAGAACATTTTTTCTTGCTGAGGGAGATCAGGTTTCCAGGAGCATTTTGCAGACTTACAGGTGCTATGATTCTCAATTAAAGTGTTATTTAGCTGTGATGGTTGCAAATAAGGTATGAGTTTTGGGTCATAGTAAGTAACCAGGGAAAGTTCAGGTCATAATTTCTGTGTAAATATACTTGCAGTCTGTGGTGTGTTTACATTGCAGGATATGCCTACAGCTTTCAGAAATGCAGGTTTTATTGCTTTTCTTCACAAATGAAGGAAACTGAGGCATGGTGACAGTTAGGTGTCTGAAGTATCATAATGAGGAAACCAGGAAAGTTCCCTGACTGCCAGCCTTAGTAGCATTTCTCTGTGTCATGGAAGGAGTCCAGCTCCACACGCACATCTGCTAGGCTGGAGTGGCAGGGGAAGATGGGGAAGTGCTAGAAGCAGCAAACACCAGTGGCAGAGTGGGCACCAAGGAAGTGTGAAAGCCTTTCTGGGCTAATCCTGCTGGGCTGCCAAGTGCTGAGGAGAGACTGACTCCTCTAGAATCAGAGAGCTTAACCGAATGGCCTTCTAGAAGAGACTTTTCATTCACCAGTGGTTGCAAAGAAAGCTCAGAGATCTGACAGGCAAGGCTGATGTTTGGTTCACAATAGTAGAAGTGAAAGATTTTGTAATTTCATGCTTCTGAAACTTTCCTCTTTTTTGCCAATATCTGGTGCATATAAACATGTGCTATGTTTTGCATACTAGGTTTCTTTAATAGGGAAGCACATGGATGTTTGTAAACCTCAGCCTTTCATTGGCCTTTAAAAGCCTAAGGAAGTCATGGTACTGCCCAAATCCACAAGGTTCTGATATTGTCCCCTTTGAACTGATTCAGATTCACAGAATCAAAACTTATTTTTTTTCCCCAAACCTTGCACATATATTAAGACTCTACCTTGCAATGAACCGTACAAATTGATTTATTTCTTAAGAATATAAGTTTTGATTCTGTGAATCTGAATATTAGACCTATACCCAGTGATTACCCTACACTAATGTGTAAGCTGCAAATTACTTGCAACCCACATCAGTCTGAGCTACTGGAGTTACAGTTCAAGACCACTATAGCTGGAACGGTATTAACTCTAACTTCACCTCTGAAATTTGTTTTCCCCCCTCTTTTTTGACCATAACCAGGTATATTTGATTGTATATATATATATACTGATTTCTTTTTTCTCCCCCATTCTTACACATAAGTGACATGTAATGTTGAGCTGTATCATTGACCAATGAGATATTAAAGAACACGAACAATAGACTCCAGCTTCCTTTCTGAGCCAAGTCTGCTGCACTCTTCACCCTGGAAGGGAAGGTATTTGCTCTAAGATGCAATGATGCAATGCATGCCTTACATGAAAATTAGGCTTATTTTGCACAATTGTACTTATACAATACTTATTGATCAGTACTGGCCCATGCCTTAAGACCTGGGTGACTTATCTACTAATACTCCTCCACTTTTATTTATTTTCTTTTCAAAATTTGATTCATTGTAGCCACTGCAAAAGTTCAGCTGGTCTGATGAAAATCAAAACCTCCAAAACTTCCAGGCAGCATTTAGGAGAATTTGATTCTGCGTGCATTTGGAATGCCTGTTTACTATCTTCCTAGCATTCATAATTTTATCAATCTATAATTTTCATGTTTTCCTAATAAATGAATGAAAGTACCTTTTGGGAAATAAAGTGATATGTTTAAGGCATTTGTTTACTCTTTCTGTGAGCTCCTGAGATGGCTAACATACTAGTTGTTAATCACACCATCTGCTCAAGCAGTATTTGACTAAATGAATCAATTCATACTTTTTCTTCTTAAAGCATTTTTTTGCAGAACAATATGTTTGTGTCTATTACCCTATCATTTGGCAATGTAATATGAGATATTTTAATTTTCCTATTTGTGAGTAGATTTTTCCATCTCCAAATATTTTTTTTAAATATGCATACAGCACAGAAAAGCTGTGTCTATTGATTTCTGCAACACTGCAAACAGTGGAAAAAATCTGTTCCATTCTGCTGTCAAACTATAACCATCTGATTATATTTAAATGAGTTATTCCAACATGTTTCATTTGACTGACTGTCATAAACAATTCCTTTTTTGTACCGAAGATGGCAGTGGTGCACAGCCTAGCCAGTGCTTTTTGTCCTGGAAGAATTTTGCTCAGATTTGGGTTACATGTTCCAGGAAATGGCAAATTAGGGGGAAGAGTCTGCAGCTGGAATGGGAACTTCTTGCTTTAATTGTCTCTGAGCTTACACTTACATAATTCCAAAAAGTGAAAACTGTCTTGAGTAAAAAAAGCCTTACAGAAAAGTCAATAAATCATTCTTGAAGTTTAGAAGAGTATTAATCAGATTGGCTTAATTTCTTTGTATTACATCCAATTTCTAGCTTCAGATGAAAACAAAAATCATTAGCCTCTGTACATTAAACTCTCTCCTTAAGCTTCAGAGCTGTCAAATCTTGGTCATTCCTGAAACCTCATGTGAAAGATCAGAAATTTCAAGGGAATATGCATTGTTTCTAATCCACAGATGCTTAGTGTGAATATGCTTGGATAAGTTTCTGACTCTTAGAAGGTTACCCAAACCCAACATTTTGAGGTGCCCCATAACACAGGTCTGGGGGAGGCATAACTGGGCTGAACACCAAGGGGAAGATAAAGCTGTGTTTAGTAAAATAGCTTCTGATTTTAAAAATAACTATTGAAGCCACATTGCTAGTACAAGCAAAACAAAGAAAACTCCAAAGGAAAGTTCACTGGATGATTTTCTAACCATGTATGTGTGTGTTATCATGGATATACCTTGATACTGAAGTAAAGTAGCAGAGTTACAGAGTAGAGGTAACAATTGCTACTGAAAGCTGTATACAATTTCCATGATTTTTTTATGAATTTAAGTGCTATTTCTTACTGCCACAGTACCATAGTCTTTTTTTTAAGAAATTGCACTGTGTACTTAAGCAATTACTTACATATTGAAGATGAAAGCTGTTCTAAAACTGTCTAAGAGATGATCTGGTGGAATCTTCATCATCCCTTGACTTGTCTGGTCTTATTCAGTCATTTCTTTTTGTTTCGTTAATAACTGAAAAAGAAAGTTCAGGAGCAAATGTGTCTATGAATAAGGTCTAAATATCTTCAGAGAGTGTATTGTGGTCTGCACCAGAGGAAAGTAGTCATCTTACTGGATTGTAAGTAGAAAAGAGGTGTTATCAGTAATGCAAGCATCAAACAAGTGAGTAGGTTCAGGCACCTGAATTGGTGCTAAAGGTGATTTGGAAGCCAGTGAAGGAAGTGCAATAATATGCATTAAGTGCCCTTTTAAGAGGGTAAGCTGCTGACATTTTAAGAAGTGGAGATTTTGTTTCTTCCATTTTAATTACAAGTTAACATTTGTCTGTTCTGAAAGTACTGCCTGCATGAGTCATTGAAAGATTCCTCTGAGAAAAAGGATTACTACTTGGCATCCTGAAGATGAAAGATGATATTTTTTCATACTTAAAATCCTTTTCCCTATCTTAATATTTAGCATTGACCAGTGTGTTGCTCTGAACAACAAAACTTATTTGGCAATAGAGGGGGCCCATCTCTTCAGTTAAAGAGCAGCTGCTGCATTAAACAGTCACAATATTTCTCCTCCTGCAATTCAGGTATTGCTTAAGTTTCACTTTGGGCCACCACTTGCTCTAGTCCTGGTGTTAATATTGGTATTTCATGTCATTAGTTTCTTTTACTGAAGAGATGTCATCCTCATGTTGCTAGAAACAAGACACTTCATGTCTGCACCATTCCTGCCTCATTCACATCTATGAAGAAAAGAACTATTAATTTTGCCCTGGTCATTCTCATCTAGAGAGGATAAAAGTAAGCAGTGTTTGGCACTGATAAACACTACACAATTTACTTCTGCTTTTGTCATCAGCAGTGCTTTGTCAAGAATACTGAAGTCAGTGCAGTGGTGTGGAGAAGTCCTACTAGAATATCTTGTTTTGCCCTGAGTCCTGATCCATCTCCTTCAGAAGTCTTTTTAAGACATACTTGAATATTCTTAATTCCAGATTACTGAGCAGAAAGTGTCTACACTGTATTTATTTGATTTTTTTTCAAAACTTTGTATTCTATTACCTCTGTTTAAGGGAATATTGAAGCTGAGTGCTATGTTGATATATTTTTTTTGGTATGATATTTTTAAAAGTGGGCTCAAAGTGATTTTTAGTAATTCAGTTGCCACATCAGCTTCCCCAGGAGACTTAGGCAGAGCTATGACACCAGTATGAAGCTGTTCCTAGTCTGTTTTATCTGGTAAGGTTAATTAAAAGGTGTATCTAGGGAGTTCATGTCAACTTGAATAATGATGCCTTCTTTCTGCACACATTAGAATTCTCCTTGAAGATGTAGTAAAGTACATTGCCAGGTTGATATTGTAGGTTTTTTCCAGCAGATTGATCAGGCCACCTATTTTAAAAAGGAAAGAAATATAATTTTCACCTAAATGAGAGCAATTCTACTGATAGCTGAGGTTACCTTTCTTTGCATTAAGTAATGTGACAAATTTGACTTCCTTAGCATTCATAACTGACTCATTTGCAATGTTCCTCTTCACTGAGTGGAGTTCTTTTTCTTTAAAAGGTCAAATTGTTCCTGACCTTTTTGATTAGGCAGCATTTTTAGTTATCTAAACTTGAAAAGATTAATTTTCATTAAAACCTGATTTTCTTATTGTTTTTGTATACTATGAGGTGAATTTGTGGTCCACATTCATACTGATGAGTAATGACTCAAACACTAGTGACTTCTGGAGTATCCTTTTTGTAAGGGCAGTGTGAAAGCTTACTTCTGATAGTCTACCTCTGAATCTCTAAAACTAAAAATCTGGTGTTTTTTTTCTATATTAGTGCAATAGCAAACACTTCCTATCACTTCTTCTTATGAGGAGTGGCCCAAGACTTGTAGGGTGCTTAGTGTTGGAGCAGGAATCAGATGGAGTTAATCTGAAACTGATCCCAATGTTCTTCATGGTATTTTGATATTCTGCAGTTTTTGATACTTTCCAAGGCTTAAATTGTTGTGTTCATTTCTATGTTTAAACATGACTGTCCCATGTGAAACATGCAGAACTTTTTTCAGTAATGTAGTCATTGATATATTTAATTCCAGATCTCTGGTGAAGAACAACAATCTGGACCCCAAACATCAGAAATGATTTTGTCGAAACCACCCTGAACCTCTTTTGGCAAAGAGTTCAACTAGAGTTCAGTGACACAGTGCAAAAAGCTGCTGTTACTGTTCAGCACTATTAGAAGCATATTTTTTTTAATGGTGAGTGTTAAAACAATAGTTTCTAAGATCCATTCTTTGAGATCTTTAGCAGACATTGCACAGACACAGTAAATAGCTCCCAGGTCTAGTGAGCTTTAAATTGTCATATTTAGCTATTTGCTAATACCATGCTGATAATTCATTACGTGCATCTTTCCTACCTTTAGCTGGTACTTAGATGATAAGCTAACATTGTTCAAAGTATGCTTATGGTAGATTAGAAGAGAGACTGAGAAGAGTAAGACAGAGAAGGTGTACTCTTTTAGGATAAGACAATTGTGCATTGTCCATATGGTGGAGCTGTGATAAAGGTGTATAAACAGGCAGTATCAGCCCTGCCCTATCATAAATTTGGCAAGCTTGCCATGGTATGCTTATGTACTTGTGCTAGGTTGGTGCTCCAGGACAATTTGCAGTGAATACAGAAGTGCTTCATACCAAGTACCGGCACTTTTTCTATGGAAGTTCTTAACCGTGCTTTAGTGTCTCTACTAAATACACCAGTATGTTTATATTTGGGAGGGGGGGAAAAAAAAATCTGCTTTTTCCTTTTCTCTTGCATCCTGTAAGAGAAAGAAGAAAACAGCCCTTCTCCTTAGACATACTCATACAAAGCATTTCCCAAGAATGTTCCAAGATGTGTAGTTTTGCAAATATTGCTAAGGGTTTCCTCCAGCTCTCTGTACCAGAGCTAGGTTATGTATGCTACTCTTTCTTCTTTGAGGTATTGATGATGGCTTCTTCACTACTTTTCCTCTGAAAAGAAAAAATGTTGTCACCAGTAGGACTTCTTATTTACCTGCAGTTATTTTGGGCCTTTGCCTATAGTGAAAGTCTTCATTTTTTACAGGAATAGATAAGTAATGTTGCTTCTTGCTAGATTATATATTAATATCTTACCTTATGCCATTACACATCTAGTGATAGTTGTCTTCCCTCTCACCTTCCCACCCTTCCTCTTTCTCCATATCCTTTGCATATGTACTGCTATCACTAGATCTATCTCTGTCTTCCTTTCCTTGCTTCCCAGCCTTTTCTTGCTCTTATGCATGGATTTTTTTGCATGCTTATGTCTGAAGGTCGCACTAGCAGCATGAGAACTTGAAGTGAGCAATGAACTGCAGTAGCACAACCTTTCTTGATACTTGTTTTTTGCATGTTAACTACCACTTAATTTCTCACCTACATATGCAGCTTTAAATATGAAGTATTTGAAAAGCAAGAATATATGATTTTTATAATGCAGCAGCACCTGTAATTTTTGTTGTTAGCAGGAGTTGGAAGTACATGTCTAGGATCACTCTGAACTCTGAAAAGCTTGAAAAGATATAGCTGTCTAATTCATCAGAGTTTAGTGCAGCCAGCTGAAATTGGAATAGCACTACAGGCCCAAGCCAGTCCATTACAAGATACAGAATATCTTTCTCAAATGCTGAGCAGAGGGCAAGATGATGAAATGGTTTACCAGTTAGGTCTGCTTAACGTTTGATTTTTTTTCTACCATCTTCAGGACATGCATATTCTACTCTTCTTTGCATCACATAGTTGTATAAGTATACATCATTGCTCTAGAGAGCATATAGTCTTTATGTTCTGATTTTCTCCTATTTTAAGAAAATTAAGTACTTTGGAAGAGAGAGGTTTCAATAAAAAGCAAATGCCAATTTCTAGTTACCTCTCCTACAGGCACTGTTAATTCCTGTGACTTATTTTTGTAACAAAAGGAAACACAATAGAGTAATTCCATCTAGAATGGAAGGCTCACAATCAGTGGGCTGCACAAAGAATTTTTTTACTTAGTTGCTCATTCCTGTGTTAGTTTGCATGTAAGCTTTTTATTTGTGCTCCCATTACTTGAGAATTACTTTTTTACACATTTTATTTAAATATTGTAAGAATGTTCTATTTGTAACTTAAATTAATTGCAGCTCAAAGCAGAGAATAGAAAATAATAGAAGACATTTTTAAAAATGTTGCAAAAATGGTCATATGTTATTCAAGAGGCAACATTTTCTGTACACAGCACAAAAATATGAAGAATGTAAGAATGCTATAAAATTACTGCAACATCAGTGTTGCAATTGTATTTGTGTCACCTTTTACTGTTTTTTTTGCCTCCTTAAACACATATCACTAATTTTTGCAGAAATGTCTTGTGGACTTGGCATTAAAAAAAAAAAAACTTTCAGGCACATTGCCATCACATTCTGAGCATTGAAGTGCATTTTGTACAAAAATTCACATAAAAGCAACACTGAGACTAGGCCAGAATAGGTCAGATGGTAACACTTTTGATTCTTCCAAAGGTGGAGAAGACTGAACACAAAAATAAGGATGGAGAAGCAAAAACACCATGGTCTTTGGAAATGTGGTGCTCTTGTAAAGAGCAGTTGATTTCTGTGCCTGCTAAACATGACGTGCTAGAAGTGTGAGAGATGACAATTGTGTCCTCACAGGATGGTGGCAAATCTGCCTTCAGGAGACTTAAAGGTGTGGTACTACTAGCCTCGCAATCACTTGTGGCTGTTGGCTTTTCTGTTATCACATTATCAGCTATTGCAAAATTCAGTCCTCAGTCTCACACTATTTCAGGCAATTCTTCAGTGGTTTCTCTATTTCAATAAAACTGAGTAATTCACTTTTGTGTAGAAAATTGACTGGAGAGGGACTTAAACTTTCCCATGCAGTGAAGGCTTTTGCTGTGGGATGTAGGTGGTCAGTAGAAAGTCAGCATAAACTTCTACTTGGTTACCAGTATGTGTCACTGAAGTGCAATCCTCTGGGTCATTATTTAGCTAGACATTACAGTATTTCCTTCCCTAAATTATAACCTTGAACTAGGGAATCTATAGGCAAATACCTTTAACAAAACAATTTTCTAGAGCATGAGATTCATATATTATTTGTTAGTTTGTGCTCACTTCTGTTGTTTTAGTAATAATTTTATGCACCTATTTTTTGCTTTAGAATATATGCTTTTGAAGCTCATTTGTATTATATTTTTGCTTCTTTATAGAGATGTGGTGAGCTGGTAAGCCAGTTCTGTATTATTACATCTTCTCAAGCAGCTCAAGTGAAAAAAGTCTGTGAAACAATGCACTAAATCATCAGTCAATGAGGCCACTCACAGTAACCACGTTCATAAGTCTTTTCTGGGTCAGGGCAGAAGAATGTGCTGCTCCTTTGCCAGTACTGCAGTTAAAGACAGTTTAACAAACAGAAGAATCAAGCACAGCAAGAAAAGCATCATTCTTATGAAGACACTTGACATTCCCTGAAGCATCCACACCCAAAAATCAGTCCACACCTGGAAGCAGACTAAACTAAAAGCAGTTTAAATATGTTCTAGTATGAGAAGTTCAAATATTTGTAATTAAGTGACTGTTCTATGTACTTCCAGTACATCTAGTTGCATTTAACTTGCATCTGTCAAAGTCTCTCTGCCTCACTGAGGAAACTGTGAACTTAAGCTCTAAAACAGTGTTCAGTGAAGACAAAAAAAAAAACTGTCTACATTCAATAGGTCTGCAGTAATTTTGAAGTTTTTGTTGTCTTTTCCTGCATTAAATTCCTCAGGTCTCACATACAAAGTAATTAACACATGTTTGTGAGCAGTCTCTGATACAAAAATTATTTCTTTACAGCAAATGTGTCTAGGAGATTTTCTGTTGAGAGTATTTGCACGTTGTTACAAAACGCTTTTGTTTAAAACGCTTTTGTTTTGCACAGGTATTTGTAGCACACTCTTTGAAAACAAACAAAAAAACCAAACCTTGCACCATGGTGGCCAAACTACATGCTGAAGAATTAAAGATCCATAAAAATGGAAATGCGGAGTCTACAGTAAAAGGTTTAAATAGCTGCTCTCTCTGTCACTTAAAAACTAACTACATCCATAAATCTTCACCTGTTTTTGTAGAACATTCCATGCATTCAGCTTACGCTTTGAAGCTCTGGAGACATTAGGCTACACTCTGTATCTGCTTTCACCATGGGGGCTAAGCAACAGTTCTTACAGCTGTTGAAATATTTATTTCTCCTTACCTTTTGTATTTGTTATCATGGTATTGGGAGACAGAAAGGTGGACTAAAAACCAAGATATCTTGAACTCTCTTTTCCCTTCTTCAGCTTTCTTAAGTGACTGCAAGTTACTAATTAGGCACCTGCACCACAGAGGTTCTTTTGCAGATAGCTGCTTGCTGACATGAGGTTTGAAGAGAGTTCATAGCTGTTTTGCAAGTCTTGCATGTCAACTATAGCATCTTAAATGCTGAGTTTACTCAGTACAGGTAAACATTTTTTCTGTTTTATGTACTTTGTGTCATTTAAAGAGCTGCTTATGTTTCTCTTGTGTAAAGGCCGCTACACTGAATTCAGGTGATATAGGGATTTATGTGTAAGGGTTTGCCTTTTGATAGTAGCTTTCATGTTTATGTTCTCTCTTGATTCTTTCATTCTAAATGCCTGCCAGTATTCTGAGATGCAGGAATTGGTAGAAAAGTGGGGTGGAAGAGCTTATATATTGAGACAGAATTAGGACATAGCTGGGTTCTATATCTGTCTTTACCATTCTGCTCTCATGGCTGTCTGGCCAGCAGCTATGCTTACAAAGAGATATCCTCTTTTCTGTGTCTGCCTTTCTGGGGGTTTGTGGGCAAGTATCTTATGAACAATAACAACTTGAGTAACATCAGAGAAATATCCTTGCTATACTTACACATGCATTTTTGCGTTGGTTCCAGACCCGGTTCCTACACAGTTTCGTATGTAAAACTACATCTCTATGCAATATTTAGATATTAATTCTCTTGGGTCAAGATAAATTTTCTTTTAATTTTCCTGAGAGGTTAGAATATTTATCTATCTTTGAGTGGAAGAGATAATAAAATTTTAAAGTCTCTCAACCAACATTGCTAATTAATAGAAAACAGAAATAATTTAAAAGTATATGAATGAATACGGTCACTTATTGGTAAGTTTTCTACTGCTGTCATGCTGAAATGATTTCATTTCAGTGATAGACAATGGTTACATGATCTAATAAGAATACATACATACCTAAAGTAATTTCAACTTAAAGCTGGTAAATCTGGGCAGCATGAAAGATAGGCATGGGAATACTCCTAAGACAAAAGTCAGATTCTAACTAATTTGTATGCAAGGATTAATTTACTAGCAGAAGAAACTGGTAAATGTGGCTGTAATTCTGTCTTGCTTAACTAACTAATCTGGGACACGAGAGTAATAACTTGATTCTTCAAGGTTCCTTCAGTTATTAGCCAACACAATGGCCATAGTGACCTAGAATTTATCATTAAGTTATATACCAAACATTTCAGATGCTCAATGCCTTGGATGGGAACGTAATCCAGATCACTCCAAAAGCAGAGGCCATGTACCCACTTGAATAAAGGAGGTGTTTTTAATGGGTATCAGCACAGCTCCAAGAAGACTTGGCTAGGCATTAGAACAGGTAAGAGCATGAAAAATATTGCTCAAAAATGTCCATGTCGTTTTAATTCTATGAGCTGTGAAGAAGAATTACTTTGTTCACAGTTTTTCACCTGAAGGTATTTAGCAGGTGTTCTTTATTGAGGACCATGAAAGGGTACCCTCTTTTAAGTTTTACCACCGAAAGTGAGTGTTTTCATATGTTGTATCCAGCTTAGTCAAAGTCTAATATGTTCTGAAGAATATTATTTGAAAATTTCAGCTACCATTTCTAAGCAGTTGTCTTACACCTTCTAACTGTGTAACAGAAAATAATTCAAGAATATTATTTCCCCAGTGGAAAATATAATGGTAAGCTCACTCATTTCAATCTCTACAATTAATAGACAGATGAATGAATAGTGTTTAAAGTGGTATATGAATTTTAGTAAGTTTTATTCTATGGACAATGGCTGATGTTATGAACAAGTTTTCTTCTATTCCTATCAACTAATATTTTAATAACTTCTTAATGAATGAGAAAATATGAAAGCCTTCCAATAGTTTTTACTTTAACTTCTGTTTAAGAAGTTTTTTTGTTTGTTTTTTAACAGAGTAGAAAATACCTCCCAAGAAATTTGTGACAAAAATATTTCCTCTGTTTTAGCATGTTACTGGATGATGTCATTCCAAATATCAAAAAAATGGTGATAATTACTATTTGAGCTCTGACTCAACTCATATCTTGAAAATGTGTTTATGAATATTTTCCAAAACTCATCTCCTAACTTGAGATGCTTCTGGCATCTGTAGAGGACACAGTAAAGTAGGCTACATTCTTTACTGTTTTTATTTCCGTTTGGTTGGTTCCCTTCCAGAGCTATTCCACAGGGTGAGATAGAGGAGGCCACACAGAATTGACACATTTTAGACTGTTACAACACTTGTGGGTAACTTCTCTGACATTCTGCTCACCTTTTTGCAATTCTCTTCATCATATCTTCTGTTTGAAATCTCTCACAAAGTTCTTGCAGTTTTATTTAAAGAAAACATGTTTGTGCTTCAGTAACAATCACATTGTAACTCCACAAATCATTAGAAAGGACAAAAAAAATACATTGAAAACAATGTGCAAGTAAAAATTGCATTCAAAATGGTATTGCTACATAATTATCCTGTTTACAGTCTTTCTTACAGCTTTTCTCTCAGAAAATTGTAGATTTGGATTTTAAGTGGAATGAAAATGCCAGAAAGCTTTGGCAAGAGTGTTTGCTGCGTACTTAGGGATATTGCATGGAGAAAGAAATGTGTTTGTAATTAGGGATACACAGAACAGTTCTGATTACATTTGAGAAAGCCAAATAGAGTAACTTTCTAACGGACAAAGCCTGTAAGCTTAAGTGAATAAAAATTCAGCTTTTACTGAAGTAGTTAAAGGAAGTAGACTGATTATCACAAAGTTGCTTTTACAGGCTTGCTATTTCACAGTACTCCATTTCTAAATTTGTTCCTGACTTCAGACATACGTATTATTTGTCCTGCAGAATTCAAGAAAGTTGACTGTTTTTCTCAAAATCTGCAAGTAAAAAAAACAGAATTTCTGCTGAAATTAGTGGTAATCCAATTCAATAGGCAGTAAGTAGACATAATTGATAATGTTTCTTTTTAAAATGCATCTACATACTGCTTGATTTGGAGAAAGATTAAAAAAATGAAGAGTAAAGTGTTACTCCTTCTGGACAGAAGCTTTTTATACCTACCTGATTCTTGGAATCCAGGCATCTCTGAAAAGCATCACTTAAATATTTCAGAACACTCAGCCTGACTAGTTAGTGTTGGACTATTTAGTCTTACACAGTTCTACTTTAACAAGTGTCTGTTAAGTTATAAGAGCTAAGCTCTTATAACTTGGCGAACTAAAGGAACTTACTTACCTATTGACGCCAGAGAAAAGTCTACACTCTAAAATGTAGGTTTAGAATGAATGATGTTGACCCATATTTATATATGCCTGGCAGGCGAGTGTGAGACATGAGGCTGTACAGAAATGTGCATTTGGAGATGACTTCAGAAAGCTAAAACTGCTGATTCAGAGTTCTGCCTTGACATATAAATTGGTAAACAATTCTTACGAATGTTCACAGCAAAATCTCCTGTGCTCCAGGTGTTCATTGTTCTTCCTGTAGGCCACATCTTTTTTTTTCCAGATCAAACCAAATCTCATACTTCCATTTCTACCTGACTCAGTGTCAAATTGAAGTTAGGCACCTTACTGATCACTATTGCTTATGTTGAGAGTAGCTGAAAATCCTTGGTTTCTGTATATCTAGCAGGGAAAATGGATTTGGAATGTCATGCTGACAGTCCAAACCACAAGGATGCCAAGGATTGTCTGCTACACTGGAGGAAAAAAAAAAAAAGATCAGAAAACAACAACAGTTTATGGCACTGTTCGTGTAGGCTCTGAGAAAGTATATCTTCATGGCACACAGCACTATTTACCATGAATAGCTGAGTATCATCAGAGAATCATTATAACCGTGAAAGGCCTGGAACATATTAAAATAGCTTTTATAGACCACTGTTTCTTTTAGATGTCTTGCCATTAAGAACTTCATGTCCCTACTCATAATAATGGTGACTGAAGAGCTCTGTCTCTGTGATGCCCAATAATTTTACTTTTTGTAGAATGCACAAATAAACTCACTTGGTTAGAAACAGCAAATGATCAAAAAGAAAAGGGTGATAGCTTAGTAAAACATTCTTGTAATACAATCATTGTTCTTAGAAATCCATGTCAGCTCCTACAACAGCTCTGAGTTTTAACTTGTGTTTGTAAGAAAAACAAACCCCGTCATCTTTATATAAACACAAAAGAAACATTCTAGAAGAAATGGCAGCAGAAGTGGAAAGGAAACAAAACTTAGATTCTCATCCAATGTAGATCTTTGTATTGTATGTTTACTGAAGTCAAGCAGGTAATATTTCTAACCCTAGAACAAACCACATAAAGTCTTGCAACACATTCTTGTGCTCTACCTTTCAGAATAATGGCATATTCAATAGCATACCTAAAAAGATACACTAACCCTACCTATTAAACACCCACCACCTGCATATGTTTTTGTATGGACTTTGCCTGTGCAAGTCACTCCAGCTATTGCTGCATGTTAAACACTTGCACGTTAACATTAGGTACCAAACACTCATGTTTGCTAAGCACAGAAAAATTTGTCTTCAGTAAGTAAATTTGCCACCACTTCCCTGATCATGTCATGGTAATAAGAAGGCAATTTCAGAGAAGAAAAAAAAAAAAAGCTATTATACTTTTGGGATGCTTTATTAAAACCATCTCCAATGGTTTTCCTCTTGCATTAGGATATTCTATAACACACTTATTTCTCATTACTAATCTATCCAGCATTCTTGGATATAGAGAATTGTGGGGCATTGGGAATGCTCCCTGTTCTCCACCTGAAAGGAGAGGTGTGGATATAACAACGTCAGCACAGTCCCTGTACTCCTATTTCAGTGCTACAAATCAGACAGGATTTGGGGTGTGTTGGAACTGTTGTAGACTGACAAATATATTGACAGTATATTTCTTAATCCCATCTGTTCTTATCTTATCTTCATAAGAACTTTTCATTTTTATTTTTTGAGGGCTAAGTGAACAATATTTGGTTGCTTTATTGATATCTGACTCATTCTGGATCAGTGCTAGCATTAGTTGATGGAGTTCTCACTATACTGTATAAAGAACAATTCGTATGATGCTAGTTTCAAAAAGCTGTGGTTTATTTAAGGAAAGACTGTAACACATTTGTCTGGAAGCAATTAAAGGCTGACAGAAACTCAGCATTTATAACAATCACTCACCTTGCCTGCCCATTTTTTTTTCTTGAATCTTTCCATAATGGCTTTTGACTTTGTCTGTCTTTTCTCTTTTGCAAATCAAGTACCTTGGTGGTTTAATATATTTCTAGGAATGTTCTGACAAATATCTAAGTTTCTTTACACTACAGACTTCCTATTATCTTTTCTTGATTCAAGCATAAACTTTAGCAGGTTCACTTTAATTATTATAGTACACTTAAAAATATCTTCAAGTGAATGTAGTTAGAATATCTTTTTACAAACTTCCCTCTCCTCCTGTTTCACAAATTAAAACAGTGTTTAAAGTTCCTGAGATGTGCAATGACATGGGGCAAGATTTTAATCTTAGATGCCCAAAGAAAAGTGTCATTTGAGTTTAAATCTCTCTATATTTTGTGATGAGGACTTTCTGTTTTTCAAATGCATATATTGAGAACTGCTGTATAACTTGCCTAAAATGCATATTGCTTTTTTGAAACTAGTTTGATCTCTTCACTATATGGTATACTGTTTTGTACCAGTTTTTTGAAATATGGTAAAAAAAAAAAAAAAAATATTTGGTAAATGTGCATAGAACCAAAACAGAGAGTTGTAATGATTTTTGCTATCACTATTCCGAAAAGACGTAAACTCACCGTTGTCTTTAATGGAAGGCTGCCTAAATAAAAGACTGAAAAATAAAATCCTTCATTTGGTTATTTTATTATTACTAATGAAATTTTGAAGGGTAGTCTTTAAACCTTTTTCTTGATTGCAGGAAAAAGCACTGGGAATTTAAATGGCATCAAACTGAAAGATACAGCCTAATTGTGTTGTTCCCTGTTTCTTTAGTGCTATTAAATTAATGGAAACAATAAAATAAGATCACCGCCTGTAATATTTTTCTAGCTGTGTTTTGTGGCTGATGAAATATTTGTGTGATTCAATAGCAGTTCTTTACCAGGAGATTGTATGCTCAGGAATTCACTGAAATGCAACACAGAATCATTTTGTGGTGAACTGTCATTAAATCCTACCTATATGTGAAAATGCGTGGAATAATATGAATTGAAGCACCACCTCTTAAATATAGATGTGATTTAATTTCACTAAGGTTATCTTAATTTGGAAATAGTCTATAAACAAAAACAAATCTGGTGTGTGAGCTTTTCACATTATTTTCTTCCCTCTGGATATGATTATGTCCATTAGTTTTAATAACTTCTTAGAAAAGTTATATGCACTCTGTTTTTTTGTAATGGCCAATATGCTTACCAAGAATGACTTACTGCTTTCAAGACTGCAGTATGCACTATAGATCAAGTGATGCAAATACGTTTTAACTTGGAAATTTCAAGAAAAGCTGTACTATTTTACTATTTTATGACCTTCATTATGGTCATAGAATTGAAAAATCTTCCTAAATGCCTACCCATCTGCTCTGAGTAAGGCAAATGTTTATGCTGCTGCTCTCTATAATCCCCTTTTCCTTTCTCCCACATCTGCTACTGACCAGGCTTTTTCTTAATAATTGAGTGCTTGGTTTGAAAAGACACAACAAGTTCAAAATGAGAAGATGTGGTTGTTGTTATAACGTTTTACCCAGTTTCAGCATCAGGATTCTGTAGTCTTCAGATTTCCTCAGTGATTTTGGGCATCTGGCTGAATCTTTCCATGCTCTGGTTTTCTGTTTATAAAAGAGAATAATGGTGTTTATTTTCATCCATTATTATCTATTTTGGTTGAAAGAATTAGATCATTGCCTAATATGAGGTAGGTGGAATTTATTTGAGGCTTCTTAAAACTGTGTGTAAAACATATATTTTCAAAAGGAAGAATATTGTTTAAAAATGCTTTAAAAATGAAATGATATATGAATTGCTACCTTTACTTTGTGAGTGGATTGGAGTGCTTGCTGTTTCAGGATTTGTGGGAGGCGAAATAATAAGCAGTTGAATAAAAAAACTAAAGCTTTCCTGGACTTCTGTTGAAGTCTAGCCTTTTACCTGCCACAGTATGTCCTGCAAGTGCTAAACATAAAAATTCTCCATAACGTAATGTTCAGTAAGCATTTGGGAGAACAATTGTCAGGAGGGAAAATTTATGTAGGCTTGCCCATATATGGAAGTCTGTCAGTATAATTATATAAATCATATTTGTATGACATGTATAAGCACTGTACTGGCGGGCCCATATTATACAATTCACTTCCAAGATTTCAGGCTGCTGAGGATCACATATTCCTTGCCCCAAATACAATGTTCACAGCGGTACTAAACACATGCACGTTTGACTTCGGGATTTCAGAGATTTTCTTAGCACTTTGCCAAGCAGAGTAGCCTTAGAATTGATTCGGAGGTGAACTTGTAAACCTATTCAAGCATGTGCAGAAATAGTGTTAGCTTGCCAACACACTTTTTTGAAGTAGGTTTTACTTTCCAGATTCTTACTTCAGTCTGATGAAGGAAAAAGGCATAGATCCCTAGAATTAATTGCCCTGGCTTTCAGGGGAGTTGTTTATGTAACAGAGTGGACATTTGGTGAGTTGTTTAGAGATACTTATGGTATAGATATATGACATTGCAGAAAACAGCAGGACTCAAAGGTCACTTAACTTACGAAGTCTGAGTAGTTTTGTTGATAACAAACATGCCATTCCAGGATTGTATACAAATACAAGATGGCCAGAAATGAATGGCTGCAAAGTTTCTGCATGAAACTATGCGAAGAGCTTGCTCTGATCTTTGTCTTGAGAGCAAGCTTTTGAGGGAATCCATACTAGTCTCAAAGGGGCTGTAGTGGCATCCACATACCTGGCTGCTTCAAACACTTTGGGTACAGGGAAAACCATTTGGTTTAAGCAAGTTAGATAGCAGTGATGGAAAATGTTTGTGAAATGCCTTTGCTCATCAATGCATGCTCTACTGCTTTACGTTTAAACAACAGGCATCTTGTTTCAGGAAAGATTGACTACTGTAGTGGGGTTGAACTGAAGCATGCTCGTACTCGTGTGTCTGGTGGGTGGCCTGTATGACACCCTAGGAGAAAACTGTGTCCACCGGTCTGGCTTAGGTCAGTCAGGACTGCAGGTGCAGGAGTACTGGTCTGAGACATGCAGGCAAGGTGGAGAGCAGCTGAGGAGATCCTGTGCCACCTGCAAGGACTAGTAACTTCCTCCCAGTACCACAACTGCCTGTGATTGTACGTGTAGAGGGGTGTATGTGGAGCTTCCTGTGCATGTCAAATGTGCAGTTCCACAACTGACTGCAAGAGGTAAAGAAGAGCAAACTGTAAAGATCAATTACTTGTGTTTTCAAAGATGGAAAAACAAAAACTAGCTCACAGGGTGAGTGAGAGCGTTGATACAGGCAGTGCCTTAATCCTGTTGTGTCGTAGTGCCATTAGTGGTTTCCCTAGTTGCAGCTTGCTCCTTCTCTTTGCACCTAATTGCAGATGAAAATGGAAATATCATCAAAGTATATCTAGAGCAATGCAAAATGTGAAGCCTTTTATTTCATGTAGATAGTTTTCTTGGGTTCTAATGATGTGTTCTTTGCCCTAGGTCGTAGCTGTTTTGATTTAAAAATATATTTGTCCTGACTGAAGGTTGAAATGCATGAGGCTGAAAAAGCTGTGTTTTTAATTTTGTTTAATGTCACATTTTGCATGATTTTTACTGATTGCTAAAATTAACTTCTGCTCATTTGAAATTAGACCTATGTTTTTCAGGAAGAACTTTAAACTGTTTCAATTGGATATTAGATAGCGAACCCCAGCCTTCTAAAAATGCACCCTTTTTCTGGTTATGATTAACTTTTTTCTTTTTCTCTCACTCATCTTTTACCACTTTAATCGTCCCTAGATTTTCTTTATTTCAGCACTTGTTATGAGTTGAGAGCTGCAAGAAATGTTCTTCCCTGTGATTAAATTGATGCTCCCCTTTCTTCTTTCCTTTTTTATCACGGTTTCAAAAGACCAAAACAAAATAAAAACACAACAAAACAGGAAAATCTGTCTGTTGTAAATACAAATCATTCTTCATATTGAAAGTTCTCATGGCACCATGCAAATACACAGAAACTGGTCATACATCTATGCATCAAGGCTGAGGCACACGCAGGACTGGTCAATTGCTTTGTAAAAGTCCACGAGATCCTCCTTTGACAGTGTACAGAACACATCTACAAATGAAGTCCTTCATCATTCTAGACTTTTTCTTAAATATTTTTAGCTTATGCAATAGCATCTGGTTTAAAACAGGAAGCAGGCTTATAGCTAAATGACTTTTGCACATAAATATTTAAGACTCTATATACTGAAATGTGACACCACAAGTTATCACTTCCCGGTATGTAGCCTCTTATGCTCAGTTTTATTTTGGCAGATATAAAATATCACAGAGACATGATAAATGTAAAGTCATTTTCTAAACAGAGATTAAATTCTAATATCACTTAGGAATATTATAGTCTATATGTAATAATTCTGTTTTGATTGAATTGCTCTTGTTTAGGCTTGGAGGTTATTTTAAAATGTAATCTGCTGTATATTTACTTAAATCTTGACCTAATCTGCTCCCTCTTCAAACAGTGGGAGTTTTGCTGGAGGCTTCAACTGATCATTTTTATTTCAGGAATGCCTGAAAGGTCCCAGTTTGGATTTGATATTTGCTAGTAAACACTTTTCTTTCATGGGATGTTTACAAGCTTTAGGAAGTACTTTAAACAAAATGCCTGGTCAATTCATTCTGGAGTCCTGGAGAAAACTTTCTCCAATATTGGGGAGGAAGAATTATAGCATAAAGGTAAATGATTAGACTGATAGTTTGCTACATTAATGTCTTTTTTTTTTTTAAGGTCCTTCATTAGCTGTGCACCTTTATGTCTGCTTATATTTGTCTTTATCAACTACATGTGCCTGCTATTCTATTTTCTCTCTCTCTCCCTCTAGTTGACCAGTATCAGCCAAAAAGCCTAGGTTGTTTTACTGCCTAAAAAGAATGAAAAATCTTCTAGATTTTAGATTTATTATTTAGATTTATTTATTTTATTATTTAGATTTATTATTTATTATTTAGATTATTTTAGATTTCAAGGCCTGCAGACTTTGGCACGTCTTAAGGGGTCATCCGTTAATCATTTCTGATTAATCTCAATGAAAACTTTAGTAATAATGAATAATTTAATGCCTAGTAAGAATTTCATTTTATATTTGTTCAGCACAGGAGGGTATTTCAATGTTATATTATGTTAAGTGGACATCATAAGATGTATAAAGGCCTGCCATCCTAATATTCCAAGATACAGATATACCTGAAATAAATAAATAAAGGCAATCAGCAATTCCCACTTCACAAGTAGAGTATGTTATTCGAGAGGTAGAATGGAAAAAAATAGGAAAGAGATGCTCATTCTGCCCTAGACTACTTGGACTGTGTCTTAAATGGCTCCCCCAAACCCAGGACAGATGGAAATTGTGAAGCAAATTCCTTTCCCTTTTCTCCAAGGTCAGTAAAGAGAGTCTGGAAGAGCAGTAGAGGATGGTGTGGTCAGAACAGAGGGTGATACTGACAGGTCCCTCCCATTCCAGATGACTTTGCAACCCTGTCAACTCACATTTTCAGTGTTCACTAAAAGAAGATCAGGCTCATTAACAGGTATAAAAAGTATTTGTTTTATAATACTTCCTTTATGCTCTTTTTAGATAGTATCGCTTATAAATATAGTCTAGGGTAAGTATGTTCTTAAATTCGTGCATTAAGTACAGTGATAGCAATAAGTAGAGATAGATACGCAGATTAATAAAATAAGTTTCAATTGTTCTATGATTCTCGTTTTGTCCAAACTTATATTGAAATCAGAAATGATCTACTAAGTTTATCTCTTATGAAAACCTTTTTGGATATATAAATCACTAAGTGAAGTATTTAAAAGTGGTAACTATTTGTTTTCCTCCAGAAGTGGAACTTGTATTTCAAACAACTGAAGGGGAGTTCAGAGAGAGACAACTATTTTTTTCATATCTTTCCTCTAAATTTTATTAGATTTTAGCCCGAACACTTCTCTTTTTTACTCTATGCTGGTCAGATGATAAGGATTAATTTGCTGTGGCCTATTTGCTTTAACCTTAGTATGACCTTTAAGCTTTTTTATCCCTTTTCCTGACACTGTCTGTCATCTACCTTGGGCAGCCAAGTATAACTTCAAAGCAGTGTTCTTTAGGATACTTAGTTTTATAGCATAGTCATTCATTCCAGCACATAAAAGATCATTTGCCTATAAACATTGTTCCTGAAAATAAAAAGGATCCATTTTACACTTCCCAGGTTATGCCTCTGGGTGAAAGTTCCACAAGGAATAAAAAAGGCAATACATATTCTTTCAAATATTTAAACTCATTATTTAATTTAATTCCAGTAGGAATATTAACAAGAGAACCTCTGTATATATGATGTAAAAATGTCCATTGTATTAAATTTCAAGACATTGCGGCTTCATGCAGTTTCCATTGAGTTTAAACTTTTTTACTGCTAGGTTTTCACACTTCTTTTGGAATGTTTTAATCCAACTCTGCTTATTACATGTGAGCCAGAGGTATCAAACCAATTGAGTTCACATCTGTCTTGGCCTCTTATGTATATTCCAGATTGGTTTTGACCTGTATTTTTTTTCCCTCTCATCTCCAATGACCCTGTATGCACTTTATAGGGCTGCTTTGATTGCTTTAATTGCATGTATTAATTATAGATAGAATTGAGCATTTTCTGGGAACTACCGTTTAACATGCTGGGTTGTATTTTCTTTTTAATGTCCATAGCAGGTGACAGTCATTTTTAACTTGTGTAAACTCCACGTTTTGCTGCTCCAGAGATGTAGAAATGAGAACTTTACATCTCTAGTGAGAGAGATTCCTACTTTTCAGTGAGATGCAGTACTCTATCATCCCAAACTGATCTTAAAACTCTAATGAGGTATGCATAGAAGAGCTGTGTTGCAAGGACAACACAGCTGTCATGGGACTGTGGTGGTGCCCCCTGTCTCGATGTTCTGCGTTGCTTCTATACTGAAGCCCTGATGGCATGATATAAAACTCTTACTAAAAGTTACTTGGGACCACAGTTAATGCAGTTGTCCTAGGTACATGCAGATAAGACTTTAGTGCTCATGTATAAAATATGCCCGTGCGTTCTCCAGGGCTCCCTCACTCACAATATTCCTCACCACAAACCCTTATCGACTTGTTTTACACACCTTTCTACAGACCTATAGATTAAAAGCCTTTGTATCCTAAAATTCTTATTAGTTTCACAGAAGTCCTGGCTGTGGCAGAAATATAGGAATGTCCTGTCGGGTCCCAGTGCAGGAGAATATTTAAGCATATGTTTAGCTGTAAGCACATGTTTTAAGTTCCAGAAAAGTAAGAATCTAATCATGTATTGAATCTGAGCCAGAAAATACAGCACAAGTAAGTGCAAACAGTTTGCTCAGGTTTTAGGGATATGTTGATTTTTTTTTTAAGTCGGGAAATGCCATATAAACAGAGCCAGACTAAGTTTTGGGCATGGATAATCAGAACAATCTGCAACGGCTTCCCGTCTGTGGCTAATGGGATGTTTCTCCAAGCTTTGTCACCATGGCAAATACTTTTTAATACACAAACATTTGCTGCATTGAAAATCCACCCACTCTTGTTGAAAGATGGCCAGGTTTTGTAAAATTGCATTCCAGCTACCCTGCTGATTTTAAAGATAAGCCCTTTCAGTTAACATTCCATGTGTCTAACAAAAGATGTGTGAAAAGCACAGTTTATAAGAACACACATGGAATCATTACAATTTCACTGTTCTCTATTTTGATGAAAAAAAAAGAAGTTTAGAAGTCTTTCTCGTATGTACATGCATGCAAGCATACATGGTTTAATTCACTTTTTTTTTTTCCTTCCCACCCCTTGAAGGGACAAGCCAATAACTCCGTGCCAAGTTTCCATCTAAACTTGACTTCCCAATTCTGTCAGGCATTCTGTGAACATCTCATATATTAATCAGAGATTATTCCTGGAGGTTTCTTAGTCTTCACTGGGCAAGATGCATATGCAAGGTAACGAGGTATCTATTTCATTTCTAAAATAAAATATATTGCTTAGTTTTTCCCATGCTTAAATATAAATATATTACTATATTAATAACAATCCACAATATTCTTAAACCAGACACAAACTGAAAAACAGACCTTTCCCTCCTATTAAGGTTCCAGAAAGAATGATCTGTCCAGCTTTCATTTTCGGTGCCATATGGGTGCTTGATGCCAGCGGGAACAGTCTAAATACATGACATAGTTAGGTTTGAGAAAAGAATTCATAGAACATTTGAGGGAAGATGCAAGCTGTAGCAGCCTTAAGGAAATGACAACTTGCATTTTGGCCACTTACATGAAGTTCTGTGGGCCTTTTAACTCTGTCAGAGATGGAAATATGGAGGAGATGACTGGAGAGGAACGGAGGGGAGTGAAACGGCAAAGGCAAAGATCAACTTACTACTACTACGACTACATCAAAAGAAATTCCACTAAGTCAGACCCATAAATCCATATACTACTTTTCCTCTACATGGGAAATATTTTCCCAAAATTTTCTTCTTTTTTAACTAGCTGTAATCCTTTTATCCTCTTTAGCAAAATCCCTCAGCAGATTTTTACTGTATATCTTGTTTTTCTGCCCTTTTATAAAGTATTTACTTGAAATCTGCCTAAAAGCTAAGCCTCCCACAGTTTTATCTTGCAAAATGCAGGAGGGAAACTAGTGCAGACCTATTCTCGTTCAAATAGCTTTTACTTCCTTCAGAGCAAAAAAAAAAAAAAAAAAAATTACTAAAACATCACTGATACGTGAATGGTATTAATCTTCACATGGTAACCTCGTCCAAAGTTCCAAAGAAACGCTTATAAAATTCCTGGAGCATCTCTATCGGAAGATGCTGTATGAACACAAACATGAATCCGCATTGCCCTCGTGGTATGACACTTGTTGCTATCTTCATCGCTTTGAAGTATTATCAGAAATGTCTCACACAGAAAAGCAGAAAAGGCAATAAATTTTTCTGCTCACCCATTGAGCTCTTTCCATGAGCTCACTCTACATAGGAAATAGAACCTGGATTCCTGGTGCCAGTTCTTCGGATTAATGTCACTTACATTTGTCTGGGAGGTTTGATATTACGTTTGCAAAGCTAATGTATGGTTCGGACCTGCAGATTTGAGATTCCTATTCACTGAAAGGAAAAGAAAGCAAAATTTCACTTGAAAACACAGATGTCTATAAATAACATCATGTTATTATTATAACCTCAAATAATTTTGCCCAAGTAAAAGCAGATATGGTCTAGAAATCATTTATAAAGGTTAGTGTTTCCTCTGTTAGATGGTTGTACTACAAAGTATTCTTAGAAAATTTATAGTTCCACCACTCAATTAGTGGTGCACTGTTAATTAGTTGTGGCACTGAGGTGGAAAAAAGTAAATGTGAAGCTGCACGAGATGTAAAAATAGTGGCTATTTTAAATGAAACATTCTGGAGCAGAAAAATGTGTACTGTCCAGTTTCAGACCACAAAGAACCTGATTCATAGCCCATTAATGTAAAAGTGAAGATGCTAAAACTAATAGGGTTTGGTGGGCTTTGGATAAAAGCCTAAACATACTAGGAAAAGATTCTTGCTTTCTGATGTGCACACAACTAAACTAGAAAGAGTTTATGCCCTCTGCCTGACCCCGATTCAATTTTAGCTAAAATTTTATTGACAGAAAACAATTCCTAATGAAACAATCATTCTTTGTGGAAGTAGCTGATGCTCTAAATGATATATTTTAAAATATACTGGACTGATGACTTTACAGGTCATGTATGAATTTATGCATACATAGCCCAGATTTGTTAAGGTAGACTGTCTACTGATCTGTGTATCAGTATGTATTGGCCTGCTGGCTGCTGTGTTGGATGTAGTAATTCTGTATCAGAGTTTGTGGAAAGTTTGCTTTCCCTGTTCAGAAGGGAGGTTTCTTCCAAGAGAAAGACTATAAAACTGTAAGAGGAAGTAAGGCAGTGTAAAATATCCAAGTCTTTTAAAATATTTAAATAACATTAGCACTGTGCTGAAATGCTCATTTCCTAATTGCACAGCACACAAAACCTGGGTCTTGCTAAGGCCTCCAATAAATTGAAAGCAGACTAAAACAAGCCTTCATACAAGAAACATCTGGTTATTTAAGTTTCCTTCTTTTAATACTAATTTTAACAACTCCCAAACGTGGATAGAAATACTACCTTATACTTTTGTTTAAAGTTCATTTCCTGTCCCTGGGATATTCACTGACCTTTTAATACTGGCCATTTTGCTTTCCACTTTCTTATTCCTATTCTCATTGCCTTCATTCCATTCTTGACCTCTCTTCCCCTCAAGAAAATTAAATGCAGTCCAAAACATGTTGGACACCAATTAGTTTTACAGCTCGTCTTACCTCCCCTCCTACTGCATTCTTCAGTTCATTGAGTCCACTCCACTTTCATATTTTCAGTGTCCACAAAACTTATAACTCCACTGCAAAATAAACAGTGCTGGCATAAAATTAAAACCCTTTTCTCTCCTGCTTTTCTGCTGCTGACCAATAGCAACAAAACATGAACACTAGAACAGAAGGAAATGTATGAATTAGTTTCTACCTTCAATTTTTGAAAACAAAATTTCTTTATCTTTTATACTCTTTTAGAGTTTTATGGCCCTTTTTAAGAATAAATTTGGACTAAATAAATAGTAAGAATCAGTGTTTTAACACAGAATGATTTACTTGATTATCTTCTAATTACAAAGGCATTGGAAAAAAAGGGAACATCTATTTGTTTATTATAATATCTGTAACATAAATCATATTGTCTCTTGCAATTTAAAAGCATAGCATAAAATATAAACATACAAAATTGAAACATAAATCATGATCCTACTTATATTTAAAGTAAATTAGGCGTATTATGCACTATTACGCTGATGCAAATCTGCAGTTTTGGTGTGGATAACAGTAGGATCTTGTCTAATAAATCTTTTTTTATTGGCCTGTTCCCGGATTCAGCAAGACATTTGCTGAGTATCTCCACGACAGGGTTCAGCACAGAACCCACTTCTGTTCTTGGCTCCTGGAGTAAGTGCTAAAGTAGAAGATAGTAGATGTATTTAAGTGTCTTTCTGAAGTACTCCTAGTGACAGTACAGCTGTCAGGCAAAATATTGTAGACAAAATCTCTGCAATTTCATTTTGCTATATGCAAATATAGATCTCATGCACTAATCATAAAAACTAATGGCAACATTTCTTTTGACTTCAATATTGCAAGACTGGACTTTAAGAATATGTGCATGTAAACTGCATCGCAGTTTTATAGTTATAACTTATATTTTATGTTAGAGGTATATTTGTACATACATATTTCATACATATTTATGTGCAATAATATTTCTGGCCAGAAATGACTTTTTTATGCCTCTTAATGACACTTCTGATCCATCCTGCATCAGAGCTCCTATGATATTTAGTCCAAAGCACAAAACTCCTGATTTTTAACAAGAAAAAAAGTGTAGAACTGCTAATAGTTATTGTCCTTGTAAAATTCTCCAGACTCTCAGTAGGAAAAAAATAATTATATACATTTTTTTTTTAGTTTAGTTATTACTGTGTTATTTTCAGTTGTTTGAACAGTGTGAGGAAAAACATAAGTCCATTCCCTCCATACCCTTAAAGAATTACCCTTCTTTTGGCTCTAAGTAAATCTTACTACCCTGAGCCAGAGAACACAGCTTTTATTGATATATTTTCTTTTGTAGACATCTTGTAGCATCTAAACATTCATATCTAAGGCATAGACTGTTCAGGAACTTCCAGTGTTTTTCACAGTCTAAACTTTTCTTTGTCCATACTTGCAAAAAGGTTTTATGGCTCTATAAACTAGATATCATTTTTGTATGTGTCTGCTTGATTGTTATTTGCAACATAGGAAAATTAGTAACACTTAAATGGTTTTTGTGTAGTTATATTTCCAGTTTTCTTTTTTTTTTTTTTCCTTTCTTAATGCCATTAGTGCCAAACTAGGAACTGCAACACCCACAATTTTCTATATTTTTCTTGTACTTTCTGTGTATCAGTTCCATGGATGAACTTAAAATGTGTAATCCTGTCCTTTGATTCATTTTTAGTCCTAAAAATTGGTAGGTATTAGGTACTGGTATGTTTCTGGTGATAAAGTCTAATCCCTTTTTATTTTCTTATGTTACTAATGTGAAGCAATTATTTTGACTTTGTTATTCACACTTTCTATCTAACTTTAGTGTTGTAATAGAGAAAAAAGGCCACTAATTAAGACTCATATTAAATGAGTCATGGTTAAATATCTGAAATTCAGAAGTTATATTTTGTAATTATATGCTTAAGGGAAAAGAATAATAAATACTAAGAAATTTTTGGCCTTGTATCATGAGAGTTCCTTTGTGGTCAACAGAGTTGTGCTGATTTGTGCTACCTTGTGTTCTGCTCAGACATTGCGAGGGAAAATGAAATCCTTTAATCAGATGCAAATTACAAGGAAAAATTGAAGTGGTGAGAATTATGCACAGAGAAGTAAGAACATGTCACCCAAAAGTGTGAGTGCACCACAGACAAATGTTATTTACCTTTGGGGCATACAGACAGTTAGAACCGTATTAGCACTCACTGTGAGCCTAACAGCACTTCTGTACTTTTGAATACGGAATTAGTTCGACACGGGTAACTGTGCCCATGTCCCATTAGACAGCTATATCTAGTTCTGTTTCTAAAAGCTAACATTATACAGAAGTATCTTGATGACTCATGATTCTTTCTAGGCACATTTTGGTGTCCGAACATTATTCAGAGTACTCCCAAATTTGTACGGTAACTACTCAGTTTTTGATTGCTCAGGGTGGTGTTGAGTGGTATTCAATAATACAAAAATGCAGCTGTCAGAAGAAAATATGAAAAATAAGTTAGAGTGGAAAATAATCTGTGCTCAGAAATTACTGCTAGGTCAGAAGGAAGGGGACACATGACAGGGAAGGGAAGAAATCTCAGGGCTGCACCTCACTTAGCGAGCGTATCATATGGCAGGTTCCCTTTCAGGGTGGCACAGTTAATCCACAACCCAGATAATCCTCTGCTGGTAATTGAGAGCTGATTATATTTGGTGACCTTCTGTACCAGCAGTGCTATTTCCTGCATCCTGAAATACAGCTTTCCGACTCTGCCTAAAGTTGGGCATGTAAGTATCTCGAATTGGTCACATGAATGTTAAAGATATGATGTGGAAAAAAAAAGTGTATTTTTTTAAAGAATATGTAGGGGTAAAACTCTCAAAATGACAATTAAATAGAGCTCACTGAAATCACCATAACTTTTTATTTGATATTTTCCTGATGAATGAGTGGAGAATAAAGCTGTTGGGGAATCTCTCATGGCTGAATTTTTACACAGCTAGAATCAGTTGTACTGAAGTTCTTAATGCTGGACTTTGAAAATTAGGGTGCACACTAAAAATGTAAAATTAAGTCTAAGCCTCAGCATGGGGTTTGCAGACCAAGATTAACTGCTTATTTGCATTAATGCTTTATTTGCATAATAACTTTCATTTTATCATTTCCACAGCTCACTTCTATCATGTTATTTTCCAGATATTTTATTCTTTTCTTCTGTAATGCTTTATTCATTTCTTCTATCTACAGAATATATCTATTTTACAGAAACAATAATCTAGTGTGAGAAGCTGTATCTGAACTAATTTAGTCTAACTAACACAGGGGATAGCAGTAGCAAAGGGACATTCCAGGGGAGGATGTACTTCCATTCCTGGCCTTCTCGGAAGTCTTTGCTGCTTCATCTTCCCTAATTGCACGGTGTGTCTAAATGGAAACTGGTTGCCTATGTGAACCGTGACCAGATCTGCTTTGCTCAGTGCAGTTTTAAGGGGTAGGGAATGAAACGTCCCTTTCTGAGGGCAGCCCGCACACGTTTGCTCCCGGAAGCGGGGGAGTGGTGACATTCAAGCTTGCAGTCTAACATATTTCTCACTTTTTATAGTTACTTTTTTTTGTTGTTTTGTTCATGACCACACACAATTTACCTGTCTAATATAGCTGAATTATAAGGGAAAAATTTTAGTCTTTATATGATAAAGAAATTGCAGAAGCAAATAGAACAACAACATAAAAAAAGTATTTTGGCACACGGTTAATGAAAAATGAGAAATTTCCCATAGAGGTGTTATCCATCCTACTTTGCTTCCTCCTTAACAGAGCTGAGAATGTTCTGGCAATATATTAGCTGTGGTTGAATAACACAGTTCTGTTGAAATCAAACTGTTTCTCAGGAAGGTCTCAGTTAAAAGAAATAACCAAGGAAAATTCAAAATATATTTGAAGTCGGACTCTATAAGAGTGTGAGATTTTAATGTCAAAGCCAAAATGACAGCATGAAAACAACTGTTTGACCATGCCAGAAACAAATGTTTTCAGAATTTGCTTCAAAATAAGTCTTATCATCATGATATGAAATTAGATTTCATGTGTTGCTGACTAACTTGGTGGATAGGAATTTTCCTGAGAATGTACAGGAACATACACCCCAACCAGCTGAATTAGGGAAAATAAAAACATACTTGCTGCAAAGTGGGGGATATCTTAGTAAAAAATCTACCTCAGTCAAAACTATTGTTGGCTCTTAAAAACCATAAAATACTAAATTAATGTAATTTAGGAAAAAACTATTCACAGCTATGGGTTTCACTGCAAATGTACTGAAGCCTAGTGCTGCAACCTGTTCCTTTACTCTTTGTTTCTCTGGTTAGGTGCTGCAACATGCAGAGAGATCTTATGTTCTCGAATTTCAGCTAATCATCTCCTACTTAATCGTAATAGCAATATCTTAAATTTTTTAATTCCCGTGTGTCCCAATAGTCAACAATTGCTGAGCTAATAGTTAAAATCACAAGACTTTGTGTACTTTAACACATATTTAAAAAAATATTAAAAGACCTAATTCATGTTTAAGCTAACCATACAGACTCCTTATAGCTGTGTGCTGCATCAGCAGAAGTTTTTTTGAAAATCCCGTGTTCCTCAAGAAGTATTTATCAAGTCATTTGCCTCATATTCTAACACTCTACCATGCTTAACTTACTTGCTTAACCTGCATGCTTACCTGCTTAATTTGCATGCTTAATAAGCACATTTTTATAGGGACCATATGCATGCATTGGCACATTTTTCCCAACACGAGTCCGGAAGCGAGGGGGACGGGCATGTGGCGAAGGCCATGGTGCTGCAGGGCTGGCTCACACCGTCTGGCTTCAAGGCTGCTCAGCGGCTCTGTGCAGTGGCTCTCACGTTCCCCTGGGCAACGTCATTGCACAATGCAACTCTCTGCTTTTTTTTCCCTTGCAAGTGAGGAGAGGCTGGGTATGATGTACAGGACAAAACAGACTAGGAAATCCAGAAATGACTGTGTTCTAGAAGACACCTACTTAGATGAGTGCTAAAAAATGTAGTTCTGAAAGGTGCTGGAGAAATTCCTCATTCGGTGTTTAGGAAAAGGTGCCAAGGATGCATTAGCAAAGCAACCAACCAACTCTGGGTGATCGAAGGGGAAGACAATCAGGTTTCTAATGAGATGATCACAGCATTTAGTGAAAGGACTTTTAACTCGGTTTTAAACCTGAGTTATTATATCATATATTCATAAACTTTATATGAATTTACAAAGCCCTGAAGCAATACATAGTGAGTGTGTTTGATACATGTAGCTCTTAATGCAAGGAGATGTCCTGATCTGGGAAATGGAGTTAGAAGATTTAAGTTTGCCACTGACTTAAATTTCATTCAGATCATTTAAGTCTCACAATGTTTCCACTTCAACACTCAGCAAATGAGGCTAAAGTCGATTAATGCTTTGCAATCCTGAGATAATAAATACTATAGGAGCGTTAAAAAACGGACTTCGCTCTTCCTTTACATACAAATAACATATTTGACCAAGTCATCATTTTTAAATTGTCTTGAGATACGCACTAAACTAAGGATGAAATAATCTTAGAACTGTCCTGAATTGTTACTCACAATACTCTTTGAAAGACACAATGAGAAAAATATTTTTCTATTCTGTCATTTTTATTTGCTGTGAACACTTAAGGATAATATGGATTTGGGCTCTGCAAGACATCATGTTTGAGGGCAAAAGTCCATATTTCCGATGGATAGAGAGGAGCTAAAATAAAGCCCATTAGACGTTTAAATAAGAAGTTACTGCCCTTGCCATGCATTTTGTGGTTCTGCTGCAGTCTGTGCAGCAGTCCCTGAACAGGAAGGCACGTTCTCCTGGCAAGCTCAGCCGTACTGTGTGACTTGACCACAAACTTTCTGAAGCGTTTCACCATCACTAATCAACCCCACCTAATAGGGGTAAAGTTCCGTCAACAAATTTTGCAAAACTAGCATTACTGTTGACTCGAAGATGCCTTACTGCAGGCACTGTGGCTCTAAGACTGAGAAAATTAAACACCTACACCTCAGTAAAGTGCTGTATAATTATTTTAGTTGTTTGAATGTGACATTACAAAGAAGTTGCTCAATATTACCTTCCGAAAGGCGGGCAGGGGGATGGAAATGTACTTCACTTTAATGAGTGTGCACCGCTGCCGAGCTAGCTGAAGGCAAGGCACTGGTGGCACATCTGTGCACCTGGAGGAGTTTTCTTAAGGTGTGAACTGTAAGCTTACACCAAAGTTATTTTTGACACACTACATCCACCTCTGCATGTTGCTGGGACTTCTGCAGGCATATGCCACGTGTCCTGTGCATATGCCAAGAAGAGCGACCTACATTTCTTTTTCTTTTCTGCATTTCTTTTCCCAGTTAAATTGTTTCGTAAGTTCTCTGTTCCTCTGAGCACGTAGGGCTGAGCTAAGGGAAGGTACTTCATTCAGTATAATTAGTCTGCATTCTAATTACACCGTGCTAGATCAAATGAAACCTTCTCTATGGTACTGGCTTGCTTAATGTAAAGTCATCCCAAATGCATTTCATAGCTTATATATTGATAGAAGACATAACAAAATAAGAACACGGACTTACTTTGCAGTGAAAACATTCTGAATTCTTGCTTGAATTGGATTTTCTCTTGAGATAAATTGGTGCTAATTTCAAAAGATTCAGTAGTTAATATGGTATCCACAGCAAAGCTGGGTGTACATAACCATTCACTACAGCACTGATGATAGTGGCTTTAGACATACTCAGTATTCAGGATGAGATGAGGCCCCTAAAAATACTTTAGATATATTTATGGTAAATAAATTAAAAATCTGGAAAATAAGGAGAGACCTAAAGCAAGTATTTTCCTCTCTATAACCTATAGAGTTTGTGGGTTCCCTGGTAGTTAAAAAGTTCAAAAATTTAACATCTCAGTGTTTATATTAGCATAGATTTTATATTAACGTCTTAATAAAACATTTATGTTAATATATTTTTTATTAAGTACGATCCAAGAAATGTCATGCCATATTCTGATTTTTAGCCAGTGCTGTTTTGTCAAATACAGATTTAGGATAAGTCAAAGTACCTTTTCATATAAAATACACTAAGGCTTATATTTTTAATATTAAGGGCTTTTTAGCAAAACTGGTATAATTGGGCATTTTCCCAGGAATATAGAATGCAACTATTTTGGAGTTGTGATAGCTGTCAGTTTATTCGTACTACTGTTCATCCTGTGTGCGTTTACAACAGTTATACATGAAATGTTAGTAAATGAGACAAAAATATGCTAGGTTCAAGCAAGTAACATACCAATTTCTTACATGTATGTTTAGAAATTGTGTTAAAAGCAGAAATTATCAGTACTTTCTTCTAGCCTTTGCATTTTGTCTCCAAAGCTTGAGCAAAGGCAAGCCCATGAGACAATAGCGGTTTCTCTTCTTCATGTTTTCTATCCACGGTGACTGTGTTATTCTGTGTATGTACTATGAAATTTAGGGCATTGGCCAAGGCCAGCACACTAACTTAAACCAGACTTACTTATTTCTGGATTTATTTATAATCTCAATTAAAACCCTAATTGGAATAACAGGATTGTGTGTGCACATATTTTTGAGATTTTCAGCACACAGATCTAAGATTTTTGACAACCTTGCACAGCATCTATAAACAGTCTTCAGAAATGTGAAAGTGATTTCCTCCTTGCCTTAGCTTCTTTTTGACCTGGTGGCACAAATTTGTATGTTTACTATAACTGCCTGAATACATTCCACAGATGTTCTCTGATAGGGAGGGTCTCTGATGGCAAGCATGTTATGTTGTAAATGTGCAGTCTTAAACACTCGATTCCCTGAAAGATAATGAATTTTATGTGAGCAAATTTGGAGGTTAGTTCATAGTCTCTTCCAGGCACTCACATAATCCACATTTCTCTGTTTCTAACCCCTTTTAGACAAAAGGGCCCCAAACATTTTGTCTGAATTCCTTGTTCAATGAACCTACAAGGAAACTTATGGAGCAACGGAATTAAAAGATTAAACCACAAGCCACTTGTAAAAAGTCTTTAAATGACTTACGAAGCATAGGGTTTGCAGAGTAATTGAGTCTGCAGACTCAACTGCTTTTGGAGAATTCTGAGGACTCGTTTTTTCTGTGCCTCATGTGACTGCTTTGCTGCTGTGTGGCTGTTCCCATCTGCTTGCTAGAAAAGAGCAAGAAAAAAAAGATAAGGTTACAATTAAGTAACATTTATTTGCCTTTTTTTTTTTTTCCCCTTCTTAATTAGAGAGAAAATTGTCTTTGTTAATAATTCACAGAGTAAGAATTGGAACCAGCAGTATCACTTGGTCACAGTATTCTTACACATGTAACTACCTAAAGTCTTTTATATCAGGCAAGAAATACTGCACATGACAATCTTAAGAGACAGAATGTATATGCACTTCAGTTTCTCCAGTGAGTGGATTTTTAAAGTTAAGTATTAAATATTGACTAGACCTACCAGTTATGTATTTGTTTGTCTTTAAATCCACAGATTTTTTTTTTGTGAAAGGGGCTGGGAAAAAATCACCATGCTGCAAAGACTGTTGGAGATAAGTATTTTATTCTGTTTTTCTACGAAAATAATCTAGAGGCAGACTATTGGTTTGATAGATTCATGAGGACAGAGGTAAAATTATTCTGCAGATGTGTCTCAGTTTGTTTTCAGAGTGAGAATATCTCGTGTTTTTATTTGCTGTAGTTGGGGTATATGCTACATGCTACATGAACATTTCTAGGAGAGGTAGTGGCATTCCCCTGTTCCTGTTAAGAACAGGATTATAGGGTACTATAGGGTAGAAGAAGGTAGAAAAATGTAGCTAGCAGTGCTAGGAACTTGTGGTGCTACTGACTAGCTGTTATAAAATTTCACATCTTTTAGAAGGTATAAACAAATAGTAATTATGCAAACATCTAAACTATTATACACCTGGCATTTGTGATCAGTGACAATTAGGTAATGTTGTGGAGTGTCTAGGACCTCTCCCAGGCTTGATACAGGATCCCAGCTCCCAGACTTGATACAAGATCCAAGTATAATCTTGGAGCTGTAAAATTTTGTACCATTGTGTTTTTGGCCTGTTTTCAACAATGCAGTCTTCAGTAGACCACCAGGTGCCAGAGCGGACACTATAAATTTAATATATATGCATTTTTTCCATTTATGCCTAGATGATGATATGTTTTCACACCTGGCTGCCTAGTTGAAAAAATTAAGCTGCTCAGAACTTAGTATAGCATGAGATCAGGTTGAAACATATTTGAGAGCATGTAATTGGTCCCTGGAGAAATGCAAGAAAAAGTGTGGGGTCTGGTCTTTGTGGTCCTTTTTTTAACAAGCTCGTTACACCATATAGTCAATTCTCCCAGCATTTGGTTACCTTTTGTTTCCATACGCTACAAAGTGGACTGGGCAAATTTTTTTCTTATGTGATGACTTCAACATTGACAGCCTATTCATACTTTGACAGATGAATCAAATGTAGTCTGCTTACTGGCCACAGCCTGATAAAACTTGCAGTGATTGAAGATTTGATAAATCCATCACAGTCTGATGTGAAACTGAAAATTAACAGAAAATTTTGGAGTAATACTTCATAAAGAAAATAAGCCAAAAAAAAAATCGAAATGTTTAAATCTTTATTATTTTTAATTCTTTTCTGAAGTAAAATATGTAGCATTTTCCATTTTCATGCCAATATTTCCTGTCAAATTACTTTTTAACGTTAATTGTCTGGTCTTACAGACACTTTGTGAGAGGAAGTACATTTGTTTCTGAGTAATTACCCAGGGATAGTGAATGAATGAAGGACATGATAACTCACTGCTAAGGAGAGGAACAAACCTCAAACCTACCTGTTGACTGTTGTCCATTTCAGGGCAAAAGACATGTGAAGTGCACAGGGTCCCAGAAACACAAGAGTGAAAACTGCCTGTGCAGCAAGCATAGGTAGATGCAAGGTAACTGCAAAATCTGCAAAATCTACAGTTATTCTCTTATGTTGCTAATAGAGTTTTGATGTGAAAAATAGACAACAGAGAGGATTGTAGTTAGAAGCAGTCATTGTGATAGTTTGAAAAGCAAAGTCATCTTCAAAAATTCCGAGATGTGCTATAAAAAAATAGATATGGGAAAAAATGGAAAAAAAGTGGAGAAAAATGTAAAATATTTTGTGAAGGACTATTCAACTGTGGAGACTTGTAAGCTGAGATACAGGTATTTAGGTAGCAGTTATATATGAGGGACTGAGGATTTACTTTGGATCACTATCAAATATTAGCTAACAGTGTCATTCGGTTGTGAAAAGGGAAGACATCAAGAGTTCACTCTGTCTTTGGACAGACAGTGCAGTGACTTAGATCATCTCTCAAGACCCCTCCCAGCCCTGGGAACTGTTTGATAATGATTGAGGTTCTGAGTATCTGATAATTTTTTGGTGAATATTAACAAGTATAGAGATGTAACTGCTTTAAACTGGCAAGCAAGCAAAAAGAGGTAGAAATAGCCCAGCATACAGTTTCATTAAAGTCTCCTGGCTTTAGTAATTTAAGGAAGAGAAGATGGCAAGAATGAATTTCAATTATGCAACACTAAAAACAGTAATCAGGATGGAACTAGCATTTTCTCAAGATGGAAATTTTCATCTCTCTTACTGCACATAAATTTTTCAAACAGAATTAAAATTGTAGCTTTCAATATTATATGCAATTTGAAATGAATCATATGGAATTGTTTTGGATAGCAGGCTTTGCTGTTTTAAGGATATAGACTTCTGAGTTGCAAATATAAAATGCTCATGTCTGCAAGACCTTTACGTCACTGGTATTATACATGCAGTAATTTCTTTGTATTACTTTCTTCTGAGCAGCCAAACTATTCACATTAGTTTTGCAGTGGAATTATTTGAAGAGCAAAAATGGGATATCTTACGAAGGGGAAGAGAGTAAAAGGAATACACATACCTTAAATATTAATTTCTAATAATTTAAATGTATAGCTATTCAGAAAAAGAAAAACTCAGTCAAAACAATCTATCATGAAATGAAGTGGCTATGCATTATACAAAGTTGATATCCTTCATTAAATAACAGTGATGTATTCTGTATTCTCAGAAAAGCCTTCTGATCTGTGTTTGCCATTCTCAAACGTAAAGATTGCATACTTGGTTTTGATAACATTTGTATTTGGAAGGATAATCAACAGAAATGTTCAGGTTTGACAAGTAGTATAGGATTTCAGTAAACATGTCTTCTGTCAGAGAGATACTGGAACCAGATAATTCGAAGGAAAATTATACTGCTTGGAATTCTGATCTTCAAAGAGAATAGAAATATAGATTGAAATTAGAGTGGGCATTTATGGATATTAAATGCAAATATAACACAGGCTCAAAGATACAATTAAATTATGAAAATATGCGTAAGTTTAATATGTAAAAACATAAAGCCCTTTGGGATAGGATGCTGTATAAATATAAACTTATTATTGCTAAATCAAAATTTGATGCTAGTTGTAATATTTTGTTGAATATTTTAATTGAAAATTGTGACTTGTCTGAAGCAGATGTTCAGTGAAAACTTAAAGGTTTTTATGATCCTATATAGAGAAGAAAGTCTTTTAAGTATTTAAGAATTTTGCATTTGTTTGCCTACTGGATAAATTATTTAGGATGGTCACATCAAAGTGGATTATTTAGATTAATCCAAAAAATTTATCTACAAATTCTATGATAAAAATTTTCTGATATTTTTGTTTGTTTCCTTTCCATTTCTGCTCTGAAAGAGACCAGAACTTGTGATATTCCCTACAAAACAAAATTTTCAAGTCCACTCAAAAAGAAATTAAAAAAAAAAAATAGTATTAAAATGGGTCTTCATATGAAAATGAGGGATTATTAAATTTAAATACTTATCCTAAAAAGACAAAAAGAAAAAAAAAGAATTCGAGAAATTGCGTCAGAAAAACTTTATCCTTAATCCTAAAATTCGTAAGGATCCAGTGCAATTTCAAAGGGAAACAAGTAGAATGTGAATTTAGCAAGTACATGTAGGTTTGTGAGTAAAATGTAAAAGTAATTTTAAATATATGCTTGCTTAAATATACTTAATAAACTTATAAATATACTTTAATAAATTTATACTTTAATAAATTTATACTTTAATAAACTTAAATACAGTTTTAAATAAATGTACGAAATTGCACATAGGAAATATTACCCTTACACAGGGGTTACCATATCTGTGACCTTTCGCACATATTAGTTTCTCTAACATATAAATGCATAATAACGTATAAAAACATATAAGATTTTTTCATCTTACTCTGTAGCTCCTATTTTTTTAGAGCTCTGAATTGTGCTGGATTTGATGTTCCTGAAGGATGACAGTGGGAAATCATAATGTTGTATTAACACTTTACTTGTCAGGTTGTTTCCTAGAGCGATAGAGGAGGTTTCTCCTTCTTTGATAAATCAAGCATTTGCAGCAAGACAAAGGTGATTTTGGTCCCTGTTTTCAGCATGGGCATTAGCTCTTTCTTATTCTTCCCTAACGAGAAAGTTAGACCACAGAATCTTCGGGAAAAAAAAATGATAATGATATCTTTTGTGGTAGATTTGATTAGTTTAAGGAAATTAAATCATACAGGAGTTTAAAAATAAAGGTCTAAAGTATTTTAAAATGAAAGCCAGAATTTTAAAATATGAATCAATCTCCACTACATGCATAGACATCAAGTAGTTTTCTGATATTCCTGTTTTTCAGGTATACAGTTTATGTGAAAATGTTTAAATATCTTAGCTATATGCCAGTCAGTAGAGACTTATTTCTCTCCCAAATACAAAATGTTCTGAATGATGGTTCATTTTTTAAAAAAATTCATTTTTTCTTGACTTCTTTAGGATAGTGAAATATTAATGATAAATAGTACTTTTGAGAAGTTATTAGAAACGTTGCTTCTGATCATGTAAAAAGAAATTACATTTCTAGATTTTATGAGCTTTTCTCTTGCACTTCATGGTAATAGGAACACTTATGTACCTAAAATATGGATGCTTTTGAATAGTGCCCAATAAAGATCACAGATATATAAGGCACTGCTCAGCTTTCTAATGTTATATCTTCTGCCATCTTCCCTTTGCTGAAATATGTTTACAACAAGCTGAAGATGAATAAAATTTTAACAGGTCACTTTTGAAATAAAAAATAGAAGTGGTATCATGTTTTTTTTTTTTCACACATACTTTTTGTAGGATAATATGATTCCTCTCATATTTTATTAAAGTGAAAGTAATTTTTTTTCTTATTAAACTTCAGAGTCCTCAGGTTTTGAAAAGAAATATAGAAGAGTTTCATCTTGGTATAATACTCTTCTGGATAGCGCATCTCAGTTATGTAAAGAGAACCCAGACAGAGGAACAGGACGATATCTTCCTCATTTCACACTAAAACCACGTTATTCCCTAGACTGATGCAGCGTATTATCAGCAGGTGGGTTTATGAAAGACTAATGTCTATTTTCAGGAGAAGAGTCATAACTGAGGACTTTGCTCTTCGTTCTAGCAACAGAGTAAATTCGAATGGACAGAGAGGCTATGTTTTTATCATTTTAGTTGAGCTCAGGAGTGCCACATTGAAGTTAATTTCTCAGTTGGCTCCACTCGACTGTGCTTTGGTTCACATCACGAGGCAATTTAGAACAGCTTTAGAGCAACTTTTTCATTATATTGTTCCATGTGAGATTCTTCTGCCTATATCTCTTACAGGGAACTGCCTCCCCTCCCTGAAAACTCCAGTCACAAACATTTTCTGCTATAGAAACAGTTTTAGTGCTCCTTCCAGCTCCGGAGGTAGAAGCAACATTAGCAAGATCACCCTCAGAGCTTCTGAAGCAGCTTTACCGACAGCTGAGATTGAGCCTGCTGGGCGGGTGAACCCATCTCTGGCACAGCAGCTGCGGTCAGAGCCTGGTGCTGAGGGAGCGCAGCTGAAGTCCTTGCCGAGCACCACGCGCTGCTGGTCATTAGCCAGCAGCTGGTAATTCATCCCTCCCACCTGAACCGTTTCAAGCCCTTTGTAGCCTCTGAGCTATTACTACAATTACCACTCTGATTTAACTTAGCCTATGCCATAACATTATCATTATGAGATTTAGGTTGGAAATTTCAAAAGATAAAACTGAGGGGAGGAGAAGAAGTTAATTAAGCAGGTGGGTGCTAAGGACTGCATATGCCTTGATCTAATCACAGTTCCAGCGGAGGTTTTCTTCTCAGGGATAAAAGCTGAGTTTGTCCCTTGTTTCCCTTTCCCCAACTTTCCAGATGGACCGTAATTTCTAGGCAGCATGCTAAGCTAAAAGTCTCAGGTATGTTATTTTAAGATCCAAGTAGTATCAGACAACAGATATTGCATAAAAGTCTAACATACTACTTTATTTGATATTTATTTACAAAGTTTAGCTCTTTCTTTTATTTGAGATGGATGTTTCTCTGGACTGTCTTGTTTACACTGTTTTAGTTAAGGTGGAAATTTTAACCATTTATTTATTTACTTTTTAAATGTTGTGAGGGAACAGACTTCAAGCAAGTTTCTGTAGCTTCATTGGCAGTGTAAGGTTCTGTAGCTTCATTGGCAGTGTAAGGTAGCTACTCTTGCCAAAATTAATGTATGACCTGTCTGTGTGCAAGAGAGCTTTCTCAGTGATAATAAGGTCGTATTCAGTTGATCACTTAATATAAGTTTATGGCTTCTGGTTCAGTTCCAGGTTTCAAGTTTCCCCAGATATTTTTGTAGTGTCGTTCCTTAACTTAAAAATTATACAGTCCTACTCTTCGATAGATTTCTTTCCCTTTCTTACAACTTATGGAAGTTATGAAATATAGCTTCCTGTTATCCGGGAAGTTTCTGTAAACTGCTTTTGCTGTCACCCAGTGATTTTGACTTTGGAACCCACATGAAGCACTTGGAGGTGAACCTCCAAGTTCAACGAATATTCTCTCCATTTCAACCAATTTGCATTGATCACATTTGATCAAAATACCTGCATAAACAGTGTTGTACTGCTACAACCTAACCTCTTGTTAGTTTGTCCCCTTAGCGTGAGAACCAGTGTTTTCAACCAGGACTTTATCAAAGTCCTGGTTTAGCTTTAGCAGCTATTTTGGAGTGGCTTTGCTTATTTAATAACATTTTCAGATATATCTGTTTTGTGAGCTTTCATTTTTAGTCGACATATATTATTGCCAATGTCACTGGTAATGTTAGAACTAATGTTATTAGAAGCTAGTAGGACTTCTAGAAAGAATTTGTTTGCAGATGAAATGCATACCCTGAAAATGGCTCATTTTTATTAATTTTACCCCACCTCTTCATAAGTCAAGCCTAGGCAAGTCTATTCTCTTAGTATCTTTCTGACTTCTTGCCGTAAAATTCTACGTAGTGTTTCTTTGTTTTTATAGTGTGGCTGTCTGTGTAAGGAAGAGTTTGTTTATCTTTTCATCCTGTGGTTAGGAGACTTCCTTTTGAAAAAGAAAGAGGAAAAGTGTGATGAGGCGGGAAGGAAAGAAGGCATCAAAATAAAGAATGAAAATTCTCTCAGAGCCCCTTTTGGTATCTGTAGTGGTGTGAGGGTGGCTGTGAAGCATAACACAGCACATTGGCACTTCAGATGTCATGCCAAAAGTTACATTAAGTTACAGCACTGCTGCCTGAAAACACATCTGTTTTATTTCAAATTTGTAGTGCGCTTTTGGCTAAACGCTTCTTTCTCCTCTCTAGCTCCACCTGACGGGAGCACTTCAGTACAGGATCTCCAGATGTGTCTGCATTGCATCTTATGTTTATGCATATTCTGTGTTTTCTGAAAGTCATGAGCCAGATGACATGTAGCATTCAGAATATGTGTGTATTTAGGGGAATACACTTATATATTAGGGGAAACCTGAAACACAAAGTGATTAACATCATAGGCAAGTGGCCAAAGTTTTATTAGGTCTCTTTTTTCACAAAATCACACAGAATCACAGAATGGTTGAGATTGGAAGGGACCTCTAGAGATCATCTAGTCCAACCCCCCTGCTCAAGCAGGGACACCTAGAGCAAAAGTAGAAAATGCTGTAGAAATCTGCATTGCAATGTGGGACACAAGTACAGAGTGTCAGGAATCTGATTTCATTCCTTTAGAGTCACTAAACTTTGCAGGGAAAAGCCTTCTGTGTTATAATTTGCCTTGTTATACCAAATTTTTTTTTTTTCTTCATTTAAGAAGAATAAGAGAACCTCCAGAAAGGATGATAAAATGTAACAGAAAAGAAAGTAAATGAAAAATAAAACAGCCAAGAACTGCCTAAATACTTCATTCTCTTTTTCTATTCAGGTTTGGAGTGGGTTTTTCATTTTTTCAAAATTCATTTCCTTTGCTATAGGCTTTTGTTCATCTGTTTTTTACCTACATAGAGCTGTCCCCTTCTTACATCAATCAAAAGAATAAGTTTTCAAAATTCCATGCCTGTGGTATCCTATAAATTGTGTGGGGATATTGGAGGAAAAAATAAATCAAAAGCTGTACAAACACTGCACTTTCTTTTGTTGAAGAATATCCTGTCGCTTCTGGCTTAGAAAAAATGATGTGCCCAAAGCATCACAGTGCCACATCTCCTCTGTGACTGCAAAAAGTGTTAGTTTTGTGACTTGTTTTAGAAAAGGGTAATGGCATTTTTTGAAGACAGTTTCTCTTTGCACAGAGCTTAGATCTCTCATATTTAGCATGTTTCCTAAGTGAATATCACCAGGTATTTAACTGGTGTTTATGAAAGGAATGACCAGCTGGCTTATTGTCAGTGGACAGATCCAGGCTGGCGAGGCAAGAGAAGACCCAAGTGGGCCAGATGTTTTCCATCACAGCCACTCTCAGTGCTGCTATTACGTCTGAACGAACCCCGCACGTCCAGCCGTAGTCGTGCCCTGATTTCTGTTCTCATGCACACTGCAGCATGAAATAAGTTGCATTCCATCTTGTTGACGCAGGGTGCTTCAGCTGCTGGTGTGGCAAGTTGTTTCTTCCCTGAAGCTGAACTAAGAAATGTCTGGCTTTATTAGACAGATTATCCTATTACTATTTTCTTGGCAGTGCCTCACAATGATATTTTTATGGCACTATAAGGAAGCATGTAGCCAGAGTGCTGCAAGTGCATTAAACAAACAAATGACAAGTGTATATATGCACTTGCACAATGTTATTTTGGGACAGAATTCAGGGACAAGATTACTTGTTGCAAACAGAGGGTTAACTTCATTTAACTTACCCAACAGTGAAAGAAGCAGAGGCATAACTGATATGTTCAGTTCCCAGCACTCTGGTAAAGGAAATGCTGTGATTCTGTGACTCTACAGCCATCCTCCTTAGGGATGACCTTAGGGTCTTACCTATTTTCACTTTCTGATCTAACTTGGGTTAGCTGGACTTGATCTCTCCATACCCTGTAGATTAAAAGCTTGGGAGCAACCAAACTACTTGACTTTGTCCTCTTTCTTTTCTGCCTTTGGCCTCCAAATTTTGTGTTTCTTTTCATACAATATCCCATCTTCAACAGGAGTATTACAGAGTATTCTGTATTAGCTTAACATGTGTAACCTACAGATTTAGGTACTTTTCCAGAAGATAGAAGCTAAATATTGAGGTTAAAGAAGCACTGAGGTCTCTCTAAATATTCTAGCTGTTTTCTACCTGATTTTGTAGAAGACGTGTCCTTTTAACTTCTGCTTTTTGAATGAGAGTTTCTTGCGTATATCTTATTTTTATTTTTTATATGTTCCTTCCTTGTATTAGACTGAGATGTTAAGAAAAGTGGATAAAGAACACAGGCACAGGTATGCTTTATGGGTCCCAAACACATCAGACAAGACAGGTACAAAAACATGCTGTTTCACCAAATTATGGCCAAACTGGTTGTGTATAATAGTAAAAGTTTTAACTCTGACAGAGAAAAACAAACAAAAAATGAACAAATGAAAAAAAAAAAACAAAAACAAAAACAAAAAAACACAGAATTCTTTTACCCTGTCAGATGCTCATACAGTTATGCTGTATTTTTATGGACTGCTTGTTTGGCATATGTATCTTGTTTTCTTTACTTTGCATATGAATGTTAATAATTTATTGGAAGATGGAAGTATTTGGGGAACAGTCAGTGCCCCAGTGATATCATTTATTCCTGCTGTATTATTCCAGTTGTATTAAAAACACTGGTAAATGGAGGTAGAGAATCTTTGTAACTGTGTGTGGATTGTCTTATACAAGTTCGAACTGTTTAGTAAAGAGTACATTTCAGCTTAGGCTTAAAATGTTAGTCCTAAAAGCATTGCCCACTATAAGTCACTGGTTCTTACAGGAAGTAAGAGAGTTGGAGAAAACTCATATGTTAAGGAGAATTTTATAAATTTGGTCTTTCTCCTCGATGACAGAGCTAGTCACAGTGTCAGTCATCGAAGGAACTCTGCATACTCTTCCCTCCCACCCCACTCTAATTTTAAGGATGACGTGTACAGATAATAGGGCTAGAAAGTAGCTTATATTTTTATTGTGGACATCAGAAACAAACTGTGACATTTGAGACTTACGACTTCGATAATACCTGGGGAAATCCATTTTCTGTTTGCATATCTCTTTTTCCACTGCTGTTGGTAAGAGGGTAAGAAAGATGGAAGCAGAGATGGGCCTCTGTCCTGCAGTTCTTGCTCCCATCCTGCCACCTTTGCAGAGCTTTCTTCCTTTTCACTTCCCTTTCTTTACAGTAAGGGTAGCAAGAGGTCCTGGTCTGGTACAGCCTCTCTTACAAGCAGTACAAGGAATTTTAAAAAAGAAGGAAAGCAGAGATGGCTAAGGGGATGGAGAAAGGGGACTATATGGGATAAAGGGCCTCAGGGAGGTGGTAAGAAAAAGGAGATGCCTACGGAGCTCTTAAACCCTATTGATCCATTTAAATACATTTATGCAACCCAGCTATGCGACTGCTCCAAGTTGTGTTGCTCCTTCAAAGTGTCTTCCTGCTCTGAGTTCCCCCTGCTGCCCCAATTCCAACAAATGGTTCCATATCCTCTCTTAAAAAGAGTGAAAGTTTGAGACAATTGAATCCAATTGGCACAAAAGTTCCAGGCTGAACAGTCTACACACATGGGTCAGATTTCTGAATTAAGGCCTATGGCTGAAACTGTAGCCAAATATTTCCTGCTTTACGTGCAACCCCACACTGCATGGCTGTGTCCTGGAACAGAACAGTGTATTAAGTTTGCAATGTTGCAAATCATGTTTCTCTTTAAAAACTAATTGTCTCCTATGAAATATCCATTGAAAATGGATGTAGCTTTTGACTGATTGCCTGTTAGAGAAAATGGCTGGTCATAATCCTATTTGGCTTTATATTCTTTATTTTCCTTTGGGAAAAATGTATGAGACCCTCTACGGTTTCCATTACTACTATTTCTTATCTGGTGTTTCTGTATTGATGGACTTTGAACCATCATTGCAGTCCAGAAACAGACTATTCTGCTTTATTATTTACATCAAATGCACTGAAAGTCATACTGGGAATTTTTTGTTGTTTAGGAAAATTTTTGCAGGTGAAGCAACACCCCTCTTCTGTTTGTTCTCCTGTAACCGTTTAAAAAAAAAAGTCTATTAAGTTGCATGGGGCATAGCAGTCCATGGTTTCCTTTCTCGCTCTAAGGTTGAGGAAGTAGAAATACGTGGTTTCTAGATGAGGGAAAAGAAGGATGTAGTCCAATGTGAGAGAGGTTCAGGCTCACCAGCACCCTTTTTTCTCCTTTTATGTATGTATGTAGGTGTTGTGTATATAGGCCTCCTGCGGGAGTCATTGTGAATTAGGATGTTGGAGAAAGTAGCCAGTGAAGCCAGCTGTCTTGAAAGGTTTTTCTAATTCAGTACCACTGAATTTATGACCTGAGTCATTTTATATATCAAAAGAAAGGCTAATCAGAGAAACTAAAAATAGATGGAAATGAAAGACATGCAAGTCATAACCACTTTCAGTTTTGCAGCCTTTCTTCTCAAATAACTGTATATGAACTCTCATTTAAGCATGGTTGCTTTATGATATTGGCATTTATAATGAAAAAAATAGTAATCGGCTGGCTAATCAAAAATGCTGATGAGATACAGTTCAAGAAACTTTTTTCTAATATTTTGCAATTGAAATTTTAATTCTATAACTGTCTAAAATTTTAGGATCAATTGGTGTTTGGTTACAAAGAATCAACTTTTACTCTGTGTTTAGAAATCTGTGCTAATTTTAATGCTAGTCATTACTGTTTTACTGCTATTTGTTTTGTTTCACTATCAGACTACACTTTTAATCATAGAGCCTGTCTCTGCGTAATGTAGTAACAGTAAAAACTGTTGAACTGTTGTGTAGAAAGACCATGCTACTTAGTCTTTTGAGAGTAGAGTCTGAATTTTTTTTTCAGTACTACAAGCTAGCAGGATAGCTACCTTCTCTAAATTTGAAGTTATCAATAATTAAGTTCGTATAAGCAAAAAGCTTGTATGTTGTTCAAAGTATACAGTAACATAAAATAAGAATATTGTGAATAGGCAAAGCTAAATATATTTTTTCAGGATTAATCAAACTGAGATTCATGACCCCTCAGTTATGGTTGCAATTGTAGTAGATATATGATTTGACCTTTCATATTTTATGTATATATATATATATATATATACACACACACACACACATGCACATGTTCTCTATATATAAAGTGAATTTTATCTTTTTAAAAATATTGTTTTATATAATCATTTCATGAAGTTTGGTTATCAAGGTAGCTCACAGCGTTTTTGGTCTTTTTGCTAGAATTGAACCTGATGGTTGCCTGAGCACTTTGGGTAGAGACTCAGGGTTTTGTGATTATCAGCCCAAGCTTGTAAGCGTGAGCTTGTTCCACTTATAAAAAGCTAACTTGCCTGATCTCCTTCCACCTCTAGTAAGGTGAAAAGCAGCTGCTTTGAGTTTGCTTGAAAGCGAGGCAGCAGTTGTGAGGACTATCCTCTTGAAGGTCCAAGTCTAGCCTCCAAACAGACCAAAGCAAGGCCATTTCCAGACACAGCAAACTGCAAACTTTGTGAACGAAACGCTGCAGGGCTGGCACAGTTATACACACAGAAAAAGCATTATGCTCACCCTATGGTAGCAGGTACTAATGTGTAATCTGTTTATAAAATCTAAAATTCTGCGGGTTTGGACCTTTCAAGAGTCAAACTTTAAAATATGTTTGAGTTGAGATCAAATCGGGATCCTAATCCTTTCAAGAATGAGTATCTTTAAATAGATTTCAGATTCCTGTGGCTAGATTCCCTAGACTAAATGAGCTGCCCCTGGCAAAGGACTGGAAAATAAGAAAGGAAGTGAAGGCTTTAAAGCATTTGTGGTTCTCCTCTCTCAAGGCTGTCTGGCAGTGGATGCTGTTCCAGCTCAGTGTGCTCAGATGCCCCTGGTCTCCAGGAGTTAATCCGGCAGCCAGGAACTAGTGCAAGGAAGAAGGCAAGAGTTGCATGATTTGACGGGAGAATGGTGCATGAAGGACAGACCTGGTCCCAAATCCTGCCCCTCTGCCGAAAAAGTATCTGGTTCTCTAAAAGGGGAGGACATTAATCTGCTGTCTGCACATGGAAAGATTCTTAATATTACCATTAGGAAAAAGGCCTGAGCGTAAGCTTCATGCAGTTTTGCATGAGGTCTATGAAGCAGTAGTTTGAAGGGGCAGATCATCAACAGCAGGATTTGGAAAGGAACAGATGAGGTGTGTGAGGGAGTTGGAGAGGATGTTGGGTGCTGATTGGGACTCATGTTACGGTATAAGAAGGTCACACTGCTGGCAGTAACGTCTTTGTTTTTATGTTGTGTATAACAACATCCAGAGAGCTGCAACTCGTGTTTGACAAAGCAGTGATGACTATAATGTGCTTCACTCTGAATGCCTCAGTTTCTAAGAGCATCTAAGAGGACAGCCGTTAAAATGTGCTGACCAGAATGAATTTGGGAGTTAATGAAAGCTTTCATCTTGTGAACCTATGAACAGCAAGGCCCCAGGGTCTAAAGTCAGAAATAAAGTACCATCACATCTAACAATCTCATCCTCTTTTTCCTGCCTCAGTATCTCTATTTATAAAGATTTTTATATTATTTTTATGCTTCTAGATTGCATGTACATACTTTCAGTTGTATTTGAAGATGCAAATAAATACAGAAATGATGAAAAAAGTGATTATTTATACTACATGGAGTTGTTTTTAACTTTCTTTATCTGCCAGGCTGACAAATTTCAGTCTACTGTATGCAAATTTTAATCAAAAGACATCAGTGAAATGTTTATCACCCAAACTGGGGTGCAGAATATTACGAGTCTTAAAATCCTGTTGTCTGAAGAGAGTAAAAACAATTAAACAGCACAGCCTGTGCATTGATTTAAGGAACCTGAAACAAACTATATACGGTTTTCCTATTTTTAATAGGAATTACAATATAAATTGACACAATTTTCTCAACCTTTTGGAATGTATATCTCCATCAAAGTATAAAAGAAAACTAAGTGTGAATAGTGTTTGAATTTAAGAAGTTTGCCAGAGCTGCAACCATTCATCTATCCTTAACAGGTAGAATATAGATAGAAAAACGATTTCAAAAATAGCTAAGTAGCTTCAGTCATATTCATAGTCTGCCTTTTCTTAAAATTTCTTTAAACTTAAACTCATTTCCTTTAAACTTGATTTATTCTTGGGTTTATATTTTCCAAGGCTTATGAAAGATTTGAATGGAACAGTCAATATCTAAGTAAATGTCTTCTGGTGGCAGATAGAATTTTTCTTGAAAGCTAAGGCAAAACTGCAAAGATGGGCATGTTGTAAGTTAAATTCTTTACTCTTTTCCCTATACTTTTGATATATGAACTGGGTTTTCAAGAGCAATGAGTGAGGGATTTTCAAAATGGAGGTACAAGTACAAAAAAGAATTCTTACTTTAGTTTTCCAAGGCAAAACTGTTAACAAAATGTTCCAGATAGGCCAATTACAAAATATTTTCCTTCCACTACAAATCCTGCAGTGGAATAACTGGTGGAATTAGCCAATTCAGGTACTGCACAGTAAGGATAATTTTCCACACGGTACAGTACTTTGTGTAATATTTCCCTGTGATGCAAATTATGCATTTCTGTGGCTCAGGCACCAGGTACTGCAGATAGGCAGCTGAGCGCGTAGGGTGATTTTTGGCTTCATCAAAACTTTTGCTCAGAGCAGTGAAATGCCCTTGTGAATACTTATTTCCCAAACACCCATTGGTCCCATTAACAATCTGCAAACTCTCATTTTTTAAATAAATTAAGCTGATTTTATCCAGGTAAAGAACAAAAATCCCATTAAACCATAACTTTTCCTGTGCCTCTGATATGAAGGATTTCTAATCCTAAATTCTGTGAAGAATTTACTAAAGCAATTTTATTAAACAAAACTTTTATAATAGATTTTTCAGCTGTTTATGACAACACTGATTCTAAAATTATTTTCATAGTTGAGTCTCACATCTCAGGAAGTTAAAAGTGATGGAAATAGTGCTACAAAAACAGCAGGTTTTACAAGCTTAATTTGATTATGTAGAATATGGATTCATTCTCTTCATTGTACTGTTATGCAATATTTTTAGCATAATCACTTCTGAAATTTTATTGGCTTTAAATTAGGGAAGATTAGATGTGTAATGGCTAGAATGAATTAAGGAGTACTTTATTTGCTTAATTAAGTTGTAAACAAAAAAAAACAGTCTGGGTTCCTCACACGTTAGACCTAAAGGTCTTGAAAATCTTTAATAGCACAGCCATCTCTGTGGTTGTGTGGTCATGTGTACAATGTATTAAGTTTATGGGATGAAAGAAATCAAAATCTTAGTAGCAAATGGAGAATGTTCTGTCTTGGATGGCTGTAGATATTTCATCTTATATAATTGTCAGCAGAAGCATTATGTTGTTATATTCTTTCACACAGCAGATAAAGACCTTATACATGAAGTATCATACTTTCCTATGATTTTGTGGTTTAAAAATGTAGTAAGATCTATATCTGTCCTGGATCTTAATCCTATGTACGTGAAGCAAACTTTCATTCCCCTCGTCAGTTTTGTGATGAGCTGTCAGAACCCTGTATTTGCTGTCCTCAGCCAGTGGGGACATACAGAGGGGACATACAGGCTTTGCAAACCTGACTGAAGCTATTTCGTTTTTTGTTTCTTTGCCAAAGAATGCTAAATATTTCCAATAGCTATTTACAGGTCAGAGGAAGTTCCCAGCAGATTAGAACTGTTTTAAGGAAAATTAAAAGCTGAGCCAAGTTATTCCACAGCAGAGGATCTTTTCAGTCTGCACATACATTTTTTTGCCTCTATATAAAGAACTCATAAAGAGCTAAGGAAACTGTGTGTGCTGAACCTACAGACTAACATGGCAGTGGATCTCTGCCTCTGTCAGGGGCTGTTGTTATGTTCCCTGTGGTTGGTAATGTAAACAAAGTGCTGTAGGTCTGTTTTGATGAAGGATTGCCCAAATGACTATCGTTTTGCTCGATAGCAGGAAGCCCTTTGGATAGCAGCTGTAAAGATTCTGGTATCGTTTTACTGTGACCTGAGAAATAGAATGAAGCGGCTAAATAAACAGAGTAAATTTGACCTACCTTCTGTTGTAGGCAGAGTGTAACTTTATTAATTTGCCTCTGATGTTGATTCTTCACACTCTGCTTTTTTTTCCTCCTTGTAAAGAAACAAAGTCTTTGTGGTTTATAAAATGAATTGGAAGGAGGGGGGGAAAAAAGCCATATGTTTGTAACTTAGTGTGTGCTTGAAGCTGTACTAATTTAGAGGGAGAAACTGTCCTTTTCCCATAGATCAACTTATATTAAAGATGTTGAACATATCTTGAAGATATGACGTATGAGGAAAAGAGTAATTTCAGAGATCAATAGGGTTTCTTAAACAAGTTGCTACCTAGGGAGCATTCTGCTTTTGATAAAATAAAGCAAGCAATATTGTAACTATGGTAGGATATACAAGAAAAATAAACAAAAGCACACTAAAATTCAAGTGTATATAGTATTGGGAAAGTATTGAAAAATGATCATTTTTGACCAAAGACAATAAATTGACCAATTGACCAATACATAAATTCTTGGCAGACCCCTGAAGCCCAAGAGGATGAGGGGTTTCAAAGATGCTTAAAGATTTCTAATGGTTCTCAGGCATCTTAATTCAAACACCCTGAGATTAAAATATTCATATTTATGATTTGTCCTTGAGTATCCTGTTCACTCTAGAAAGTCCTGTTTTCCTAATTTATTAGCACAGAAATCAAGAGCACTAACTCCAGGTATTGAATCCTTTGTTACTTTGGAGATACTTCAGTTGTGCTGGAACAGTACAGTGAAAGCACATCTCGTTTCATCCTTTGTGTGTCATTCATCACCATTTACCAAGGTGGAAACACTGTGATAAGGATAAGAAAGGAACTGTACAAATATTCTTACTAGCTTACTTGGAAAAGCAATCATTAAATGAATTCTAAACGGTGTAAAATTGTTGTTACAAGGCTTTCTAAAAATTAAAAACTTGAAAATCATTGATAAGAAAACCTATCATATGTTGAAAGAAAATTGTTACTTTTCTTAACACTCTCATTTACATACTCGCTATCTCACAGTTAAAAAATATAGTTAATATTCATATGTTGCTTTATTTTTTCATCCTTTTGCTTTTATCTAATGGTTCAATTGGCATCTTTTGATGTAAATGGTAAAGGGCTTCTCCTGAATTTTATTTTTAAAAATTGTCTTTTTATACTATCAGGATTCTATGTTCAGTCTTGATCTTAATTCAGTAAAATACTGCATTCCATACCAATGCAAATTAGTGATTAAACTGGGGAAGTCTATTTATAGGATGTACTAGATCACTGGGGCAAATTCCATTTCAGGAAAGTATACTTTTCTGAAAACACTTCTAACACATTGACTTTTACACTTATGCATCATATATTTAGCATGCACAAATACTTTTTTAAATATAAAAAGGTCATCAATTTTTAATTAAAATTGAACAAAGAGAATTCTGACCTTGGATTTTTGCTTCTTTAACTTCATGAGCTGTTTCAAACACAAACAGTTGAAGTCTTTTAATATAATCTGTCAAGTCTAAGATACACAAATACGAAATACCTGATCTTTAAAACTGGCACATTGATGGTGGTCCCGTGGTACGTGTCTGCACTGATCTGCAATTCTGGTCATGTCAGTTGAGCTACTGTGCTGTAAGTTAGAGCACGAAGACTTCAAGCTCTGTTATCTCTATTGGATCTCTGAGGTCTACAGACCTCAGCAACTCAGAGCAATCTCTGTTCTCGCCCTTTCTTTAGAAAACACCTTGGTATGATTTTTCGTCCTTTTTCTCACATGAAATCTGGGTAGGATTGTTCTTTTCCAGTTTCAGCCACACTAGTCTTACAGGCTCTTTCCACATCTAAATCAGGATGTATATGGAGACTTCTGGATCCAAAAGGAAAAGCTGACTCATGTCCTGAGTGTGTGGCAACACTCTCAAAAGATCTTGTCAGCAAGTTGGCTATATTTATCTGGAGTTATTCCACGTTGAAACACTTGAGTACAGGACTACCTGTGCATGTCTATGTAAATATATATATAAGTATATCATCCTGTTACTGACATTACATACATCTATGTATTTTTTTCATATCCTATTTTAATGATGTAGCAAAGGTTAAATAACGCATTCTATATTTTGTTCCCAGGATGTGCTGTGTGTCTTGTCTTTGTGCTGCTGAGCTTTACAGTAATTTTGATTCCTGCACTCTCAGTCCTCACTGGAAAGTGAGTTACTGTTCTCAGACTATGCTATTTAAGCATAACAGCTTAGTGCAGGCAGCCTTCCCCACTATAACATAGAATAAAGATTAACTGATTATATGAAGCACTGCTCCAGAAGTCATCATTCTCTGTGCATAAAGAAATAATTTGTTTAAAAATTACATTCTTCATTCAAACCATCTTCTCTTGAGGAGAAGAGTAATAAGCATGGACTGCTCAAACCAAGTGGTAGTCTAGGAGACCAGAAATCAAAACAGTTGTCTTTCTACATATTCTTTACTTACAGAAAAATAAGTTAACTGAAGCCCCCATGTGGCATATATTTTTCAAATGGCCAGTATCTGTTTCTGCTCAGCTCCAGGAATTGTAGAATGAAACCCTTAATTGCTTATTTTAACATTAAAGCAAGTACTGGGCTATCATTGATGGGAATGAGATTGCAGGATGCTTTAAAATTGTTCTACTACACAGCAATTTCATAATTAAACTTCTTAAATTTCTTTAATTATAGTTAAACAAAATATGCCAATATAATATCACACAGAATATCTAGAGCATAAAGCAGGTTCAAAATTTAAATGCATTTTCTATTTCCAAGTAAATATATTTTGCTCAGATGCTCAACAGGTTGTGTTTTTATGTCTTTAAGAAAGAAGCAGACTTCAAGGCCACTTCCAAGTCCAACTGTTAGGAAACTCACTATTACCTTCAGATTGAAGAATTCTGTCTTTTCCAAAAATTCTTAAACCTACCAATGGCAATCAAAACAGTAACTGTACTCTGCCATCTTGTTAAATTAATTCTAGGAATCAAACAGCAGAGGGAGAGAGCAAGAGCTCTGATACTTCTATGCTTTGTTATAACACTAGCCATGATTTTTCTTAAAGTATCCCCTAAAGACACACACTTTCCAAAGACACACTCTCTTTACACCTAATGTCTCTGTGAGAGTCACCATAAGTGAAATCCTAAAGTAAAAATATTTTTCTATTTTCCCAGAGAAGTCGAGAAAATCAGCATTCATCAATCATAGCCAATTGATGAGAAATTGTTGGTGTGGTGTCAGTGTGTATTTGAAAGATGTTATTTTCTGGATTCTTACACCAAGTAAGATCCTATCTTATTACTTGTAGATAATGTATCTTTCTCTGCTTATTATGAAGTTGATGGACTTCTTGACCTGGGACTTTATTTGATTATCCCCCCCTTCAAAGAAATGAAAAGAAGAATACTGTAGAAAATAGTGTGCTACACTTCCCATTATAAACCAGAGTTGCTGAAGCAATAGGGGATTTTATTTGTAAAGTTCAATCACATATTTTTATCAAATACAAACTATAATAATGAAATGTTCATATAAATGTCAACATTTTGTCATCCTCAGGCTGAAATTTAAAATCCTTTAAATAAAAAATAAAATGAAGCACACACAGACAAATGTTGAGCTTAGCCAGATGTGAATGTGCAGTCAGTATTTTATGGACCAAATACCATTTTAACAGAACAGTTGAAAAATTATTTAAAGAATTTTCTATTTAAACTAAATAAAATATTTATGCAGGAGAATTTTTGTGGAACATAAAGGCAAGCATTCATCAAATCTTGCTGCCTGTTTTCCTCAACTCAATATTATGGTAAGTAAAACTGTGTGACTCAGACCAGGAGCTTAATTCATATTTAGTTATTGAGGGTGGATCCTCACATTTATGTTTGTTTCTACAGCCAGCTCTTTGGATAACCTGTGTAGTAATCACTAAAAAGCTAAGAACTCCCTCACCTGAATTCCTGGCAACCTGTCTGTCATTTACAAATTTACACATTTCTTAATACTCTGGATATAACCTCTAGTACTTCTTAAGAACTAAGGTTTAAATCAAAGAGTAAGACGGAGAATTGATCACTGACTTGCTTTTTTCCCTATGCACCAAGCTCACTCCCCACTCAGACCTGCCATAGCACAAAGATTTGAAACCTTTGTCACATAACCAAGTTGTGTGCCGAAGTCATATATAGTGTCAAACACGTTATTGAACTTTGGTGAAGTACAGATGGATCTGCGAGAAGAATCTGCAGATCCTCACAGATTGGAAGAGAACTGGAAGAAAGTAAAACCCAGGGGTGAAAAAAAAAATAGCAAACAAGCAGGAAATATCTAGTTTATTTTCAGTATTTTTTAAGACCATGACTGAAAAATGACTTTGGTCTGGTTGTAGTGGTCTGAAGGTAAGTTGGGATATAACGGAGTCAATTCAAGCATTGTTTACATGATAGGAGATAATGGTTGTTTCAGCCCGGAAGGGCCTGTACTAGCTAAAAAGAGAGTTGATACAACTTAAACTATGTGCTTCAGATTGAAGAAAGTGTGGATCAAACAGTACTTGGTATTTATTTTATTAAGAGTGTTATACTTCTCATAGTGCTTACTAATATAAATGCATTCTTCACAGGTCTCTCATTTTCTTCTATTGTTTTCTTTCTGTTCTTTCTCTGTATTACCTCTACCATTTTTTTTCTATATTTTTTATCTGCCATTCCTTCAGATCTCTCTTTCCTCTTCTCCTTCCTATTTCCCTTTCTGTGTTCCAGATTCTTAGATTTCACCTTTTCTCTTACTATTTATTGTAGGTCTTTCCCTTTTTCGAAGTCTCTTTGCCCACCTTTCCTAACTGTCTGTCTGTGCTGTGAACACGTTCTGCATTTCAGAATGCATTGAAGGGATATTTGGATTGTAACAACTGGGGAGCTGCCTTTTCTTCCTGTTCACAGCCCACTTTACCCTTTATTTAGTGTGAGCGGATGGCACTTACTCAGTATATCACAGGGGAGCAGAAACTGTAGAAAGGCTGTCAGGGTGCAGACAGAAAGCTGTTGTCAGTTCTTGGCAGCCTGCTGAATATATATATATGCAGTTAAGAGTAACCCATACAAAGGCACTTTTTTTTTTTTTTTTTAATCCAGAAGGTAACCAGGCAGTGCTCTTGGGTTCTAGTCCTAGGATTTGGTAAGTGGCACAATGTCACTTAAAGTAAACTGGTGGTTAATACCAGCTTAATACCAGTCCTGAGAGTTGTTCTTTTGAGATCTTGCTATCCATCTCCTTCCTCCCATGCATGCAGGATGGTGAGCAAAGCTCCTTGATAGTTCCCTCAGCAGTTGCTCCACAGATGGGCTCGGAGTGTGTAGGAGGTCCAACTGAAAGATGGAGCTTCTCAGCAGGGCAATTAGCCTGTGCAGAGCTCCATATTTCCTTGCTGCTGGTTGGCTAGCTCCTGGTTAGATGGTTTAAAACCAGTTTACACATTTCTGCTTGACAACACAGAGCTCTGTAGAACCTATGGGAAGACAAGTTGTACCTCAACCACCTGCCCGAACACCTGCTCCATGCTCTGGTTGCCATGAGATAGAAATGCAGGTTCTCATGCCAGAAGGCAGTCAAGGTGCAGCACCCGTTGTCTGTGAGAACCGAGGGAGAGCCACAGGGCCTTTAGCATTAATAGCACTAGCGTTAATCCTCAGAGCAAACAGTTTCCTTAAGTTACTCCATCACTGATGCGCTAAGTGCTGTTTCTGCTTTGGAACGCATGGAGAGGCGGCAATTGGTTTAAAGAAGCATTGTTAAGATTTTTTGACCCACTCCAATAATCAATGTTGGGGATTTTTGTTGTTTTTGTTACCCACTTGGCAGTAAGTTTCTTTTAACAACAAATCCACTCAAGAGTCCCAAAAGTCATAACTCTGACTCCTATGGCACTCCTAAACCAAACTCTATGTGCGTACTCCTTCTAATACCAGCATTCACTCACATTTTCTGTAGGGCAGAGTCATGTTTTTAGAATTTCTTGATACTGATCTTTGCAAGCTATTTAAACTAAAGAAGGCAAAACATTTTCCCCACTCTCCGTGTTTTTTGTACAGCCAGCAAAAACTATTGTTAAAAGAACTGTTTTTCACAGGTGAAAACGGTCTTTTGAAGTGTTTTGACAAAAAATGGTGGTTGGAGAGCCAGCGGGACCCATGTGCAATGCATTTCTGATCTGTGCAATTGTGACCTTGAGGACTGATTATTGCAATTTTGCCCAGCACTTCTGCCAGGTGCTTGGGGGAAATCCCTCTAGCCAGAAAAATGCCGGTACCTTATTTCTTCAGCAAAACATGTCAAAATGAATGAGTCATCTCAATATTGTTCTCCTCTGCCTATGCAAGCTCCATATGCATAAATGCTAGTTGCGAATGTTTACCCTCATACTTAAAGGTATATCTAAGAAATTCCCTTTCTAGTCATAACCACTGACTCTGCGAGAACTTTGTTCATTGGGATGGTTAAATTGTAAAGATTTGCGGATGTGAGACACAAATGCTGTATAGCACGTCTCCTAGTTTTTAGTGTATTAAAAGAATGAGTTCTTTCTTTTACTATTCTGACAATAAATGTTCTCAGAAACATTAAAAAAAAAAAGAGAGAGAGAAAAAGAGAAGACAATAGTAAGCACACTATTGCTAATCATCCTGAACCCCCATCTGTAACCAGAGGTGTCACTCTGTTGTTGTCTCTGACTGCAGTCAAGCAGGATGGTTTTCTGTCCTTAGACCTTACAAGAAGGGTGTTCCATAACTGTCAGAGTAACAGCAGCTCATGATAGTTTAACATGAAATTAGCTCTTTCATTTCTATCAACTTTTGGCAGTTGACAGTATGCACCAGGTTCATGTAAATTGAGTGCCAAATTATCAATTTTAAAATATTTATATACTATAGGTGCAGATTGTAAGTTTAGTCTAGGCAGAAATATTCCATTTCTCAGAAGCTAATAACGTATTCCATAGTAGTTACCCTATTTTATTAGTGTGTGACACATGTCTGTTTAAGGATCAAGGCCAAACCCACAATTACTGTATCTTCTTATCAACATTCAGTTTTCACAGGCAATTACAGCTTATGCATATTTTATAAGAAGCATTTGAAGCATATACTGATTATGTAGTACTTCCTCAATAGCTTGTAATATGCAAGAATGCTTATGACAGAATGTAGTATATATTGTGTATAAAAGACCCTTCTTCATTTTAATCACTTAGATAAACCAGCCTTTTTTGTTTGGTATCCCTGCTATGTTTTGTTTGTTTCAAGTATTATAGATGAAAAGAAAAGCAAAATATTTCTGCGTCTCTTATCTGCATGTGGGCCCTGCGTCACTATGTGAAAACAGAAGTGCTGCAGCAGAGGAACTGCGATACGAAGTTAGACCTGCAACCCCTTCATTATCCAAACATGTAGCCTGTGTCTGTTCATGACCAGTTCCAGATATCTGAGCGAGCTGCTCAAGAACCCTTAGAGAAAGGAAGTTTTGTGTTTCATCTTGACCTTCAACAGCAGCTAGCAGTTAGCTTTTGCTTTGGAGCACAATATTTGCATCTCTCAAAATGGTACAGTCCTATCTAATCTAGCCAAGCTGATTCCGATTTTTCTTATCCATATAAGCAGGTTTTTATTTTCAGCAGCATTCAGAACGTCCTCCCCCCAATAAATAGTGGTCAGAGAAATGTATCTACAAGGTCTTCCAGGTGATACAGAGCATCTGAAAATCTGAGGATTACATGTTGAGGTCTTCCTTGCCACCCCTGACCCATGTCTTAATATGAAAAATGAGGGCTGGGTGGTGCAGAACAATCTACTCCAAACTTGATTCAGCCAGAGAATTCACAGCTGTCCCTTTAAGGCTTCTTTCCATCGTCTTCATGCTGTTTCAGCAATGTTCAACAGAGAGAACAGGAGCCAAGAACTTGGATCAAAATGTGTAATCGTGTTTTGAATTCTACTATGTTTTTGGCTTTGGTCGTAGCTCATGGCTATGGGTTGGTTCCACAGCTTAATCACAAAATTCACTGTTAAAGTTAATGTGAAGACTAATAATTTAATGAGATTCCAGCCAAGCCCAGGAAGCGTTTAAACATCAGTGATTTGGGGGAAGATGTTATTGAAGAAGTAATAGTTTATTCAAGCAAAGATTTTCAAGACTTTCATTTCTCTCTATCCAAATTCAGTTTATCATTCTACTTTTCTTTGTATTAAACTAGCTTAATATTAAAATGATGGTTTTGAACTGGAGAAACTCTGAATAGCAATTAAGGTGGTTTTATCGTTGTTGGGATTCAAAATGGCATTTTGCCTGTTCTTTTGCACTTTAATGCTACTGTTAGGGGCACGATAAAATCTGGATCTCAGAGGACCACGACCAAGTTTGGGGGAAATTTCATGTAGATTAGGTTTTGGAAATTTTCCATCAGAGCTGTACATGAATGACTGAAATGATACAGGTAGGAAAATGAAGATATTCAGCTGAACACCTATGTGTTCATATATACGTGCACATGAAATTCATAAACTTCCATTTTGAAACATATGGCTTTCAAGTTCAGCTACTTGACAAAAAGTTGGTGGTAATATATTTCTGCTCATCATGTGTTCTGTGGGAGTTTTCCTACGCAGTATTTTAGAACTTTTAATGTTCACAGTTTGCTATGAAAGCTCTTCTGAAAAGTAAGAACACGAGCAGCAAAATCCCCTGAATCCCATCTTAACTCCTGAGAAATCTCCAAAGACACAGGCAAAAGCTTCAGAATTTAGGCAGAAAATATCTCTCTTCTGCTAAGTGACAATTTACTATCCTTATCTTGTATGGAGACATCTTGAAGAAGATCAGTAATAAATACCAAGTTATCATTTTGTTTTGGAACTAGAGCTTTTTATTTCTTTCATGTTGCACATTAACTTTTTAGCTATAGACAGAACTGCTGTATTAGAAAACTCATTTTTCCCTCCGCAGCAGTGATTCCGAAGGGCAGGATTTCTGTATCCCTGTTATGCTGCTGTTCTCATGAAACATCTGGTTAACTTCACAATGAGATTATAAATTGCGCCTTTTTTTTTCTGACCTGCATTTTGTCATATGGGATGCGATTTAATCAACTTCCGTGTGACAAGAAACCTTTGGAATCATGCTGTGTTTGTTGCTTACAGAGGGCTGTGAATGCAATGCAGCAGTTCAAATTTATCATGGCAATATATGAGTCTGGTACGACACATATTTTTAATATGCTTCAGAAACAACTTTTCTCATCTGAAATCCTCGTTGTGAAAAAGCTTGTATTTATATATTAATTTATTGTCAAAGGATCAGACTTAGAAACTATCTAAATTAAAGCATAGCTTGCAGTCCCTTGTGAATAACTGAATAACTTGGTTCAATGTTAGGTCACAGTGGAACGTAGACTGTAACAGGAATACATAAAAGCTCTGAAGGGAGCAAAGAGACTTTATTCTGGAATGGTGAACATCGTTGCCAGAGTAACATAAACCTTGTGTGTTTTCACAAGGAAATGAGTCACTTGTTTCTGTTGGCCGGAACTCTGTTTTCTTTTAATTTCATATTTTAGCTGCCTAATATAGTTTGAAAGAACTCTAGGATTCCAGTCTTTGGGCTTAGATACCTTGTTAATTAAAGCAGAGCAGAAGGGTAGCATAGTAGTTACACAGTATCAGGTAAAATTGATAGTAAATATGGCACAATCACATGTTGTGTGAAGGATGCTTTGATCCCTGTGTAGCACCGTTCTGTGAACTATTTATAAAGTTATGGAAAGAAGATGCTTCTTCACATTTGTTATGTGTATATGTGCATGTATATTTATTTCTGCGGCTTGTGTGCTTCGCTAAACTGATTTGGAAGTTCCCTCATGACGATTAGGAGCCTCACAGTTTAAGGGCATAAGATTTAGTCAAAATGCTTGTTATACTCAATGAGCAGACTGTCTTTAACGTCAAAGGTGCTGGATCAGATCCATACGAACAGTGAGGCAGTATTTCCCTTGTTTGGATCAGCAGCTCAGAACCACTGAGATGCTCGTCCCCGTTTCTCGTGTTACGGCAGCACAGAATATTCTCGCAGCAAACCAGCCGGTCCTTGCTGAGGTGTCCCCACAAGACGTGAGATCAGCACGGCTTGTTCCGAAGCCGCTTTCTATTTTCTTCTTTCTTACAGCTCCAAGGTATGGAGATCGTGCCAAGCAAAATAAGTAACACAGACGGCTTGAGCAGTTCTCAGCTACAGTGGAGTCTCTGAAGGAACATAGCCGGCTGGTACAACATAGACTACTTTATCCTGTGTATAGTTTGGGCAGAAACTCCATATAGCTCCATTCACTGCTGCAGCCTTAAAAGGAAGTAGCAGAAAATGAGAGCCAAATAAATTCATCTGAGAATTAAAGTATATATTATATACTTCTCTGATGGCATAAATCTGTATCCACAAATGCTGCACACCTGTATATCTATATGTGATTTTTAGATATTTTAGCATGTTTAAATTTAATGTTATCATGTATTTCTCTACATCATAAGCACTAGCAACGAATTTTATTACTCCCATAGATAACGATTATTCAAAAAGCAATACTTAAAGTGTAGATAGAAATGCCGGAAAATACTGAAGATATGCTTAATCTATCCTATTCCAACAACAACCTGCATTCTTAGTCAACCTCACCTGAGGATCTTGAAAACAATATTTACTAAATAAATATTAAGGTATCTTTTTTCCAGCCTGACTAAACTCATAAACAAGTGTTTTTAAAAAACTTCACTGAGGAGCAAATGATAAATAGAGGCTAACTGAATTTCGAAGGTCATCTACTCTGTTTGACTCAGAAAGGAAAAAGCGTCCTGTCCTGAACCATTACTTGCATTAACAGGCCAGACACAGGTAAATAGGACTTTCTGTTAAAAAGTTTAAGAATCAAAAAGAAAAAAAGCAGGTGATATGCACTGCAGATGATATCTACTGATATCCAGTTAATACAGCCATATTAAGTCCCTTGTTTAATTAGAAATTCACTACAGAGAAAAAACATTTATTTCTTACACAAAGAAAGAATTGTTTCTTTCCCGTCCAATATGTGCTTTAGCATATGAAAACAAGGCTGGATGTGGACTCAAGAAATAGACACCTTGCATACAAGGTGACTCTTGTTGGAGTTTGGTCTTCTCCAACAAAGTGTTATCACAGAAGAATGCAGTTGTTCAAAAACAACATCAACATGGGGGACTTATTGCAACTATTAATTTCATTGTATTTTCCATTAAAGGTCTCTGATGCACCTGTCCTAGTGAGCTATCTGGTCTATATATTTAAAAATTTTGAGATGTAGTGTATGAAAATCTTAAAAAGTAAATGGCTCTACCATAAATTTTGACCAGGGTTTTTATTCTTTGTTTGTCCCATTTTCTTCCGCTCAGATAGGTAGAGGAGCAGTGCGAAGTGCATGGCAAATATCATATAATATTGCTATACATCACCCATCCTTTTGAGTGTTGTTATTCTGTCAATGATGTATGCCCTACATTTTTCTTCTACATCATCTGTTCACAGATGTCTCACATTTGCAGTGAATCTCGTACTGTGTTTGAGGAACATTACTTCCGTGGAAGTCAATGGAATTATGAAACCTGTTCCTATGGATTCAATATGGTCAAATATTTCCTTGCAATTTCAAACACACAGCCCTGAAAGTCTTTTGAGACCTAGCTCAGTCTTGAATTCGGCACAAACTCAGTGCATTGTTTATTTTGCCAGGTGGGTTGTCAGATTTTGGAAATATTTAACAAAAATGAAGTAGAACAGGTATTGTTATCAATACTTGTGTTTAGGATCAAATGTTGTTTGGAAGTCCAAATTCCGAACTGAAAAATCTGAAGTAAGAAATCAGAGACTCACCCTTTAAACATCCACTGATGCTGAGGTTATTACCTCAAGTAATAGCTGTCCAATAGCTGTATGCTTATATAAGCGGTGAGTCATGGGCCCAGACAGGAGAAATCTAAGAAATTATTACCTGGCTCTGGGCAGGTTTTGTCTTTCAACATATATTAAATTGGAGGATCATGGAGATTTAAGCACATTTTTCTTTTTTCAATTTTTATGTTCAATTTTTTTTTTAATTTTAGTAAGAGCAGTTCTAAAAATAGGATGGTCACTCACAATAACATTTATTGGTTTTCTAGCCTATAAAAATATATTAATAAATCAACAAAACTTCAGACAGGTACTGGTACCTATGCAAAGCGTCATGTAATCTGAAAGCATTTTGGCAGAACACACTATATTAAAATTCTATGAAGCCTTTTACAATCATTTACCGGCATGTATGCATTTATTAATCTAATTATTTCATTAGCATTATCATAATACCTAGACAGGATAGTCACGGACTCTCCTCTTGGTAATAGCATTTTATTTTATTGTATTCACACTGTAATAATTCAGAGAATTATTCACAAAACAGCGTTATCTGCTCCAGAAAGCTCATAATGCAAAGAAGCAGTCGAGACAAATATAGAAAAGTGGAATAGGAAACAATTGTAATCAAGATGCCAGAGGCTTCAGCATGTTTGTGACTTTGCAGGATAAGGCTTAGAACAAGCAGATCTTGTGTGAGTTCTGGAAATGCAGAATATTAAGGCTGATCAACTTCCTCCTTTGGGAATAGAATTTGGGAGCTCTCTGTTTTTTCTCATCCTGCTCTCAGTCATATGTTTCATGGGATTCCGTTCCTTCAGAAGTGTGTTGTTATGGTTTCCCTAGTATCAGCTTATAAATCTTCAAGCTCAGAGCTGATTTTGCAAGCTGGTCCCTGAAAAACATTGGCAGCTTTGAAATATTCCATAGAATGAAATTCTGAGGGCTGAGTAGCCCTGCAAAATAAATTGGTAAACCCTTGCCAACGTTTAGAGCAACATTTTGCCAGCTTCTTCTATCCCTACTAGCAACTTGAGTTTACACTACAATAGCTTATGTCTAGTCTATACTGGGAATTAGCCTCTATTCCAGTTAGCAGCGCAGCCACATCAGATGATGCCAACATGCAAAATCATACTTACCCTTCTAGAAGCCTGAGTAAATTCTTCAAGTGAAAATTATGTTTTGAATTACCTAAGCTAGGAGTTTGCACCGATGTAATTATCCAGCTGGCATATAGCTGGGAAATCCATGGCCTTAAGCAGAGCAGCTTTTTAGAAAACTCAAAAAAAAAAAAAAAAATTAGAGAGTTTCAATTTCTCACAGGATCAAAGAGTTTATTTTTTGCTTCCAAATCATAATTTGCCATGACAGATGCAAAAATAGGTAGGTGCAGCTTCCAAAAGTGCTCTAGACCAGATATATTGTCAAAAAATGAAAGGAAGATTCAAGTATGTTCCATGTAATCAGTCCACTGTGAATAAAATATAATGTTTCTGTTATATCCATATGTCACTTTTGCATATAGCTAAGCAATTACTCTAAACCAACTTACAGACTCATATGTGTTTGCAGAACATGTTTTTATGATGATTAGTCTTTCATGAGAATGAATGTTAACTTGAAAAAAGCAAAGATGTGTTAAATTAACCCCAATCTCCTTTTTGTGCTAAGTCATAAGATTATTTTAGTGTTTGTGTAGTTGACACATATCATACTTGTGTGTTCTGAGAAAATCTACAGTTTGATCAAACAGCAATGGCCATGAACAATTTTCATATCTTTTTCTTTTTTTTTCTTTTCTTTTAGGTAGAGTTAAACTTCTGTCTTCATGGTATGTAATTTAAGACTAGCCATCCACTTGAATATGAAGGCAATATAAAGCGTGTGGCTCTAATGTCCACTCAGGACATGTTATTGGATAATTTGCATATTTGATATGAAATCAGACCTTAAGCCTAGCCTGGATTTAGCCATTCTTTGCATACGTAGGTCTGCAGCATTAGGTAGTGGGTTCCAGTGAAAATTAGGACAAAATATTCATTTATCATTGCATGCATGTGCATCATTGCACATAGCTGTTACATATAGCTATATACCCTAGATTTTACCCTTTTTTACTGTGTCACATTTTAATCCCTGTCTTCCTTTTTTTTTTTTTTTTTTTGAAAAGGAGTGGAGAAAAGAGTATTTCTGAATATTTTTCAGTAAAAAAAAAATTGAGTGAGAACAAAATGGTTTCCTTTTAGCCCTTGTGAGCAGACATGGAATAAACATTGACAATATTGAGCAAAACTCCATCTCTACTTACAAAGCTGGGAAACAGGCAAAGTGTGTGGTGAATGAGTTTCCTAAATATGAATTCAGATATTACATTCACTGAAGTAAGGAGCTGCAGAAAATTTATAAAAGAATGACATTTTAGCAGAATATAATTTCTCATTTATGCACAGTACCTTTTGTTTCCAAGAAATTATACAAATATCAGTTAATTAACTATTACAACACTTTGAGGGAGAGGAATAAATTATCACTCAGAAGTAATAAATGATAAATTTGGCACAGACGTGTGACTGTTGGAGTGTTACAACTTCGATCACCCCAGTTAATTATTTTATGACTTCATGAGAAAAAGGAGAAAAGCATCTTAAAAGTTTATCATGAAGTCTTCCATATCTACAGACACTCCCCCTTTCCCGACAAGCCGTGAGTGGAATAAGCTGTGGGTACTATATTTCCTATACCATCTGGAAATAATTTTCATAACAGTTTGGACACTTCATGGTTTGTGCTAAAGGCTTGTTGTGCAACCTACTGAATGTTGCAGAAGTCTTATCCACTGATTAGCATCCACGGAATGATTTTAAATAGGGTCTACTGAGAAAACCTAGTATGTTTTTCTCCACAGATTATAAAATACCAAAGAAGTAAAGAGACTGAATCAAATTGCTCTTTTTCCTTTCTTCTTTAAGCTGCAAGCAGGAAATCTGGGAATACAAGACAGAAAAGAACATCTCACATTGAACAGTTTTCTGTTGATATCAGTCACAGAATCATTATGGTTGGAAAAGATCTTTGAGATCACCGAGTCCAACCGTAAGGCCCTCAACACCATACCTGTTAAACCATGTCCCCAGGCACCTCAGCTACACGGTTCTTTAACACTGCCAGGGATGGTATCTCCACCATTTTCCTGGGCAGCCTGTTCCAATGCTTGACTATTCTTTACATATAGAAATTTTTTCCTAATATCTAACCTGAACCTCACCTGGTACAACCTGAGGTCCTGCATAATGCCCTTCATAAATGCATTTCTCTCTACCTGCAGCATAGTGGGGTGCTAACTTTGACAATCCCAGGGAAATGCTGCTCCATCACCCTGCTATACTCCACTCAAGCCTAAAAACTTTCTTCTGCTATCAAGCCAAATTTTACTTAGGGCACCATTCACTCCTGAATCACTGGCCCACCAATCTTATCTGGAATTGTAATTTTTATATTTTACATGTTTGCATATATACTTTTCAGCACAGAAAATCAATGTTTGTTTGGTATGTTGTCCCTTCTGTTTCATTATATACATATGTATGTGTTGGGTAACAGAAATAATTTCAATTGACTAGCACGTATAATATAAAAATGTTTCTGCTAATTAGTTCAGCTGATAAAATTGTCATATTGTGTTCTGAATATTGGCTTCAGTCTTGGATTGAGAGATTTAGAGCTGTCATGTGTCCCCCCAGTGACCTCAGCTGTAGGTTATCAAGGAAAAAGCGAAGCAGAACATCAGCTGAAAGCAATCCATTTGAGAATGGGATAGCCTACATAGTAAGTTCCCTTAGTAGGGATTGGGGGATTACAAAGTAGTTGGGTTTAAATATGAGTGAATACTGACTTTACTAGCTGTGTTGAGAAAGCTGAAGAATAAGAACTAGCAGCTGATATCCCAGCTAAGGCTTCCAAGCACAACTGGTAGCACATAGCATCTATAGGAAGCAGCCTTTCCAAATGACATGTGGTTTGGGTTCATATAAAGGAAAAAAAAAAATGTTTCTTTATTTTACAAAACAGTTATGTTTTAGAAATAAGTGAGAAGCAACTTCTAACTCCGTGTCTCTGAAGGAGCTGCATAGGTGTGTGTTATTGGAATGCTTCCCTTTATCCCTTGAGAAGGAAGCACTAAGGAGTCTAGGCAGCTCTGGTAACACTTCTGCCTCCTAACTTCAGGAAGCGTCAGAGTGCCAGCAATGCTGTACTAATTAACAGTGAGGTCTGTCATGTACTGGGAGGCTCAGGATGCCACCAGACAAGCCCTGCGGCTTCATATAGGGAGGACTGTTTTCAGAGGTTACCAACCTCGGCAACACCCTTTATTGCTGTCCTGGAGCAAACGCTGTCTATTGTAGCAAAGAAGACAAAGGCAGGTATGGGTTCTATGTCCAGCACATAGATCTTTCTCTACATTTGCTCTTTGGCATATTAATTTAAACCCAAACCCCTGGTAATTAGAATAATATTTCCATTGGTGAGCTATGGGGATGAAGATCCAGCAGATGTTTATTACTGAGCATAGCCTGGCCCCTAACCCCAGGCAAGGGAGATGGGAGGAAGGCAGGCAGACTGCTGGGGACCTGCCACGGTGGTGTCTGCTATCGGCCCGAGGGATCACCAGAGCCCTCTGAAAGGCTCTTTTGTAGAGCTGCTAGCAGCAGCACCGCCACTTTTGGAAGTAAGATATAAATCAACGGAGCAATTTCTAATCAAGATTTCTGTAAGTATAACCGTTCATTTCAGGGTAGCTTATCTGACCCTGCATCAGCTTAACAGAGTTCATTTACTATGCTTGTTCTTCATGGAGTGTATTTCAAAACTTATTGTAAAATACAATTTTAATTACTTGTAGCTTTTTGAATACATTTTATTTTGTATATTTATGTAATTTCTCATTTCAGCATTATAGACTTCCTTGGGAAAAGCTGAATCACAAAAACCAAAAGGGAGATGTTTAATAACGTTTTTGATATGAGACCTGATGAGAAATGTTATTTGTTCCCCAAATAAAGCAAGCTTTCTTTGTTGGCCTGTCAGCATTCCAAAAACTGCATTTACATGAGAGATTATGTCATAAAAAATGTATGCAAGATCATGTATGCTCCAGAAATGTGAATTCTAATTAGCAAAGAGCAGTAGCTATAGCACCAGAAAATATTTTGTTTAAAAAAATGTTTTATTCATTTCATGCAAGAAACTTTCTCAACTGCTCAGAAAAGAGAGCAGCTACCAGGTATTTTTTTACCCTTTTCAAGCAACTGTTCAAAAGCAAATGTAAGTGTTAAATGTTGCTGGGTTCATGCACTTGAAGAGCCCCCTAGGGTTAGATTCTAAAGCCCTTTCATGGCCTTTATACTCATAAATAAGGGATTTGCTGCATTTTAAAGCATATCAGATCACAGTGAAAGTTTAAATTAGTATTCACTCCCAGAAGAACACGTTCTCCAACCCTTGTTAATGTTCACCTCCTGGGTGCATGCAAAGATGGAAATGAGAGGCTTTCCAGATACGGAGCATTTCCCTCTTGTTCTCTGTCCTGTTATGTGCCTTCAAAAACTGCAGGGCAGAAAAACACATGTGGGAGTCTGCTGTATCTCTTAAAAAAAAAAAAAAAAAAAAAAAAAAAAAAAAAAAAAAGTTTCCTGTTACTGCAGATACTGCTCAAACGGGCTGCCAATTAGCAGTGGTAGCAGCACCGCATCCTCAGAGCTATGAGCAGATACAGGGATGGCATGTGCCACTGCAACCTGAGATCGTGAAGAAGCAATGTTTACCTCTGAATCTTCTGTGTTTAAAAACGTACTGGGCTGTTCTCATTCTTGCATTTTTCATGGTGTAGCTTTTGCTGGCATGCAGTCAGAGGAAATTCTGCAGTGGGGTGTGCTGATAAGCCTGTTTGGGGCTGGGATTTTTAATGGCCTCATTGCGAGGTGCATAAATGAAGACTTTAGACATGGTTCGTCTAAACTGCAATGAAAGTGGTCTTGTCCCAAAACAGTTTTCAGACATGCAATTGAAGTGACTAATGCAGCAGAAATGTTTGACAGCTTTTAAGTTTACGCCTGCCTATCTAGTGCATGTGATTCAGATGGATTGTTTTGGAAAGATTTACAGTAGTGCATAAAATACAGTGAGAATAACAAGACGGCGAAGCCTCTGCAGTGCTTCGCAAGCTGTGCTGCTATGAGGAGAAGCCCACCCAGACTGCAGCCTGGGGATGTGGCGTAGGCAGCCGCCACGAGGCTGTGCTGCAGAGCATTGCCTTAGCTGATGCTTTCTCATTTTTGGTGGAATGTTTGAGGGTTTTTTTTTTTGTGCTTGCATATTTCTAAGAAGGGGGTAGCTCTTTCTCTTCATGGTACCTTCTGGCCGCTCTTTTGGGTTAACATTGTATAGAATTTTTGCTCTTGGCTGACTTCAGCCTCCAAGCACACTCACTCCTACACCCAGGCAAGAAAACGTGGAAAAGCATAATTGATCAAAATTCCTTCTTTTGGAGGCAGAGAAGAGGCAAGAAAAAGGTGCCGCTACCTGACCATTAAATGCTTGAAGGAGACTCATTTATTATGTTAAGGAGACATATTGAAATCTTAATAGATTTGGCCATGTAGACACAGATTTTCTGTTTTGTCTTATGGTATCCTGGTTTCTAAATATTAGCAAATCCTTACCTAGTTTTATACCACTTTTGCTATGGTTTCCTGCAAGTGAAACAGGCAAAGCCCACTTGTGATGTGAAGCAAATATTCATGTGTCTGTCTGCTTTGTGTTGTAGGGCTTTTTTTTATGTGTGTGTGTTTTTCTTTTTCTTTAGTGGATCTTCGGTTTATCCTTTTTAAAACATGCTAAAACTAACAGCTCTAGACTTGCCACTTCATCTCTGACAGTGAAAATAGTTTTATTTATTTTGCCCCAAGGTTGCAAAGATAGATAAATTAGCATTGAAACTAGAAAATATTTTTTTCATAATACTGTTGCTGAAATCTCCTTTTGTTTTGAATTTTGGTTTTGATTAGTTTTATTCAGTGATAGATTTCATGTAGTCCAACCCAAGAGTTCTCTACTGCCATGAAGCAAACATTACAAACACGCCCAATTCATTCCTGTGACAACAGAAAAGTCTTTTTCTTACTTAAAATGCTACAGAATGTCTTCCTCTGATGCAGTGTTAAAAAGAAATCTGAAAGTTGATCCTTGACCAGAAAGGAGAGGTATTCACACACCTTTGGGTTAAGAAAAAGGTGATGTGCAGACTGAGCAAATTGCATGTATGTGACATCTCCTCCTGTAAAATATAATTAGAAAGAAAAAAAAATATCATTCTTACTTAGGAGACTGGGCAGTTTTTAAAATATGATTGAGAATAGTAATCTGAATGATGGACTGTGTCAAAAGAGATATTGCAGGAGCGCTAAAAGGTGAGTTAAATGTAAAGTGCCTGAGAGCTGAAAGTTGGAGTCTAATCTTGGAATATTAATTAAAATGATAAAATATACGGCAATCATATGAAACAACTAGGTCTGTTGGAACAAACTAATTCCCATTATAACTCTGTTGAAGATATGAGTCACACAATAACTTTGGCTCACTGAGTTGAATGCTGGGTCTGTACTACAGGAGGTGGAACAGTATCTGTTGTACCAGGTGCAACTAAAGGACTTGCCTGGTCTTATTGTAATAATTGCTTCTCTTTCAATGCATTAGAAATGATTGAGCCAGGAATATATATAGGGAAAAAAAAAGATTTTTTTTTATGTGTTTGTTTTCTTTTCCCTTCTAGTGGTGTGAGGTGAGGGGGGATGGGAAAAAAAAAGGAGGGGGAGCGGAAATAAGAGAAAAAAAACATTGAAGTTTGAGGGAAAAACAAAGAACATTGTTTCTTTAGAAAGAGTGGATGCCCACTCTTTATTCAGTATATTAAGGATAATCAAAAAACACAAAATATTCACAGAAAGAATTTTCTGATATTGACTCGCTTTGTGTAGATGCCAACATGTCTCCATAGTAATCAGCATGTTATAATTAACAATCTACTCTCTTCCTTTTCTTCTTTTTTATTTTTTCATTTTCTTCATTTATAAGAAGGATAAAAGAACAAAAACATGGAAGGAAGCACAGCTAGGATAATTTATTAGTAGAAAAGAATCTCAAGTAAGAATTTACATACATTTTCACAAATTCAGAATTGTTTGGCACCATTCCATTATTGTTGTATAATGAGGCTATAGACTAGCATAAAGGTGGGGGCTATACTTCAAACTCTTCCAAGGAGATTTGTCCTAGTATCTTTCATCCCCATTAAAGGATATTTGCTACTTCATATGTAAAAGTGTGTATTCAATGGTCCCTCCTCTGGCACACTCCCAAAAACTCTATCCAGAGCCCTATTCATGCTTAGCGTAGTGTAAAATGGGTCAATTTAACAGACTTTAATTGGATCAGTTTTCAAACATGAGTAACAAATATGGGTCTCTTCTTTTTTTCACTTAACTCTAATTGCTACTTGCTGTCTACTACATGCCTGCGTCAACTCGAGTGCTCAAGTACAAAGATGTTGCTGTAAACTGAGCACCTGATCTTGAAAAGGGAGGCCTGCACCACTTTCTCAGTAGAAAGTGTAGAAAAGCATTCAATAGTAGATTAGCCCATAGAAAGATTGATTTCTACTTACATTGTATAAAGCACAAGTCTCCTTTCCAACTACTTTTTTAAGTCTCTTGTTAATTCAAAACTGCAATGTTCTTGGTAGTGGGAAGGGAAAAGAGCTGGAAGATTGCTGGTTATCTGCTTCAGGATGACTCATTCTATATGAGCAATTGCGAATCACAAAAAAACTATCTGCTGGCAGAATACTTTAAGACCCTTATTAATATCATCCATGTTCCTAGATGCTTCTGGTTTTTAGTTTTATTGTTTTCTCCTTGAAAGCAGAAAGACCTTATAGTACAGTATTGAAGAATTATATATATTTTTTAAAGCTACACAGAATTAATTGTGGCAAAAACTCTGTACTAGTCCGCATTGTGAGGTGTTTTATCTAAAGTCATTTTTTTTAGTTTGTTCTTATTATTTTATTCAGTATCACAAAACAATTTTTAATTTTGAATCATTATTATCTTTGCTTTCGTATAGTGTGAGCACAATGAAGCTCTAACCTTGAGTTTGGAATTTCTTGTGCCCTATAGGCACAAAAGGATCTCTTCTATTTCATTATTTCTTCTGTTTCCTCCTTTGACTTATCTATGTGTTTGTTGATTTGCAGCCTAAAAAGTTTCTGAAATCTTTTTGGTAAAGATGCTTTGGGCCAAATCAACCCTTCTACTCTTCTACTCTTTCTTAAAATCAGCCATATATTAAATAGGATCTGCTTAATGCAGTTTTCTATTTTGTTTTTATTTTTTCATTTTTCTCTAACGATAAACCACCTTGCTTTCCAACCCATAAATGTCTTGGGTTTTACTACCTAATGGAACCCTTACAATGAAGTGTGTGGGGTTAGACATGGAATTTTTATTCATCTTGGGCAATATGTTATATGGACTTGAATACAGGACAAAAATAGAGAAATGGAAAAGATCTTGGAGATTCAGGTTTTATAGCTGAACTGGAAGTTTAGCCAACTCCTTTGGGACTCTAAAACTGAACTTGGAAAAAATCTCATGAGCAAATGGTGTTCTTTTACTTCAGCTTCAAGTACAAAATATGGACATTCACTGAAAAATCAAAAAGTAATGGATTTAAATCATGAGAAGATAAAAATGGCTTTGCATAAGCTTTCTTATGGTTTGGGTGAAAGGTCTGGTCTACTCATGATTTATTTCAAACAATTTTTGCATCCTCAAGAGTGCAAAGAGTCAGGCTAAGAACTTTCATTTTTGTTACCATCTTTTTATGTTTTAACTCTAGCTGGTATGTTATTGAAGATGTCAGACATTCAAAAATTATTAGCAGTAAGCTAATGAGTCTCAAAATATATAAGAATGAAGATATAAAAATGAATGTAAGAGTTCTGAGTTTGGGAACTCTTTTGCCTACATACTTGGAAATTCATGCATGTCTTCACTGTTCTTAGGGTTTTTGCAATTGTGAAGTTTAGAAGTCTACCCTTTATGTATGTAGCTTTTAAATCCAGGAGTTCTATATAATTACCAACTTGAGGAATGAGAATATATATGGCAGAATATAATGTAATGTAACTACAGGATTCCTTTATTTACGTATTACACTAGCATTTAACAATAACAGGAGGAATTAAGATTGCAGAGAAGGTCACTGAAACTCTTGTTTCTGCATTTTCTAACATCTTGCTTGACTTCAGTGCCTTAGTACTTCAGATTCTAAAGTATCCATTGAATTTTTTTCCTTCTCATTCTAAAAACCTTTCTCATCCATCCTGGGGCAATATATATTGCTTGTCTGCATGAGTCATTATAGATGCAAAATTTGTGAACCACCATTCAGCTTCTTAAGGTGGAGCATCCGTCAGCAGGGTGCTGCACTGTATAGTGAAGAGGCAGTGGCAGGATGGGACACTGACTTGAGAGGATATACAGACATTGTTAATAAGTGAGGGATAGTGAGACTTAAGGTTCATACCTTACTCTGGCAAGGAACATCCTATAGCGAATAATAGACCAATTAAAAAAATATATATGTATATCCTTGATTTCTTCTGCTCTCTTCTCATCTCTTTGTTACAGTTTGATGTCTTTACTTTTGCTCATCCTAGCCTTCACTTCTTTGTCAACCTGACTTACTCTTCCACACTGGTACTGCTTCCTGGCACTATCGCTGTGGTTTCCCTGCCTTTTCTGCACTGCGTGTCTCATGCCCTACCTCTCTCCTTCCCTTCCAGTTTCTTCATTCAGTGTGTTGTTCTCTTTTGTTTTTCTGCTTCTTTATGTTCCTCTAACTTCAGTCTCTCCCAGTCTCCATCTTGCAGGTCTCATCTTCAGCCTTCACCTGCCAATCAGCCTAGCATCCAGTCTGCTTGTCCAGTCAGTGCTGTCTTGGCATGTTTTTGGTCATTGCCAAATCTGGCAGAGCTGTTCCATCGGTTTGCTCACTGAAGCAACCCTGTTTTGCTTCAGTTCCACCTCTAAGGTCATTCTACCCACATAACTGATCTCCAGTCCTTTCCTATTTTTCCTATCAACTTGTGTCCAGCTCAGCCAGCCTTACTATTGATTCATTCCTGTTTCTGTTTAGCCCCCAGCTTTGATCACCAGATTCCTTGAAGGATGCTTGAAGGAATCCCACTTTACTTCTAACCATTGCCTGGTATTCTGTCTGCATTTGAATCCTACAACTTCTTATGCATCCTGAGAGTGCCAACAAAAGGATCTTGGGGAAGATGGTTCATCTTATAAATCTGTCTTTCCCAGAGCATCCCTTTCCTCCTGTGTGTTCGGAACAGCCCCTTCCCCGAGGGCATGTGCCTTGCCTCAAACAAACAGGACAATGAGGGGCAGGCTCTGAATTTCTTCAGTTCTCTGAGGCAACCCACGAGCACACAGGGTGTTCTTTTATGGATGTGCTTGTCATGCACATGCGAAAATCTGATATTTGTGGACTGGATGTACTGCATGTGTTTGGAGAAACTGTGTCAGGCATGCTCGACTGCTTTCATGGGAGGGGCTGTGCTGTGCAGCTCTGATGCACAGGACCTCGTAACCAAAAGGGTTACCGTAGCGCTTCTGAAAATACTCTGTATTGTTTTAGCTGAATAACTTCTTCGATTCTCCTAAGAAATAATAGCTATGGTTTCATTTTACATGCTTAACTGTTTAAACTGGTGAAATGATTCATCTTAAATGCACTCATCTGTGGTTATATAGTAAATCCTTTTATTAGTGGAGGTATCTACAGGACATGAGAAGAAAAAGAACACAAAGAAGCCTATCAGAAAAGAATAACTACCTATGACTTTTCAGAGAAATACATTCTACTTCTGAAGAAAAATCCTTTTTGTTCATAAATTGGTAAGGCTTCCTATAGTCTGTTGTGAATGTATACTCTTTTTAGCATCTTGTGTTGCCATTGGCACTTTATGTCGGCATCTCTAGATTGATCCTAAATACTGCTCACATGTAGCCAAGCACTACATGATAACTAAACATTTTGGTTTTGATAGTGCCCTTTTAATGAGCTGCAGGTGCCACAAACTTCATGTTCCCCATAGTGCTTTATTGCTTACTAGATGCAGTAAAACAGTTGGCACTCTGTAAATTATCAAGTGATAATTATATTCATGGCCTCAAAACAAGAAGAAAATCCTCTGTTAACAACATATTTCTTCCAAAATGTGGTAATGAGATGTGTTGCACCTCCTAAGAAGAACTTGCAGGGTGACTCTCTATTTAGAATACTGCAATCGCAGATCTATTTTGGGCCGGCATCAATATGGTCAGAACTGATAGTGACTCCGTACTCCCAAATGTGTCTTTCTCATTCAGTATACTCTTTGCTTCTTAGTCACCCACTAAAAGAAAGTAACTCTGTGGTTAAAATTGAAAAGATGTGATATTTATTTACTGGTAAGGTATTGGTGTGAATTTTTCATGTGATATAATTTTTAAAAAGTTGAGCTGTGGGCTACAATAACCCAATGGCTTAGTCAATCTATTCTAGTATTTTTCCACTGTTCCAAATGACTCCTGTGTGTGAACACTCCATGACAGGCTCATCTCAGATGGTAATAGTATCTCTGAATAGCAAAGGATGCTTCCTATCTCTAATAAGCTTCTTTAATATACCAGTCATATAATGATGCTCATCAGTACAAATTACTACTGCAAGGTCAATGAATGTTAATATGTTTCCTGTAACAGAACCTTGAAGAGTAATATAACCCCCTCCTTCTCCCTGACTAAAATGATTCCAGCCTAAGTACTGTCCTACAGCAAAATAAATTAAGGAATCCTAGAGTATGTGGTTATCTGACCATGTTTTTGTAACAAACCTACCTCCTCTTGCATCTCTCAAGTACTGTAATAATTATTACTTTTTCAATGGTTAATGTTAATCTGTCACAATTCTGTGATCCCTGTAAACAGGTAGACTATTTAGGTACAATATTCACACAAAATTTGATTTATATTATGTCAGATTCAATGTTTGGACTCTTTCTGCAGCCTACAAAGGTCTGCACAAGCAAATGGGCAAAGGGGGTATGCATAATACTAACATGCTAAGAAGGAGCTGCAGTAAATTCTGACTTGATTACTAAAGAATATGTTTTATTGATAAAGTCTATTCACGGTGTCTGTGAGAGAACTGTTCATTTAGAATTTTTTTAACAACTGATTTGATTTCTTGTTATGTCTAAAATGTTTTTATTGCTTTTTGGAAGAATATATATGTACATTGAAACTGGAGCTTAATTATTCCATATACTCATTCAAGATAACTCTAATGCTGTGTTTTGCTGCATCTCTGTTCAGGACAGTATGGGGAAAACCAAACTCAAGCAGATTAAGCTTTAATTAAGAATTATTAAGCATTGTCATCAAAAGGTGTTTGGTGAGAAAAAAAAAAAGGCACTTTCTGAATATTCTGTTCTGCTTTCTTTCACAACTGACTTAGCCACCTGTCATATTTGTAGCAGGTAATTAATTTCAGAGCATACAATTAGTTTAGCTAAGAATAGTATTTGCAGCATAATACCTTCTTATTATTTCTTTATCATGATTCCCAGCCAATTGACTCATTACTGCTCAGCAACTACATTTACATTTTACTCTTGTGGGTGAATCCACAAAATAATAAAATGATAAGATAACAGACTGACACTGCTCATTATGCTTTGTAATAACCATAATAAGGGGAATAATCATATCATGCTTATATTTTATGCATGCTTCACTGCCTTAAACTCTGGCCTGCACTCCTTGATGGTTTGGGTTTTTCTGCTGGTATCTGTTTGTTACAGGAATTTTATATGAAAGCAAAGCATGCATTAAACACTGAAGAATAATTTATTAGGAAGTTTAAGGGTAAAAACAAGATAAATATCTATTTGAAAAACAATTCTAAAAAGAATATCTTTAATTAAAAAGATATTTCATCTTTAAGATGATAGACAAATTAATAAGAATCTCTTACTTTATAGCATACATTACAGTTAAAGGAATTCTCATGAGAACAGAAATGCATAAACCATAGTGTACTGCTTTTTGCCCAATACATAATTCATACATGCAAATGTTCTGCAGATATTTCACTATAAATATAATTAATTGCTGCAGTTTCACAGATGAGGCTGTGTGACTGTGCATGCACACACTGCCAGACACACTCATTTATGTTGATTTGAGGCTAGAGACTTTTTGTGACAAGCATAATAGGAAAGGGGCGGAAAACTCAGTGTTTAGATACAAACAGTCATGCAATATCTGTGTAGACGATTCTTTACAGAAATGAGAACACGTGTCAAGAAACTCATGCAAATAGTGTGAGGTAAATAAGAAAAGATCTTTCATATTAATAAATACAGGTACCACCTGAGACTGTCCAACACTAGCATACTGCAGTTGTATTGAACTTAATCCTTTGTCACTTAACAGTTATCCCTGGGTACCATTGCTGATTGTAACTTTTGGGGAAACTAAGGGAATCAAGACAAAAAAGAAGTTTTAATGATTATATTTGTTAAGAGATTCCCAAGGTAGAAGTTCTTTTGCTTTTATCATTTAAGCTTTTGTCAATCAAACTATAAAAAACTACAGCAAAATTTACAGATGGTCTTACAAAATGGGGAATTCAGCTTGATAAAATAAACAGAGGGATCACTGGGAAAATTCCAAGCAGGGATGAGCTACTCAGCTTTAGAGAAGGGAATCACGTGTGCTAGATGAGGCTAATAGGCTTCTCTATTTTCTAATAGGCTTCTATATTTTCTGTTCTATATGATTTTTATCGTTAATAACGCAAAGCAGATGTTGGCACAAAGAAAAGAAATTATGTAGTATATAGATTTTTGCCATTAGCTGATAATCTTAGTATTAACATTGAATTTTTAATAATGTTTTTGCTATAAAGCCTGTAAAGTCATTGAATGAGAAGTAGGTTTTTTTCTTCTCCTTTTCTTTTCAAATAATTCTCATCTAGCACTTTGCTTTTTGTTGTTTTTTGTTTTTCTTTTTAAAAGGAAATTACATTTCATGGCTTATTGCCTATGGCTATTTTATGTGCAAGGGATATCTTCTGAAATTTCATTACAGAAGTTGTAATGAATTTTTGTCCAAAAAAGTTCTGAACAAAACATCCTTTTGAGTTCTTCCTCTTTGATATCAAAATAAACATCTTGATTTTTAAAAAGTTGAAAACCAAAGATTTTCAAAACCAAATATTTCCAACTGTTTTCAGTAGGAAATCAGCTAATCCCTTAGAATTCAGATTTTACCAACCAGTTTCTAATAAACCTCCAAATTTATATCAGTGCCCAAAAATTGGCTTCATGATTGACTCTAGGATAAAAATTTGAGAATAACTTTTTTCAATGTATCAGGATTCATATTCAGCTATAAACCCATCCAAGCTAGTAAATAAAACTCTATGATTGGATTCAGAAGACTAAGTGCTGCCTCAAACATTTGAAAATTGAAATCAAGTTGTACAAAATATAACACACATGCACAAAGAAGTTTTTTAGTGGGTATTTATTCAGTAATGCCCAAGCAGAAGGGAACTGAAGTTTATGCTGACCCAGGAGATCTATCTCCTGATATAATACAAAAAATAATTTTAATAAATTTTAATAAATTAAACATAGACATCAAATGTATTTAAAGGTCTCGAAATCAAGACTGAAGGAATTATCGTAGCATTGAAGTCCAGCGAAGCCATAAATCTGCAAGCTTTTTTAAACTTTCTCACAGATAAATAGAGAACAGAGCTCAGCAAGAAATTCTGATACATGAGGAAAACGAAAAAGCAACAAGAACAGTGAGTAAAGAGCCAATTGGTGTCAGCCAATTTTCTTCTTGTTCTGTGATTTAAGTTCATAACCACTAATTTGCTTACACCATCCTGTTTGCACAGGAAGGGAAAAAGCAATATATTTGTTTGTTGGCTTTTTGTCTTCTGTTTGTTTGTGTGTGTTTGTTTTGATTTGTTTTTTGTTCTTTTGGTTTTTTGGTCCATTTGGTACTCCTCTCTGAGTTTTGATGGTTGCAGTGCACCAACAGGGAGAACAAGCACAGATGAGAACTAGGTGAAAATAACTCAATAAGAATTGTCTATTGGTCAAACTAAAGTTTAGTGGTTGAATTTTCTTTCCTAATTTGAGTACTTACCATTGGCTGATAAATTAATAGTAACTGTTCTTAGCTGAAAAATACTGAGTTTGAGTAAGCAATGTTTTCTTGAGCAGTTTCGCTGAATGCCAACGTTAACCACTGGAAATACATTGATTCTTTTCATTTGCTATACAACAGATAGAATGTGCTATACAATAAAGTGCGTTCTTTTTTTTTTTTTTTTTTTTTCTATGAGGTCTCCAAAAATCAAGATATGCTGTTTTGCTTGATTCTTTTTCTGAATTATGAGGTTACTGATTTTTTTCTTCACGATTGCTGTCTTAAGCATGATGTCCCAGACACAAATTCAGTGAACCAGCCCTGTTTACATTGACTTTCCTGACACAATTTCTCTTAGGTGAAAGTCCTCATTTTAGTGAAGTATTCCTTAAAAAGGCTTTCTGTCATTTTCCCGTAGTCATAGAGTCATAGATTGCATGGAATAGCATCATAAATTGTACAAAAAAGCATCCAAAATGCTTCTCATGTTTTTTGGCAAATCAAAGTAAAATTGTTGTCAGGTTCTCTTTTTTTAATGTGATTCCAAATCTTTCCCTTTATTCTTCAATGCCAAAAGCTTAATACAAGTGAAGATGTATGGGAACATTTTTTCTTTTCGTCCCACAAAATCTCCGTTCTTGCTATAAAAAATTGCTTACTGTCATCTTTTCTTGTAGACTGATACCCTGCAAACTTTTCTTGTACATCCTCAGAAGTGCTGTAATACTTGTTCTGCTCCCTTTTCCAAGCTTGCAGAATTTTTAGACTATCCTACTCATTACCTCCAAAGGTTTCTTAAGAACCGGCTAATATTCCTGTCTTGTCATCTATTTTTCAGCTCTTTAATTGTCTCAAAATCTACCCTACAAGTAAGTTAAAATGATCTTTCTCTTGTGAAAATACTAGTGATTTATATAATTATAACTATATAGACATTTCTCCATCCTTGCTTTGATTACAGCTTACTGTTCTTATTTCACTGCAGATCTCATTATGATTCCTAGGAGTAGGAATCATAGTAGAAATATAGCCAGTAATCCTTAAAAAAAAAAAAAAATAAAGCTGAAGTGAAGGGACACAAAGTTAGAGCTGCTTCTCAGTAGAAAAAGAACCTTTTCTAATTTGGAGCTCATCAATTAGCAAGGTCAAAGTGAGTAATTGTAGAGCAAACAACAGAGAAATGGGGAGACATTACTCACTTTTTTTTTCTCTAAGATTTGTTGCATGTTTTTGCTAAATTTTACTAAATAAGTATTTCTCTGTTGTTTTGCTCTCTAGAAATACTTTCATATGTGCTATTATTGTAATTATGCAGAAATACAGCAAATTGAGGATAGGTTGACTTACATTTAAAAGCATATATTAATTTTTACACTTTCTTTACATTCAGAGACTTCCAACACTTTTTCTTGTGTGGATTTGTATATATGACTCTTTAACTTCATGTATTTTGCTGGCATTGAAACTGAAAACACCAAAATACCATGATAAAGATTGTTTATGCAATATTTCCTGCCTCACCAAGCCCAGGAAGTACTAAAGGCAGTGAAAAAATTTCACAAACTTCCTCGTTCAAAACTGTTCAACAAAACTTTTGAACTTGATGGATGCTAATGCTAATTGAACTTTTTTCTTTGATTATTTATTTATTATTATTATTGTGTGCGTGTGCGCATGTTTGGCTACCATTAGCACTGTGTGTACAACGATGCTAGTTTGTCCTCTTGAATTGCTGGCTGTCTTTAAGGCTGCTGAGCTCTGCCTACTCATTCTGTCAATGGGACAATCCTAGCTCTCCACTTTCTCTGCCCTGTTTGTGCAATATGTGCTGATTCATTTCTTGGAATAACCATCTTGGGAAGCTGGGCACAATTTTAGACTGAGCTTGCTAGGGATGTGACTGAAGGCAAGTCAGCTGGGACCAGCATGGTAGAAAGATTCTTCCACCAGCATAAGAGGGGACCTGCCAAACACAGCGCTTTGGAAAGACCCTGTGTATCTTCCCTAGCTTGCACAAATAATGCATGTCAGAGGAGCCTCAAGTGCTATGATTATAGATCCTGAGGAAAGGTCAGACACCCCAACCAAATTCTTTGAAGAAGAAATGAGTTGGCAGAACTTGGATGTTCATGTTAAATTATTACTGAGAATATTAGTGCTGAGTATCGACATTTGTCAACAAGGCATCCAAAACTATCATTCTGACATGGGTCCTAGGAAGTTACATGGTATGCAAAATGGAGCAAGTTATGTTTTTTTTTTTTTAATTATTTTTATTTATTTATTTTTAAACTATGCAGATTAATCTGAGGGAAGACTTTGCAGTGAGATCATTGCGCAACCTGTCTTAGGGCAGATATTTTGATTTCCTTTTATATAGCAAATAAGTGTTTCAATGTGCTCTTTTTAAAGTATTATGACAACCCATTTCCACCTAAGAGGCTGCTTGGATTTAGGTGTCTATGTCTGTGTGCATGGTTAAGGGAAAAGGGAAAGAGAGGGTTCACAGATGATAAACTGCCTCGAAAAACAAATTATTTTTCAGTAATTTTCTCCTTCCTTTCATGTCTAACTAGGAACCAGCCTCCAGGAGGGAGAATAAAAGTCTGCTGGGTTTCTTTCCGGAGGAGGGAGTCATTACAGCCACATGGGAGCAGTAGCAAAGTGACCCAGAGGAAAGAAAATCAGTTTTTCCATAATTTTGGACCAGCTGTGTAAATTAAAAGCCTGCAACTTGCTGGGAGTCTGTGTTCTTTCTTTGTCATTGTCAGTCTAACTCCAGAGGGATGGAGCCCCAAATCGTTCACATCATGTTATGCTTTACTCATACATAGCAAACTCTTTACAGGGCTTTGGCTCTTTTTTTTTTTCTTTTTTTTTTCCTCCCTCCTGTGAGGTGTCAGTGGTGCCTTATCACTAAATTTTTTCATAACTTGCAGGTATCTACATGTTTGCAACTTAATAACCTAAGTACATGTGGCCCCATATGCCTGATCCCTCAAAAATTTAAACTATTCCATTGTGAATGGGGTGGAGAGATAGGGGAGACAAAAAGGGCAGGAAGAGCAACATATGCAGAGCAATGGAATAAAAATTAACGAGTGACTGTCACATTGGCTAAAAACAACTGTTATGAATTGGATCATCAAAATACAAACCAAGCCCAACCCAACCTACCACTGTCAGAAGAGGTCTAATGTTTACCTTGTGGAGATAAAGTAAATATTTCTCGTGAGAAAGCAATGCTCTCACTTTCCTGAATGTGTAATACAGAGGGAAAATTGAGCCATAAAGATTGACTTCTGGATTTGAATCATATGAAAGCTGAAGGGTAGACTGAAGAGACTATTGCTAGGGTCTTGTCTCTGAACACCTACATAGAGGGAGTGGTGGTTAAAGCCCTCTCATCTTTTCCTTTGACTAAACTGAGGAGACTGTGCTTCAACAAGAAACCAAACAGCAGCATTCTTCATATAAACTTGTAATCCCTTCCAATTTTAACTCCAGCTCAGTTTGGGTGGAGGGGAGGTTCAGACACACAGTTATGGGCCAGACACCCAACCTGAGGTGAAGATGCCTATGTCTATTTATGTATATGAACATAGTTATACATACGCATAAATATAGTCACATATTCCCGAATGAGTTGGTGTCTTTGTACACCTATTGTGTGTCTGGAAAGAAGACAGAGTATTCAGAATCTAAAAAGAAAAGATCTAAAGAATAAGGTGCTTTTCTGCTTATTTTAAGATTTATGTTTAAAAAATAGATTTTTTTTTTCTTTCTGGTATTGACAGAATTTTGCCTGTTAACAAGAATCTGTGCATTATACCAAAATCTTACAAATCTGTTCAAGAATTTATATAAATATGTCAAAAGCTATAAGATAGAACTGTAGTTGTCCTGTTAAATACTCATGTAAATACATTATTAAAGATGTTTATTTTGAGTTATTCAGTCTTTCAGCTCTCCCAGATTAATTTTATTTCCATTGTGGATATTTTGAATACCTGACTTGATTTTTGAGATGTGGAGTACATCCAGACCTTGTCAGAAAATGCACAATCCATAGTCCAATAAACTTCCAAGTTGTACAACACAGCAACTAAAATGATTAATATGGAAGAAAACTATGAAAAGGGAGAATGGTTGAGCAGGAATTAAATGTCAGTTACTTTTGGATGTGGTACATCATATTCTTGTTTTCAAATACAGAGAATAAAGAAGGAACAGATTTTATTTCATTTAGCAAACAGAGCAACTCCTTGTTGTTGAACCATACTCATCATAATAGGTAGAAGAGCCAAAATTTGGAAGAATTTATAGAAAATATCAAATAATGAAGTTGATGATCTTAATCTATTTTGGTTTAGGGAACGTGCAGTCCCAGGAGATTGTCCAAAGGGTGCTGTGTGCCTCCGGGGAGATGATCTCCCTCAGTGCAAAGCCACCGAGAAGCTGGAGGCCCTAGCGTGTCACAGCGTTGGACCCTTCAGCTGTCAAAACTGGAGCCAAGATTGTTGAAGTGATATTTCCTGATGGATACTAATGATGGCATCATTTGGGAAAGCTATTTTTTTTTGTTTTGTTATTAGTTATGGAATTTCTGATATGGGCACAGGTTTTATGTACCTGAATCCCTCTAGAAATAGAGGGACTTATTTTACCAGAAAAAAATGTAAAAAATGCACCGGTAAGGCAAGCATCACCAGGTGGCACTATTACCCATCAGCAGGTAGTGACACGTTTATGCTGCAACCTGGCCCAGGTGCAGCCAGCACCAGCCCGAAGCTGCATCCAGGGCGTCATGTCGTGCTGAGCATGCCAGGTCTCAGCAGCACTGTGTTAGCATGGCTGCTTCTTGCTTCCCAAATGGGTTTTTGCCTGGTCGGCTGTGTGACAAGTGAGTAGCTGTTCTTCTGCCTCCACCTGTGATGGCAGTTTTAGCCTTTTTCAACCTCTTCTCCAAATACATTGAATACTGAGAACTGGGAATGTACACTGTGTTATGAATCAAACGTAGGGGTTTTTGCACAGAAGATAGGGAACCATCTGAATAGGTCTCCATTTTCTTTCACCTAACTAGAGACAGTTCTTGAAGGATACTTTTCCTGAGGAATTAGGAATTGCTTCTCAGTCTGGTCTCAGTTTCCTGAAAGAAGGAATTGCAGACAGTGCTATGCCTGCCTAGCAAACCTGGTCCATGCATATATTCCAAAAAAATCTGCATTACAGTTTTTGTCGCTCATATTCTTCAGGTTTTTCAAAGTAAGTAGCCTAAGATGCAAGTAAACTTAAACCAATTTGAAAACTTTGTGTATTCTTAGCATTAATTTAAGCATTTTAAACTGGTCATTATACAAATACCAAAATCAAAAACTATAAATCCTTAAAGTGATTGCTAGGGTTAGAAAACACTTGCTAATCTCCATGACCTCTGGGGAGAAAATGATTAATATTCTTCTTTGCTAGAGCTGAGTTGATTATAGCTCATACTTCGGCTTGTTTGTTTACTGTATTATCAGGTCCCCTAGGAACATATTTTTTGATACCCTTATGCCTCCCCTGGTGAAAATTGAAATGTATTATAAACATCAAATTATATAAAAATTGATCAAAATTCATAAACTGATGCAACAAATATTACTAGCATTTGACTGGAACAGTATCCTGCTATCACTGCGTTCCTTTAGGTTTCTCAGTGGGTTATAGACCCAGAGACCAGAACTGGAAATACGACATTTTTATTTGGGTAAATTTCCAACAAGATAAATATACATAAAAAGTGTTGTGGGGAGACGCAGCATCTCACAATAATTTTAAATGTTAAGCTCTTTCTACTATGTATATGAAACATTTTTTTTTATTATCCCAGTTTTTCTGACAACTGCAAAAGAAACAAATATAACAAAATGAGAATCTTGTAGTTTTGGAAATGAGATTTCCAAATATTACACTGGTAACTTATGCTTGTGAGAGCTGAAAGCTTTTGATGTATCCTCTCTTTTATGTTAGGAGCAACACAAAATATTTAACTTTAAGGTGGTTCAAAACTAGAGTACTAGCCTTGGAATCAATATGCCCAAATTTGAGTTATCTGCAGCAAAGTCTATGCCCTATGTAATCTTGTAAAGTCACACAGTCCCTCTATGTCTCAATTTTATGTCTGAATGGGCTCTAAAAATGGTTCAAAAAAGGATTGTGAGTTGAATTTGAAAAATATTCTGTATTACAGTATAGAAACAGGACAGGAGATGAGTGCTGATGTTCCATGGGTCCTTAACTTTTCTAATTAAAAATAATTTTAAAAAAGTATTGTCTTGCAAATAAATTGAAATGCTCAGTCTTGAAACAATGAAAAACAGACACAGGAGAATCTCAGCTTACCAGGTTAACACTTTTCAGTTATAAGTTTCATAAACAGGAAGAACTTTTCATCAAAATCTTAAGAAATGCATCATATGCTCAGCTGGGCCTTGCTCTTACTTCTGCAAGTTCTCATCAGCATTAGCGTTACTATCTTTGCTGAATAGAGAGAACTGAAGCTGCACAATTCTGCTTAGTCAGTGCTCATGACTTGCGAGCTATTTTAGCAGGGAACTCTGGGGCTTCCGCAGCCACGTCACCAGCTAGAATGAATCACTGCAGCTTGATTAGGGATCTGGCATTTCATCCTTACAAGAGTATTAGACGATAGGAATGGATTCACAGCTGAGGAGGAAGCTTCCATTTTTAGAGCAGATGGGTGACAACCCTTCAATGCTTTTTAGAACTGTGCACAGTAGAGACACAATGATTCAATCTGGTAAAGTATCGCATGGTAAGCTTTAATCTGTGTGGATCGAGATCTGAGTGTCCAGCATTTACAATAGCTTGTGTTAAAACTAAACAGGATAAATTGTGGACAAAGCTTAAATATATGTGGTAGCAGTTCTTTGGTGAGAAAGTGGTTTTCTCTGAGAGAATGAAATCAGGAACTGACAGATATCTGTTGAGATACATAATTTGAGGTTCATGTGACAAAGGATTTTTTTTAAGTTTCTGAAAATGCCCTATTCTCTGGTTCTAATAAGTTACTAATTTAAGACATCAACAAAAGTTGAACTGGATATCTGAAGAGGTAAAAGAAAAAGAAACAACAGCAACAATAAAATTATGCTCTTTGACTTGGACATTTCAGCCTGGTTTGTTAAGCAAGTAAGGCTTACACAATGGTTGCGTCTGTTCATTATTTCCTTCTTCATCCCTTACCTCATTATAAAATGTTAAACTCTGGCGCAATTTCTATCAAATGTCATGATACAACAGAGATTTCATGGATAGACGGTTCCCAAAAGTTTCATGAAAAATGGTGGCTGAGAAAAGGTGAGAAACTTGGTGTCCCCTCTGAGATGGAGGGGGCAGGTAGAGGTCACCTGTTTTGGGACAGATCACAGTCTACTGGCCAGCAAGCACTAAAATAGCTCCAAAGGAGCCGATCTCTACAACCCTCTGCACAGCCAAGGAGGATGCAGGGGAGCTGAAGATGTTTCTGTGGGTGATGAAAGGAATAGACGGTGCTTGAGATGTAAGAAAGTGTTGTTAGATATCTCATAAGCTGCTTATTTAAAATACAATTGTGTTTAGACTGGGATGCTGGCATTTCATACCTGGAAACAGTTTTATTACATAGACAGGGAAATCTAGGGGCCTAAGGGGGAAACTTTCGATCAGGCCTAAGGGATGTATCTGGCACCTTTTCGTCAGAGCTTGCTTAAGATATGCCTAAAGACAATGCAAAGTGTTCCTAAAGCCCATGGAAACAAGATGTCTCCTGTCTATGCTTATTAAACTGTTTTAATTTTTATTTGCATGGGAGAAAAATATTCTGAATTACCCGTATATATTTTAAATGTATAGTTTCAATTCAATCAGGACCAATTGCAGATATTTAGTCAAACTGATGAAAAGAAACCAAATAGAATTATTAGTATGCCACACCCAAAACATGCCATGCTTGATATTTTCTTCTTCTGTATTTGTAAGATGAATGCAGGATGCAAAAGAAGGGCAAATATTGCCCTGAAACCACGAAGAAGGAATTGAAAAGGGAATTGAAAAGGGAATGTTGTAATGAAAGAATCATAACCGGCCAATATTTTATGGGGATACAGCTCTCCTCTTCCCTGTTCATCTGCTTGCACAGTAGAGACAGTATTACTAGAGAGATGCCACGGCAGTTAGGAACTACATTAATGGAGGATGCTGATAAATAATGTATAAAGAGAAGTTGGATTCTTAACTACCTTCACCCTAGGGTGAATATTATCCTTGAATGCTGCTGATTTTTTGCAGTCAGAGAGGAGAGAAGAGGATTTAAATACTAAGTTAATCTATTAAAGTACATACAAAGTACATCTCTATAGAGGTGGCTTAAATTTTTTTATGAAAAATGAAAAAAAAAGTGAAACAAAAAACCCACATATTTATTGATAATGTGTGAAAGTCTTTATCAGCTGTCTGTCTTAGCAGAAGAGAAAACTGAAATAGAGGAAACCAAATATGATGCTTGCGTGGGAAAGAATTCTCTGAGGTCTATGTAACATGAAAAAAAGGTTACTGTTGGCAATTAGGGTTACTAAATTGGCAGTGATAAGTTTTGCTGCAGTCCAGCTGCATGCTTTGAGAGCATCCATTGCCAATAACGGGAGCATTGTCTGGTGCACCTAAAACTTCATGAGAAGGGAAGCTTGAATGAAGAAGCATGTTAAACACTAATGTAATAGTACCAGTTAAATACTTCAGTTGGACACACTTAGAATAGTGTGCAGCCTTGTGTGCTTTACAAAACTGAATTACAACTGAGTGCAGCTGTTGGGAGCAGCTGAAGCAGTGCAGAACGTGGCTCAGCTGTAAGGACGCACAAGGACATGCCACATTGAGCAGTGTTTCAGCAAAATGTTGTTAAATCGTGGGATTTACTGTAAAAATACAGAATTGTAGTCACTCTATAGAAATAAATATTTAAGAATTTGCTGAAAGGGTTAATAGTCACTGGATCTAGAGAGTTGATTTAATTGATGAAAACAATCAAGTGCTTTTCATCTTGGTGGCCCATTAACAACAGGCGCTTATTTAGCCTTTGTGCTCACAAGGGTGGCCTATTGCGACCTGCATTGAAGAGCCTTTCATTTGTGTTGCAAAGCAGTCAAGGACATAAGATGGGGCTAAGGGTGTCATTACAACAAGGAGATTTTGCAAGTAATTGGAACAGTGTGTGCTAGGGGTGAGGGGAAGAGCAAGGACTTATTGGTTGAGAGCTTAAGCATAGATGCCTTTCGATAGCCCTAGTACATTGTTTTTTGAGATATAAAACAACCCTTTGGCTTTTTACATTTGCAAGGGAATTGGAATGCAGTACCTGGCTTCTCTGCTTATACAAGCAGTGTGCTGCCATTGATACTATTTATTCTTGTACCTTTAGGTGAATTACATGGGACAGATTCCTATCAAATGAGTTGAGTGCCCTGCATTGCCTGCAGACTGCCTGCACCCGGAAGACCAAGGACAGCGGAGGGTGAATATTTGACAAAATTCACAAACTGGGGAAATAAGAGACAGGGCAATTCAGTGACTTTCTCCATGTTCAGATCTCCCTGACTGTGTCAAAGTAATAATGACTTCAGCCTAAACATGCCGCTCTCTTTCAGGCCAAAATCATGCAAAGATCCAAATTGGTGTAGAACACAGCAATTTCCTTGGTTCCTGGAATGTGGGGGATAAAATGTATTTTGCTTCTATTCTGTGCTGAATTTGACTTTCTCTGCCTTAGGGTAAAACTCCTAATGTCTCAGTTGATCTGTGAAACTACAAGTGATTTTGTACCCATATTATAAATGTGGCTTCTCTTCCTACACTCCTAGGTTCAGTGAAAAACTAATGATTGATTTTGACCAAATTGCCCTAACTCTCCTCTGACATAGCAGCACACCCAGAGCTTCTCAGGGTTTTGCAGTAACAGCCCAACCGTTTTCATCAGTCTACCTAGACCAGCCAAGTTAGACAATTTGATAAGGAAATAATGTAAAAATAGGATTTAATATTGTTCCATCTGTAGTCAGTGACATCTGGCCATGCACAAGACTATATTTTAGTGTTATCCCTAACATGAAGCACTGACAGAGCCACACTGTTTGTACTGGTGTGGTCTGGAAGATGTCAGTTTTTAAAGGATACTCTCTGTTAGTTTAATGGGCATCCAATCACCTTTGAAAAACAGCTTTGTGTTTACCTTCTTTCTTAAGACTTTGCATACTACCTAAATGAGGGAAGGATTTTTAACCTTAAGAGTATTTAGTTATGAAAGCAGGAATCAGTATGGCCATACAGTATAAGCTGTATTACTTTAAAAGAGTTTGTTTGTCCTTGTTATGAACACAGAATAAGCAATTGAAGACAAAAATTATAACAAGTTAAGGAATCAGTCATTTGGTTTAAACTTTCAGTGCCATCCTGTAATATTGCACAATCTGCATTCTTATTACTAAGCTGACTGCATAATCAACGTATTAAAAAGATATATTTAAAAGATACAAGCCAACACTCCCCTTAGTGATGCTAAATTACAGTGGTTTTACCTAAGAATTCTCCAGTAATGCTTTTCCAATACATAAGTACCTTAAATACTGTTAACTGGGGCTCATGTAAATAACACCAATAAAAACAATCATATTTTCTAATCTCATTTTAATAGAAAATTATTATCATTTGAAAATTCTCATTAATCTGGAAAGTAAAAGTTTGCAATATTGTTGCAGGCTTAATTTTTAAACTCACAGTGATAAATACTAACCTCAACCAATTTTTGAAGTTTTTTTTTCAGAGTGTCAGCTATCTTTTGAATGAATCAGAGTAGATATTCCAGTTGAAGCAGGTCCATGATCAGAAAATATTTTAGTTATTAGAAATAAGATGCAACCATTTTATTCCAACCTTACGGTAACAGATCATGTTTGGGATTAAGCTTTAGCGCAAAAGAATTTGTTTAGCAAAAGGTCTAAGCCATTGCAAAGGGTGCCTAGAAAGGAACTGGGAGATTGGCTTTAGACTTATAGTTGCAAACAAATATGCTTTCTTTTAGCCAGATTTCTTCTTTCATCACTTCCAGGAGCCATGGGGGCAGAGTACATGATACTCCTCTCCCTGGCAGCAATCGAGCAGTCTCAGGAACTTGACACAACCAAGCTGGAAACTGTTGCGGTTGCAAATGCTGGCATGATACAAGCTACATTTTCCCCTCTGCCTGTTTCCTAGAGATTTTTGTCTTCTGGATGCTTCTCTCCCCATTCATGATTGCACAACATCCTTGTGACAACTACAGTAGCTGTTTACATGAAGAAGGATTCTAGGAAAACATTCTTCTATTTCTAGCTGTCTTTAGTACAATCTGTGTTTTCTTTAAAGCCTCTCCTATTCTCTCCTCCTCCTCAAAAAAAACCCCACAAAATCAGCTACTACCCTGTATTTCTTCTTCTCCTTCTTGCCTATTCCATTTTTCTCAACAGGAAACTGAGTGACTAAGTTACTACCCGTCACCTGTCTGCTCAAGAGAGGCCAGCACCAGAGTCTTTATACCTCAACCAAGAACTTCAGACCACAATTTGGCAGTTCCTAAAGGTATCTGTAACTGCTGAATATCATCACAAATCTGGCCTGTAGAAACACATTTCCTTGTGAAGTTCTGAAACTTCATTTCTACTATCCTCTGACCATATGCTATCCTGGCGGCATCTTAGCTTGTATTCTTTAAAGATAATTGCTTCTTGTATGCTTTTTCCACTGCATAAATTTTAGTACAAGTCAACAGCAGACAGCTGATTTTGGCCACAGCCTTCTTGGCTTTTCCAAATGCACATTCTTAACTCTCTCAAGTACCTGATATTTCTGCCTTACTCATATTTTACCCAGCTTTAATATTTGTCTTTCCCACTGGAAGCTACCCTTTTGGATCCCAAAATATTAACACTTAATACTCTGAATTCACTTTTTTTTTTTTTTTTTTTTTTTTTCCGTAGTCATTATAGCTACTTGCTAACTTGAAAAAAAAAAAAAAATCAAAAATCAAAACTTCCAGGCGGGGAAGAAGCCTTCTCATAAAAATACAATTAGTCTTTTTATTTGTGTAGCTGGTACATACACATTTCCTCTACAGCACAATCTTGCAAAGAAATCTCAAGGGCTGGCTAGGTGAGTGGCAGTGCCATTTTTGTACCTGCTCAGCAGGAATTTGGATGAATATCTGCAGTTCCCTTTCATTTCTCAGCCTGCACTGGGGATTCATGGTTGTACAAAAGCTGCCTCTGCTAGTGTGCTGGGATATGGTAAATCCCAAAGTTCTTTTTTAACCCTTTTTCCCCACTATTATCACATTTTCCTCGGTTAATGATGAGACACTCAGCAGATTGGTGGACCTTAAATACATGTTTTATTAATAAAAAGACAGTGCTGTTGGCCAAAAATGGGGGTGATTAGCATGACAAAGAAACAGCATCTGCTTAATACCCTGAGGAACACTTTATCTTTAAGTAGAAAATAGATGTTCGTCAGAAGTAAACACATGGGGAAAGTGTTTTTATTGCGAGTAACAGCAGCTTATGGTGTGCTGTTTGTTCCTGGTCCTAACCTTTGGGAAATTGTCCTTCAGCGAGAGAAAATATTCCAGTGGAAGAAAATTACAAGTCCCCTGGAGCAGAGCAGCAATGGTTCCTGTTGGAAAAGGAGGTACCGAGCACGCCTGGCCGAAGGTTGAAGGATGCACTGGGGAGTGCAGAATTTGCTCTCCTCCCGTGGCTGCCGTTGTGCAAAACTGGTGTTAGCTCCGCAGCTCCTCGTGCTTCCAGCAGCCAAACGGACCTGGGACCGCAGGGCGGAAGCGAAGCCAAGGGAATTTTCCCAAATTGCCCCCCGAGGCGTGCGCCCTGCACCGCGCTCCACCGCGCCGCACAAAGCGCGGGGCGGTAACAAAGCGGCGCGCGGCTCCTCCGCGCCGCTCCGCGGCCCCTCGGGGCTACCCCCGCCCCGCTGCCC